>CM045763.1:159336866-159856767 GCA_025200525.1 Camellia lanceoleosa
ACTTCAAGGGAAGAGAACAAGAAGAAATTAGATAAGAAGATCAGATATTTAAAGCTAGCAATGGAAAAAGGCTTTGCAAATCTGTCAATCAAACTGAAGAAGCCATGCTTCAAACCTTCAAGCAGAGGCCAAAACTTTCCAAAGCAAGGGCAAGGTGGAGATGCCAATGTTTCTAGGCTAGTTTTGCATACTAGCCTTTGGGTTTATGAGAGGATAGTCTTCTGTCTGTCCTTTGTATGTGACCTAGGTCCTTGGGTTGTGATTATGAGAGTCTTTGTAGTCTAGGTAGTATATAATGTAAGTTTTTGAATATTTCTATATATTCAAATGTATTTTTGATACAAAGAGTACGCCACTTATATAGAACTCTAATCCCTAAGACTAAAAAGGAAATACGAATTACACAGAATATTTACACAATCACAATCATTCTAAATTCTTAAAATACAATATAGGCAATATATTTCTCACACATGACAGTGCCTCTTGGTCAGAGAAGATGCAGCTTTAGGGCATATCTTTATTTACCTGTTAGGGTTGTGTATTGAGCTTCATTTCACATCTCTATTATTTGGTAATAAAACTCTTACCCAAAAAAAATAAAAAAGAAAGAAAGAAGACACCATCATCTGATGTCATGGTACAGAGTTCACCTACATTCTATTATGTATATTATAGGTGTGCCACCCACACAATTCAATACAGATTTTATATATCTCCATCTGAGTTTCAACTAAATTCTAATCCACAGATTCATAACTAAAATGAAACTAATACAGACAAATCACTATCCAAATCAACTCTAGTGGCAAATAAAAAAAACGTTGCAACGTATGGAGAATTGAAATCACGCAGCTGCAAGAACAAGATGAAAATACATGGATGAGCTGAGGTAAACGTTCAAAATTAAAACCTTTCAAGTAGTCACATATCAGGACATCCCTTGGCAGCTGCATAACTCTGGTTCTGCATCCTTCAGCAAAACATATTCAAGGCTCAGAGGTGGCCTGAAATCGAAGAATGCAGAGCCTAATTACATTAAACATACCAGTAGCTCATCATAAGCTCTCCTATTTGTCGTTAGTTCGATGCTGAGAATGAACACTTGTCTGCAGCAAGAGAAAGTGGCAAACCCCAACATCATTATTAGAGATTTGGAAGCAAGGTGTACAAACTTCCTACTTCATCCCTAGAAAATGCAGGGGAAGCATCAACAATGTCCTTAAAATTACTACTTACATTGCCAAACGGTATGGAGATAATTAGCTATTTGAAGAATGGAACCCACAAAATTTTCAAATTATTGGTGCTTGCCTAAAACCCCTAAATTCCAAAATTTGAGGAACTTTACATACTCCACTTAACGCAAAAGAGAAAAATACACATACAATACAAGTAAAGAGAAAACTGTAAGCATTATCACAATGGCATTTCCCCATATAATAACATCCTTAACAACAAAGAGTATATCTGACACTGAATTTATGAAATCTAGCAACTATACATCTAGTCATCATTTGCAAATTTTAATGCACTAAGCATTCAAATATATTAGGAATTAACCAAAAGGATACCCAACTTTTTTCTAATAAATGTCAAAACAGTAAACGGCCCAACAGACGTAAGATACACAAGCTGAGTTCAGAAATGTCCATTGCATTATAGAAGTTTGTGGTACAAACATTTCATCAAGACCATTACAGAATTATATAACCAAAATGGAAGCAAAAAAAAAAAACAAAACAAAACAAACAAAATTTATCTGCTTATTACGAACTGCAATCACTATACCTAGTGTAAAACAAATTCTACTCATAGAAAATGAACAGAAGAGGGAGAGAATAAAGTGAGGGGGAAGGGATTTCTTTTTTCCCTGTCAACTAAGAGGCATGCTGGTAGCAGTCGAAACTAGGTTCCTTAGCTCCATCAAATGTTCATCATTTGATATATGGAGCGAAGGCGAAGATTTGTCACCAATGTTTCTTGTTCCCAACTTAAGGGGCCCAATGCATGCAATGCCTCAATAGTGCAACAGTAGGCATGTAACTCTAACCTATGAATTTCTTCTGCCAATTCCACCTGACTGGGAAGGAAACAATTCCCTTCCTTAAAGCCCCCTATGACAAACAGACTCAGCATCACTACAATTTCCTTCAGTATCTTCAACAGGACCTCTAGAAAAATTACAATGCAACTTAAAGGAATCATTGCTAGTAATGCTACATCTAGCCACAAAGCATGTAATATTGTCTGCATTATTAGGTTCTAAGCTAATTGCATGCGAACACCCAACAGCTCCGCTTGGTTTCTCCCTCTCCACATCGGCTTCAGTAAAGTGAGTTGTTCTGCTGTTAAAAGAAGTATAAAAGTTTTTTTCACCCTGCATTTCTCGATGGGACAAAACAGCATCTATCTTTTCAGGGAAAGGGGATGGATTTGCAGCAAGCAAACGATGGCACCTACCCTCTTTCGCAATTACTCTAAACTTCTGGGAAGTTCTTGCAGGTGCATCAACTTGACAGTAACAATCGGGCAATCCTCTCTTCAGAGTTTTGGAGGAAACAATATGTGATTCTTGGAAATTGTTATTGTTCTTATCAGCACAAAGCTCCTTATTTACAGGGAAATTCATCGCTCTATTTGTTTTCTTAACTTGGGAACTCAATTGATTGTATTTCAGAGTTGACCGTTCACTGCATTTCCCATCTTCACAGTTACCAACACCCTGCTAGCCCCCCCCCAAAAAAAAAAAAAGAAAAAGAAAAAGAAAAAGAAAAAGAAGAACAATAAAATCAATATAGAGTTGATCCCATTAAAACTATTGTTAAATTGTATGACAACAGAAAAAAAAATAGAACATGATCAATATTGCTCTAGAAGCCCCAAAATAAATCAACTAGTTCAAATGTCATTAATAACATATCCAAATAAACTTGAATCTAATTATTCTCAAGTGTTAACTTATTATATCCGCATAAGAGTATCAGCTATAAATGGATTTGTGGAAAATTTGGGAAGCAGAAGATGAAAATTTTAGCAGAAGCAAGAAAATTCAAAACAAGAACTCCTAAATAATACATAAATAAAGACCGACACTGGAATATTTGAGTTGCAAGCCTAAAACAGATTCAGAAAAAAAACTACCTTTCCAATCACGAACCATTTGCCACCCTGCCAAGATTGTCGCACCCGGAGGTCAACTTCACTGACTTTGAATTCATGGGAGGATCCAAGTAACCTAACCAAAAAGCAATTCCTACCCAAAACCTTAGAAACAGTTGCCATCTTCCAAGAAAAATTCTGAAACACCTCTACAACATCACCAGGAACACAATTCTCCAATAGTTTCACTGGAGGAGGACAAGGCCTAATTGACTTCCAAGATACCCTTTCAACAATCGCCTCATCGGTAGCAGCAGGGTCCATCTCGTATCTAACAGTGTAGTTGTGCCCATTACCACAGATTATCTCAGCACAACGCCACGAGCCTGATGGCACCTCATTCTTGCTCAGGACCTCAACAATTCTCCCTTTCTTGTATCTCATGATCACTATTCTCAGCCCCAAATTCCAATGCAGGAAACCTATTTTTTAATCACAACATAAAATAAGAAACCAAATAGACCCAAAAAAAAGAAATCATAAAACTCAAAAAAACAAATTAAAACATCTAGCAAAGCAGAAGAATGATGAGATTAATGTTTTGTTTCATTTCCCTTTCCAAATCCCTACTGAAATCCATAATGATCCAAACACAGACTAAGAGAATTGGAAACAATTGAGGAATTTGTAGAGAGAGATAGAACTACCTTGCAGTAATTTAAAAGTTACAGATAACTAGTACATGATGAGACAAGATGCATACATTCCGTTGAATTCTTGTATTGACTATGTTAATCTATGAAGCATGGGTACTTCAAAAAATATGTCGTACCCGTACCCGGTACTTACCGGCGTATGGTACTTTTGCATACGTACCGGGTACACGAAACACGTATCCAAATTTTTTCTTCTTAATTTTTGGCGTACCCAGACGTACCTAGCATATACCCAAGGCGTACCGTACCTCAATTGAAACAATATTTTCTTCCACTACAGAAATAAAACTCCTTTCACTAGATTTCTTTTTAATTTTTGGTTTTATACATAACATGATTTTAAAATTAGTTTATAAGTTATTTAATATATTGACATTTAATTTTGATTTATATCTTTAGTTTTAGCATTAAATGTTAATTATAGGTTGGATCTTAACAAATTACACTATTTAATTAATTTTTGCATTACTCTAAACTAAAAATAAATATTTTTCTTACAAGCGTACCAAGCCGTACCCGTATCCTACTTTTTTTAGATTTTTCCGTATCGACGTACCCGTATCGTACCAGTACCCGTACTCATGCTTCATAGATGTTAATGGAAACTGCCACAATTGATATCACCTCTATTATATATCTACATTTTTGCAAATATAAAGTACTCTCTCTATATATAGACATTACATGTACCAAACATAGTGATCAGATGAACTATGGGAAAAGCAACATTAAATACATAAACCTAAACCTAAAGATCTATCATACTATGTCCACCTGCGCCACAAAAAACAGCAATCTTTACAACAAGAAATATGGCAGCAGAAAATTACCAGACAAACCAAATTAAAAAAATAAAAATAAAAATCAAGTAATTTCAACAATGAGAAACCGACACGCAGTCCAAACTTACTTTCAGAGAACAGAAAATTGTTTTCTGAAAACAATTTACATTAAAAGCAGAAAAGAAGCGAAGCGAAGAGATTTCACTAGCCTTATCGGCGATTTGAGATTTCGATCGAGAGTGGTTTGGATTGGTATGTGGGGAATTTGGTTTTGTTTTCAGTCTCTTGTTAACACTGTTGTTGTGGAGGTGATGGTGGCTGTTGTTCTGGGTGGGTGTTTTTTGTGTTTTTGTTTTTAAAAAACAAAAACAAATCTGTTTTGTTTTTGTTTAATAAATAAACAAACAAAGAATAACTCCCCAAGAATAGCTTTGTTTGGTTGAAAGGATTTTTCACTGCTCTACGGTATTGTGTGCCTGGTGCGTGTTTGCGTACTCCGTCTGTAACGCCTTCAAAATATTAGATAAAATTCAACATTCTTAAAACGCATAAATATAAAAGAAATAAATATCCTTCTATTCATCAGAGTATTCGAAGTAACAAAAATTACTTATTAACGATAGAAGTAAATGCCCTATAGGCTTACAATTTTCCAAGCTAACACTTGCTTACCAAAAAGAGTACTAACTCAAAAACATATTATGCACTTGGCTTGAATTTACAAGTAATATCAAAATAACAAAATAATTAAAAGAAGTTTTCAACTCTCAGAACCTTCCAAGCTAAGTCCTTGGAGGTGGCATATCACCTGAACCTGAAAATGATGTCCCATATGGGATGAGTCACAGCTCAATAGAGATACATTAAACCAAATATAAATAATGACTAAAGCAATAGCATTTGATAGCAAGTTAACACTTATAAATCAGTTATATCACAATACAACTCTACATTCCTTTACTTATCCAATCATTTCGAAAACATGGCTCAGAACCTGGCCAAACAATTAATAGGAATACATTCCATATTAAACATATCCTTTATTCACAATTCAAGTGAGTCTACAACTCACATTAAAACCACTTCCAATATTACAAGTTAATACACACATTTTGCTGTATTAACACTTCAAGTGATACACATATTTGCTGTATCAATGGAATCCATTCCCTATCTCCTCCCAAACAGGTCTGAGAGTCCATCCCCTATCTTCTCTCAAACCATGGAGTACATCCCCTATCTTCTCCCAAACCATATGCATACACAATGTATTTAACACGTCATACACAATAATCAATCAATACACGTATTTGCTGTATTAATTCAATTGTCATATTCAATGACATAATCAATGTGATTAGTTTCAGTTTTCTCTAATCAACATACAATATCTACAACAATCAAGATTATCCTCCACCGATAGCCCAAAGCAGTTATTTCTAAACAGAAAATAAATGCATTAAACAGATATAATATCCACATTTACATAAGTGAGTGATAAATTAATTCAACTACACCATTCAATCTCATAATTTCCCAATTTCATAGATTTCAACTCAATTTCATATTTTCCCAAATTAATTATACTAATTAATTTATCACAACAATTAGGGTATTCTCCCATTTTATCAAAAATCAACCCTAAGGTTCAATTTCCTCAATTTGACACAAATAATACCATTTTTCAAGTCTTACATACATATGGAGTTTAATATATGAAAAATCCCATTTTATCAAATTACAAATCAAACCCTAACTTTTTCCAAAATTACCCAACATCACCAACTACTCAAAATGCATAAAACTTAGGTCAAAACTCATAAGATGGAGTAGGTTATCCCTACCTCGAAGTTAGAAGCCCAAAGGAATAGCTGAGGAAAACCCAAAGTGCTCCAAATCCACTATTGTTCAGATTAAAACAAAGCCCTCACGACCCTCTACAATTTTTACAAAGAACCTAGGGTAGAAACACCCTAAAAATAGATGAAACCTTAGAGAGAATGTGTGTAGAGAGAGAGAGATAATGGACCTAGGGTTTTGAAAACAAGAGAGAATGAAAAAGTGATGTCTAAACCACTGCTGCGATCTGATATAACACAGGCTCGCTCGAGCGAAGGATTGGTCGCTCGAGCGACCAGATACAAAGAACCCTCGCTTGAGCGTAGAAAGCCTCGCTCGAGCCAACAATACGAAGCTTCAGGTCTGCAACCCAGAAGCAAGCTTGAGCGACAGAATGCTCGCTCGAGCGAAGGAACTCAAAACATACACCTCTCTCGCTTGAGCAAAGAACTGCATCCTTCAGGTCCAGTACTGGACACAGACGCACGCTCGAGCGAAGGACTGCTCGCTCGAGCGACCAGATACAAAACTCAACTCTCACTCGAGTGAAGGATCTAAAACACAGAGCTCGCTCGAGCGACAAAAGTCTCGCTCGAGTGAAGGACCAAAATTCTGGGCAGCAACCATTTGCTCCCAATCACTCCCAACCTGTAACAATCCTGCCCATAACATCCTATAACTCAAATACAAAGTATTGAAGAACGGAAACATGATATATACAACCATTGACATCCACGGAACTAAGTCCGGATACAACAACCTAAGGAGGAAGAACCGGGATCGCTATAACCTCCCCCCCCTTAAGGAATTTCGTCCCCGAAATTAAGCACAAGTTTTCAAAAACAAGTTTTTCTCAATTTTCAACAACGTTACCAACCAACATTTCACAACCTGACCCATTACCGGTCATCCCATCTCTATTCAAGAGGCAGCTTACAATATATGTTCCAACAAGCATTATCAACATGCATCTTTTTCAATTTCAACAATTTTCAATGCCAATAATACATTTGCATTTCTACAACACATTTAACATAAACAATGCTAAAATAAACTTCCATCTTAAGGCAAGTTCCATAATAATTCCATAAACCAAACACATATAATGTTTTACAACTTAAAACATATACAAAGCTCTTAAGGTTCATTAATGCAACAAAATTCCCAATACATGGTTTAAACATTTACAAACAAGTCCGGATATTTCTCACGAACATCCAATTCACGTTCCCAAGTGGCTTCTTCCACTCCGTGATGTTTCCACAAAACTTTTACTAAGGGAATGGTCTTGCCTCGCAAGATTTGATCCCGTCTATCCAAGACCCGAACCGGTCTCTCCTCATACGAGGCATCCTCGTCAACCTCTAAGTCGGTCCAATCTAATATATGTGACGAATCCGGCTCATACTTCCGAAGCATACTAATATGAAACACGTCATGCACCCTGGATAACTGCGTCGGTAAAGCCAAACGGTAGGCAATCTCGCCAATCCTTTCAAAGATCTCGAAAGGGCCAATAAACCGAGGGGACAACTATCCACTCTTCCCAAACCTCATCAATCCTCGCCTAGGTGATATTTTCAGAAAAACACGATCACCCACCTCAAATACCAACGGTCTCCTCCTACGGTCGACATAACTCTTTTGACAGTTCTGGGCTGTAACGAGCCTTCTACGGATAAGTTCAACCTTCTTTGTCGTTTCTCGAACCAACTCTAGGCCCAACAAAGGTGCATCACCCACCTCGGCCCAAAAAATAGAAGACCTACAAGGTCGGCCATACAAGGCCTCGAACAGTGCCAAACCGATACTTGACTGGAAACTATTGTTGTAGGAAAACTCCACCAAGGGCAAGTGCCTCTCCCGCGACCCACTAAAGTCAAGAACACAACCTCGAAGCATATCCTCAAGGATCTGAATGGTACGCTCGGACTGCCTGTCAGTTTGAGGATGATAAGTCGTACTAAAGGTCAACTTAGTGCCCAAGGCACTCTGCAAACTCTACCACAACCTAGCAGTAAAACATGGATCTCTATCTGAGACGATCGACACTGGGACCCCGTGCAACCTCACTATGTCCCGACTATACAAGTCGGTAAGATGATCTACCGAATCTCTCACGCGCATAGGGATGAAGTACACTGACTTAGTCAACCGGTCTACAACCACCTAAATAGCATCACTACCCCGCTGAGTCCTCGGAAGACCTACAACGAAGTCCATAGTGACATGCTCCCACTTCCACTCGGCAATAGGCAAGGATTGTAACAAACCCGCTGGCCTCTGATGTTCGGCCTTCACTTGCTGACAAGTAAGGCACTTAGACATAAAAACTGCCATATCTCTCTTCATGCCCCTCCACCAAAACTGGCGCCCTGAATCACGATACATCTTAGTACCTCTCGGATGCACCGCAAGGCGTGAATGGTGAAACTCTCGGAGTACCTCCTTTCGGTAAGACTCCGGTACGAATAGACAGTCTCGGTATCTCACACTCAGGTCGGGATACACAGTCAAACCCCTTTTAGCCTTCCCACTGGAGATCTTCTCCCAAAGGGATTCTACCTCAAAGTCACCTCTCTGTGCCTCTAACACTCGACTCACAAGTGTAGGCTGCGGAACAACAGAAAACAAAGCCGCAGCCTCAACAGATTCGCCCAAAGACAAATCAAACTCACCAAGTGCACCCAACATCTCCCATTCCCGGATGGCTATACTAGCTACGTCACTAAGGATTTCCTGCTAAGGGCATTAACCATAACATTGGCCTTTCCCGGATGATAGTGCAACTCAAAGTCGTAATCCTCAATAAACTCCATCCACCTCCTCTACCTCAAGTTCAAGTCTTTCTGTGTAAATAGATATTTTAGACTCTTATGATCCGAGAACACCTCGAATTTCTCACAATACAGATAATGCCTCCAAATCTTCAAGGCAAAAATCACGGCTGCTAACTCTAGGTCATGTGTAGGGTAATTCTTCTCGTGTATTTTCAACTGACGTGAGCCATAGGCAACCACTTTCCCCCCTTGCATCAACACACAACCCAAACCTTCTCGTGAGGCATCACAATAAACGGCATAACCCAAACCTCTCTCCGGAATAATTAACACAGGAGCGGTGGTAAGTCTAACTTTCAACTCTTGGAATAACTTTTCACAAGTCTCACTCCACACAAACTTGACCCCTTTCTATGTCAATCTAGTCATCGGCGAAGCTAGCCTGGAGAAATCCTTCACAAACCGGCGGTAATACCCAGTTAATCCTAGAAAACTGCGGATCTCAAAAACACTCTTAGGCTGTGCCCAATCTTGCACTGCCTCAATCTTGGATGTATCAACAGACACCCCTTCCCCGGATACCACATGGCTTAAGAACTTGACTTCTCCTAGCCAGAACTCACACTTCCCAAACTTAGCATATAGCTTATGGGCTGTAAGCAACTCAAGCACTACTCTCAAGTGTTCCTCGTGCTCCTCCTCAGAAGGTGAATAAATCAGAATGTCGTCCACGAAGACGACTACAAAACGATCCAAGAATTCCTGGAAGATCCAGTTCATCAAATCCATAAACACTACCGGTGCATTGGTGAGCCCAAAAGGCATCACCAAAAACTCGTAATGGCCATACCGCGTACGGAATGCCGTCTTAGGGATATCCTCCTCCCTAACCCTCAGCTGGTGGTAACCCGATTTCAAGTCTATCTTAGAGAAACAATAGGAACCCTTCAACTAATCAAACATATCATCTATACGAGGCATAGGGTATTTATTCCGTAGCCCGATTCAACTTCCGGTAGTCGATACAAAGTCTCAAGGCACCATCTTTCTTTTTAGCAAAGAGGGTCGGTGCTCCCCACGGCGAAACACTAGGGCGAATATAGCCCTTATCTAGCAACTCCTGGAGTTGAACCTTCAACTCACTCAACTCGGCTGGGGCAAAATGGTAAGGTGCCATAGAAATCGGTGTCGTGCCAGGCACTAGGTCAATAAAGAACTCGATCTCTCGATGAGGTGGTAAGCTAACAAGGTCCTCGGGAAAAACATCCAAATACTCACAAACCACTCTCGGCAATACAGTCTAGGTCTCATCACACTCACTACTCAAGAAGCTAGCAAGAAGACCACTAAGCTCACTCCGCCTTCGCGGATCATACACCAGTGGCAAAACACTACTAACCCGATCCCCCAAGAAATGGAAACAATCCCCGCCTAAGGTACATACAGTGACCCTCTGGCGGTAGCAATCAATAACAGCCCGGTATGACAATAGCCAGTCCATGCCCAAAATAACATCAAAACCCGACATAGGCATAACCACAAAAGGAAATGGAAGTCGGCAGTCGACGACCTCTATATCACAGCCCCGACACCCTTGTTTCAAAATCAATTCACCCCCAACAGGTGATACAACACAAATAGGAGATGCTAACTGTGCCAACTCCAACCCCAAAACAGATGCAAATGCAGCAGATATAAAAGAATGGGATGCTCCCGTATCAATTAACACATTAGCAACCAAGTTGCAAAACAAAAAGGTACCTCTCACAACAGATGGAGCTAGTACAAGATCCTGTGCGGTAACAGCATACACGCGCCCTGAAGGTCTCTGATCTATCTGCTCACCCCTAGGAGCATAAGACGCTGCGCAGACTGGGACGATGAAGCCCCCTGATTGGCCCTCGAGGCCTGAACTGACTGAGATGGCTGATGGCTCTAAGTCTGTCTCAAACCAGATGCACCAGATGTGTCACTCAACTGCAGGCAATACCTCTTCAGGTGCCCTGCCTGACCATACTGGTAACAAGAGAGCGGCTGGCCTCTACTCTGACTCTGGCTCTGAGGTCGAGCTGAAGATGATGCTGCTCTCTGCCCTCCTCCTTTCTGCGGGTAAGCTGGAGACTTGTGGCCCAGCTGACCACATTTGAAACAGGTAATGTCTCCCTGACTGCTTCTCCCAGAACCTGCACTCGACACTAGAAAGGTCGATCTAGCAAAAGTACCCTGGGACTGCTGAGGGTGAGAGCCCCTCTGCCTCTTACCGTCCCCCTGGCCATCCTGACTCCTCTTGGAGCCCCTCTATCCCTCTTCCTCCTCTTGCATCATGATCTCCATATGGGCCGCAACATCCACAAGGCGCCCATAATCCCGGGTCATAGACCCTCCAACTCTCATCTTGAGCTCGCGCCTCAACTTCTTCTTAAATTCCAAACAACGGCATTCTTCGGACGCCACAAACTCAGGTACAAACCTGGACAAACTGGTAAAAGTGGCCTCAAACTCGGCCACTGAAGAACTCAGCTGCTTAAGATGACAAAACTGGTCCCTCAGCTTCTCCCTGACAACTGGAAATAAGAACTTCTCTTGGAAAGCATCTACAAAGGCCTCCCATGTGCCACCAATATGACCCCTCACAAACTTCCACCACTGACCCGCGTCTCCCTTCAGCTGGAAAGACGCCAAGGTCACCTTCAGAACCCCGTCCTTGATGCCAAGCATCTCAAACGTCTTTGTTGTCTGTTCAAGCCATTCATTCGCCTTAAGTGGCTCTTGTGGATCACCCACAAACTCATCCGGGTTAGACTGGAAGAACTCCCTCTTTAGAAAAGAAGGCCCTGCATCTGCAACATGGACCTGGGCTTGATTCTCAGCTTTGAGAATGCCCACAGACTCCCTGAATGCTTCTGTTATCTCGTGGGCTAAGGCGCCCATAGCCTGCTGACCCACTGGTTCGGCCACATTGGCCTGACCAACACCCTCCTGCTGCTCCGGAATCTCCTCCGGTATAGGCATCTCTTGCCTACCACGTCCTCGTCTTGACATCCTAATAAAGGTAACAAAGACGTTAGCACATTAACAAATGTGCCGAAGCTATAACACTCGTGTCCTAATGCACGGACAACTGTAATTCACTTCACGTAAGCACATAATCACATAAGCACTTACGAATTTCATTTCCAGATAATGATGGTCCCGAGGTGTTGCTAGAGTTCCGGTTAGAAACAGCATTGATTAAGTGCTTTTCCAACAAAACTCATAGAAACTCAAAGATCCAATCAACATCCTAGAAATTAAATCCCATACAAACATAGTCATATAAGCATGTTATCAAATAAACACATGATGTCATACATAAGTCTCTAACAAGCGAGACAAACCCATTGTGATACTAATCACTTCCCACGTACCCAAAGTATTCAAACCCGGTAAGCTCTGATACCAAGTTGTAACGCCCTCAAAATAATAGATAAAACACAACATTCTTAACATGCATAGATATAAAAGAAATAAACATCCTTCCATTCATCAGAGTATTCGAAGTAACAAAAATTACTTATTAACGATAGAAGTAAATGCCCTATGAGCTTACAATTTTCCAAGCCAACACTTGCTCACCAAAAAGAGTACTAACTCAAAAACATATTATGCCATTGGCTTGAATTTACAAGTAATATCAAAATAACAAAATAATTAAAAGAAGTCTTCAACTCTCAGAACCTCCCAAGCTAAGTCCTTGGAGGTGTCATATCACCTGGACCTGAAAATGATGTCCCATATAGGGTGAGCCACAGCCCAGTAGAGATACACTAAACCAAATATAAGTAATGACTAAAGCAATAGCATTTGATAGCAAGTTAACACTTATAAATCAGTTATATCACAATACAACTCTACATTCCTTTACTTATCCAAATCATTTCGAAAACATGGCTCAGAACCTGGCCGAACAATTAATAGGAATACATTCCATATTAAACATCTCCTTTATTCACAATTCAAGTGAGTCTACGACTCACGTTAAAACCACTTCCAATATTACAAGTTAATACAAACATTTTGCTGTATTAACACTTCAAGTGATACACATATTTGTTGTATCAATGGAGTCCATCCCCTATCTTCTCTCAAACCATGGAGTACATCCCCTATCTTCTCCCAAACCATATGCATATACAATGTATTTAACACTTGTCATACACAATAATCAATCAATGCACGTATTTGCTGTATTAATTCAACTGTCATATTCAATGACATAATCAATGTGATTAGTTTCAGTTTTCCCTAATCAACATACAATGTCTACAACAATCAAGACTATCCTCCACCGATAGCCCAATGCATTTATTTCTAAACAGAAAATAAATGCATTAAACAGATATAATATCCACATTTACATAGTATGGACGTGCTCCGAGGGAGCCTGTGCTGCCACAGTTCGGACTCGATTTGTCACGGTTCTTAATCTGAACCAAAGAGTCCAAATCTGGCAAATCATTTTGAGAAAACAGATTTTTAGAAAAGAAGTGCCAAACATGGACTGCTTTGCCAGATACAGAGTCGCCACCTAAATATTTTATTTTGGGGGAAATTTAGGAAACCCTGACTCGTTGCCTAAGGCCACGTGTCCGTCATCACCAAAGTTGCCTCGGCTCGGGAACTTAGGTACGATTGGGGAGGGTCAGCTATGAGCACCCCCTCTCGCCCGATCCGAAGATTGGCCTCTACTAACCATGATATTTAGTTTTTGAAAACACATGCGTTCTTATTCCGATTATTAGCCTAATCTTACTATGTGATGCGCATAACACAAAAGTATAGACTAGATCGCCTAATTTGGAACAAAGCATCGCATGTCCGTTTGTTTGGAAATGATTTGAAATTTGCTACTCACGAGTAGGCTAAAACACGGATTTCAACGAGTTGTTCCAACTCAAACAATCCAACCTTCACCCACAGGCATTCAGGCAGTAATATCACATAAGCACATAGCCACATGGTAAGCATGCTGACATGTTAACATTCACACTCATGCGAGATGCTAAAGCATAAATACTTACATCGTACTCCGTGCCAAAATAATGAACTAGTTAATGATCATGCATGATCCTAGTTCAAGTTAACAAATGGCTAATGCATCACATACAAAATGTCATTAGAACGGGCTCGGCTAATCTAAGAATGACATGTGAAATACAACGACTCAATGCACGTATTCAAGTTTGGAATTGAAATACTATGCGGTTAGCATGATGCGCCGAGCTTGGTGCATGCAAGACTGATGAATGATGCACGCATGCATAGCATGAGGTATGCTAAATTAAACGTGCCCTAATACTAACCATCAAAGCAGGTAAGTAAAAGGGAGAAAGAAGTGGGGGTTGGAAGACATGCACACACGCACCCATACTTATTACAAATTTGCCCTCGCTCGAAGGGATCAAAAGAATAATACAATTTAATTAACCTACAAGCTAATTAAATAATTTACAGACCACCTAATTAATTAACAAATCAATTAAGTAAAGAAAGCGATAAAATGCCTCGGGAAGAGGGTCCAATGCATGCGTGCTCGGGTTTGTTCAGAAATCCGTCGCCATGCACAGGTTGCCTTTGTTTTCCCTACTTTGCTCCTCTGAAAATTGCAAAAGTCCTAGGCAGCACTTTATGAACACTGAGGAATGCCACCGGCCATGAGGAATCATCACCGGCCATGGCAGGGTGGTCATCGGCCATCCATGGAGTTATCGGCCATCCATCATTGGTTGATCGGCACTGTATGTGGTCGACCGGCCAAAGCTTCTTGCAGAAACCTATTTTGACAGCAGCAGAGGGCAAAACATGGCATGGCAATGCATTTCAAGCAATGTTTGCACCAACCACACTCCTTATCATGTTTATGACTCAAAGGAGTTTGGTACTCGACCCTCGAACCACCAATTATGCATTACAATGCATGTTGGCCAAAGAGGCCGAGTTGTGCATTTTGATTTCAAATGCAATGCACACCAAAACAAACAAATGGCCCAACCTCTATCACTTGATCAAGAGGCAAGGCATGCATGCTCATGCGATGCAACCTAGGCATGTGAGTTAGTATGCAACATGAGCATGTGGGCAAGTATACAAGCTAGCAAACATGCAAAGTATAATCTTAACCATGCAAGCATGCAAGATGCAACATGGACAACATGTTAAGTATGATGCATGCCAAATGCATTACAACCTAAGCATGCAAATGTGTAATGTAATAAGCATGGAACAAGGCCAAATATGCAACAACACATAAGGCAAGCATGCAACACATGCGAAGGATGGTCTTAAACTAATTTAGGCAGCCCTCAAACAAGCCCAAAACAGTGGCCAATGCTAAGGAAATGGGGCCAAATGCACATACAAGCATGCATGCATACAAGGTCCAACACTTAAGCATATAGAGACAACTTTTAAGCACACTTAAAAGAGGAACATCATGGGCACATGGCATACATATTAAGCTCTGAAAAACACATGAGGATGATGCCAAACCAACCTAAACCAAGCAATCAAAGCATGCTAACAAGCCCAAAGCTTGAGACCAACCAAAGGGCTCAAACCATGGCCATGCCAACCAAGCCTCGAAGGGCCAAGGTGACTCCAAACAGCCCCAATGCAGGTCTAAACAAGACCAAAGACACACCTAGATGGCATCTAAATGGTCTAAACATGCAAGCATACAAAAGGGTCCAAACATGGAGCGCAAGACAACAACCTTTTAACACATTAAAGGGGCATCAAATGTAAGCATACAAGCACACCAGTAGGACTGAAATGGCATGGCAAGTGGTTCCAAACCACTGAAACAAAGCAAGGATGGCATGCTAGAGGGGTCAATGCTCAAGGCATATAAGAGGGATTACATGGTAGCTATACAAAGCGAAGCATGGACGACCCGAATGACTAAAAACAGACCTCAAGCACACTAAAACAAGCATAAAAGTTTCACAAAGCTAGGCCAAAACACATGAGCATGGTAGTCTAACTGCTATGTACATGTTGAGGCAAATCATGGCATTACAAGACATGTATGCAAGGCAAGCATGGTGTGTCTAAACCAAGTAAAAAAAGTGCTATATCATGACATAATAAGCACAAATAACACTTAAGACATGGCCAACATGCACTTAAAAATGGTGCTCACACATGAGGCTAAAATGGCACATATTGAAGACAACAAGGAGAGAGGGTGGCCCTCTCCTTCTTAGGACCTTAAACCACCATCCTCACCACTGAAATCCCTCAAGATTTCAGTGGTGAGGAGGCCCAAACAAGGTGGTCCCGGAGCTCACCAAAATAGTACAAAAATAGGGCCTAACAAGGCCTAAGAGGGGTCAAACAACCCCAAAGCTCAAAGAAACCTTCAACAACTATTTTAAGGAAGTAAAAACAAGACTTTTATATGTTATATACTAAGCTTGAAACAACAAGCAAGGTAGGCAAAAAGACTATGCAAAAATGGGGTAAAAAGGGCAAGAATCTTACCCTTGAAGACCTTCTTCACAAGGATCACTCCAGTAGCTTTCTTAGCTCCAAACTAGCTCAAGAACTTCAAGGACAACCCCCTAATGCCTCAGCAACCAAGGTAAGGTGTAATGGTAGGTGTCTTAGTGCAAAACTAAGGACAAACACACACTTAGAGCAAAAGAGAGGGAGAAATAGAGATAGAATAGATACACTATGCTAACCCTAGAACCAGAGCTCCCCTCAGCCTTTTTTTGTAACCCTAGAAAAGGGAGGAGAGGCCCTCCCTTTATAGAGGATCACTCTTGCAAAGCTTACAAAACAAGCTAAGCAAGAGTGAAATCCCTCCATACACGTGTATGGAGGGGGTGCAAAGTATATGCCAGCTAGCACAGCTGCCATGAAAATATTTGTAAAAGTAGATGCATAGTGGTCGGCCAGCCAAAAATGCCAAAATGGCCAAATACATGGTCGACCGACCACAAAGAGTGCCGATCGGCCAAATATATGACCGATGGCAACAAAACACTAGCCGGTGGCCTCAAGCCATGGCCGGTGAGGTGTGGGGATGGCCCACAAGCCATTCCCTGCCCCTCAAAGGCAAAACTCAAATGTTTGGTGCAAAACCAAATACAAAACAGTCGAGTCAAGAGATCCTGAGGTAAGGCGCGTAGCCGAGACCTCTGGGAACTCAAGACGAACACAAACATGGATGATCACCGAGTGTTCAAACGGTGACGTCCAAGTCTTGAGGACGGTAAAAAATGGGGTGTCTACACATAGGTGAGTGATAAATTAATTCAACTACACCATTCAATCTCATAATTTCCCAATTTTATGGATTTCAACTCAATTTCATATTTTCCCAAATTAATTATACTAATTAATTTATCACAACAATTAGGGTATTCTCTCCTTTTATCAAAAATCAACCCTAAGGTTCAATTTCCTCAATTTGACACAAATAATACCATTTTTCAAGTCTTACATACATATGGAGTTTAATATATGAAAAACTCCATTTTATCAAATTACAAATCAAACCCTAACTTTTTCCAAAATTACCCAACATTACCAACTACTCAAAATGCATAAAACTTAGGTCAAAACTCATAAGATGGAGTAGGTTATCCCTACCTTGAAGTTAGAAGCCCAAAGGAGTAGCTGAGGAAAACCCAAAGTGCTCCAAATCCACTATTGTTCAGATTAAAACAAAGCCCTCGCGACCCTCTACCCTTTTTACAAAGAACCTAGGATAGAAACACCCTAAAAATAGATGAAACCTTAGAGAGAAGGTGTGTAGAGAGAGAGAGATAACGGACCTAGGGTTTTGAAAACAAAAGAGGATGAAAAAGTGATGTCTAAACCGCTTCTGCGATCAGATATAACATAGGCTCGCTCGAGCGAAGGATTGGTCGCTCGAGCAACCAGACACAAAGAACCCTCGCTCGAGCGTAGAAAGCCTCGCTCGAGCCAACAATACGAAGCTTCAGGTCTACAACCCAGAAGCATGCTCGAGCGACAGAATGCTCGCTCGAGTAAAGAGACTCAAAACATACACCTCTCGCCGGCGAAGAATCAGATCCTTCAGTCCAAGATCGACGCAGATGCACGCCGAAGGGCTTCGATCGAGCGACCAGATACAAAACTCAACTCTCGCTCGAGCAAAGGAAACCTGGCTCCAGCGAAAGATCTAAAACACAGAGCTCGCTCGAGCGACAAAAGTCTCGCTCGAGCGAAGGACCAAAATTCTGGGCAGCAACCATTTGCTCCCAATCACTCCCAACCTGTAACAATCCTGCCCATAACATCCTATAACTCAAATACAAAGTATTGAAGGACGAAAACATGATATATACAACCACTGACATCCACAGAACCAAGTCCGGATACAACAACCTAAGGAGGAAGAACTGGGATCGCTATACCGTCCATTTTTGAATTTAATACCTATTATTCTTGATATTTAAAAAATTATACTACTTCATGTTATTGTAATTATTTAAATGGAATGAAAATATTAAATTTATACACTCTCTTTTTTTTTTTTTTTTTACTTTACTTTCTCTCTTCTTCTTTTTTTTTCCTTTTCTTTTCTTTGTTTTACTTTTCTTTTCAATGTAATTTTCTCTATTTTTTATTAAAAGTTGTTGCCTTTTATATAAGTAGGGAGTTTGTGAAATGAGATTATTAACTATAGGGGTGAAAATATAATTTTTAAAATATCAAGGAGTGAGATATAATTAGACCAAATCTCACGAAGGTCAATATAATTTACCCTTTTGGATTTTTTCCCCCCTATTATTTCTTTATTTATTATTACTTGTATTATTAGTCAATTTTTTTTAGATAGTATTATTAGTCAATATTTGGAATCTGTTTTTTTCCCAATTATTTGTTATTACTATTAGCTAAAAACAGGAATTTGATTTTTTTTTCAATTATTTTTCATCACTATTAACTAAAAATATTAATTTTGGGATTTACGTGTGTCTCATCACTACAACTAGAGGTTTGATGCCCAATTACAAAAGGTTGGATTTGATCTTCCGACCCCTTCTTCATTCTTAAAACAATTCATCGGGTTTGGTTTCAAAAAATTAAGTTCTTTATTTTTTTGTGTTTTTTTAAGAAGATTGGTTAATAAGTCTTATATTTTGGACTTGTAATTCATACGGTTTTATATTTTTTCTTGTGATCTATAGTCTTTTTTGATGTGTAATGACTCATTTACCCACTACATTTGTGTCACATTCGAAAAAAGTATGCTAAAGAGTTTTTTAGTATTACATCATATCCGTTACATTAGAGTATCACATTTAGGAAAAGTACACTAAAGAGTTTTTAATTTTTTTACAGTATCATATCATACCTGCCATGTTAGAGTATCACATGTCACATTTGAAAAAAGTACATTAATAATTTTTTAATTTTTTTATAGTGTCACACCGTACATGTCAAGTTGTCGCATTTGAGAAAAGTATATTGAGAAATTTTTAATTTTTTTAGAATGTCACATTATACTCGTCACGTTGGAGTGTCACAATAATATCTACCATATTGGAGTGTCACATCATACGTATCACATTAATAAAAGAGTATAGTCGTCCACCAAAATACTACTAAAAATAAAAAATATGACAACATGGAAAGAAACTCTCCACTAATAAGCCATAACAGATCAATAGAAAAAATATAAGACTAATTAGAGTACTTGTTTGTGAGGTAGGACTTATTGATAAATATCCCTTTCTTATGTGAATCTGTTTTCAATATTTTACGTATTTTTTTATTTTTTAAATACACCTAATTTAAATAAGCTTAAAAAGTATAATTTGTCAGAAAAAAAAAAATAAAAAAATCAGTCTCTCCTACCAATTTTTTTTTTAATATAAAAATTAAATAAAAAAGAAGTTCAGAAAGAACAAAAAAACCAAAAAAATAGTTAACTTTTTTGGTTTTTTTTTTTTTTTTTTAGATTCTTTTACACAAGACAGACTAAAAAAAATAAAAAAGTGATGTAATCTTTTTTTTATTTTTAAATTCACTAAAAATGAAAGAATAAAAAAAAAAAATTGGGTTTTTTTTTTTGTTTATATGCCAAACACTCTTAGGGTGTTTCGGGAAGTGTATTTTTTGGCTTTTGTTTTCTCACTTATTTTCGTCTTTAGTAAACTTTTTTTTAAAATTTCAAAAAGTTTTAAATTTATAAATTCAGTTTGACAAGACGAACCGGAAGAAAAGATAAAAATAAGCCAAAATTAGTAATCTTTTCTAGCTTATTTTCGTCTTTAGTGTTTTTTTTTTTTTGGATTTTTTTTAAAATATACTTTTTAGATTCGTCTCGACAAGATGGACTGGAAAAGTAAATTTTTTGACATAATTTTAAAAAAAAATCACTAAAAAACAAATTCAAAAAAATGTCTTTTTTCTTCTTTTTTTTCAAAATGGGGTAGTACACTTTTTATGGGATAGTCTAGGCAACTCTGACTTGTGAATGAACAAAAAGGATAGTTTTGTCTGTTTTCAACTTTTTGTGCTAATGTTTTGAAATTGGCAGCCAACCAGATATTGGCCTATTTGACTAGACTTCCAAACATTTCAAACACACAAAATTTACATCTAATTCAAGTTAGGGAAAAGCGGGGAGCTCGAAAGCCCCGGCCCCAAATCTCCCGAAAATGTCAATTTAGGCAAAAAAATAAAAATAAAAATGCAAGGCAAGTGAAAAAAAAAAAAAAAAACAGTTTTTCAAAAAAGGAAATTAGGGGGATTAGGGGAAGAAAATTCGAGCTACCAGTCAAAATTGTTCAAGTTATTAATGGTATATTTATCATTATGTTATGAATTATAAAAACTTACTAAAATTTTAATCTGAAACAAATTGTATAGTATAGAATTATCATTATTTATAAATGTATTTTTTTGGGTAATTTTTCTCATTTTGTATCATGTTGTATTCTTATATTATGCGTATCATCATACTTATCAACACAACATTTAATGAATTCTATTAGATTTGTATATCTCAAATACTATACTGAAAACTAACCTATCAGATGATAAGATAAGATGATAGATTTAAATAATTATTGAAGCATTACTCCAAATCAAATATATTAATAACTAGATCAGTGACACTTATTTGTAAATAGGAGTGATAAACAAACCAAACAGCTCAAACTCAACTCATGTTTGGCTTGTTAAAAATTCGTTCGAGCTCGGTTCGTTAAATAAATAAGTCAAACTTGAACACATTTTAGAGTTCATCAAGATTTTCAAACTAACCTTGAACAGTCAATTACTCACTCGGCTCGATTCAATAAATCTAAAATTATATAAAATATCAAACTACTCAAGCTTGACTCAATAAAAACTCGTTTGAGATCGGTTCGAAAGTTTAACAAATCAAACTTGAATAAATTTTGAAACTTGTCAAAATTATCAAATCAAACTTAAACAGTTAACTATTCGGCTTGTTTATCACCGGTAATTGTGAGTACATGAGAAAAATGTAGGAATATAATTATAAAAGTGAGTATAAGATTTATGACAATTATTTGAAAAGGTGGTTGTTTTTTGGATCAATTTGAACGGGTTATAAAAGCAATTTGGAGCAATTACAAAAATTGTGGCAACGGAGAGTTTATGAATTTTCAAATTCTATATACGATTTTATTAGAGCAATTCTAGCATTATGTTATGATTCATGTTATTGTTAGAATTTGATATGATAGACATACTAAATTTTAACTCGATGAATGTTTGACCGATGATTTTTAAAATATTATATTACCTCACCAAATAAATATAAACAAATGTCTTGTGATGAAATTTTAATATAAATTTAATAAATTAATATATATATATATTTTTTAAATACTAAACATCATATTAAAATAATCTTAATTCAAAATATAATTTGAAGGCATTTCATCAAAAGATACTCACCATCAAATTTTATTTAATTTAAGTTTGAATTAATATAATGAATCAAAGTGTTTACAAATATTATTTATTAGATTACATTTTTTTAATTAAAAACATTATTTAAAGACATTGCTGGAACACAAGATTGCATCGCATGGAAAATTAAATTATACTAAAAAATAACATATGAATATACATTCTTGGATTGGCTTCTCGTTGGTAGGTTGAGTCGAATGTTTTGGATATCTGAATATACATTCTTGCTTTAAAGTTCATCTATCACTATATTGTCATCCTATTTTTGTGCTGCATATATATATGGGTCTTGCTACATCTCCCTAAAAACACCCCCCTCTAATCCCCCTAATTTTCATATCAAGTAAAAAAAAAAAAAAAAAAAAGTAAACAGTTTCCCAAATAAGAAATTAGGGGGATTAGGGGGGAAGATTTTAGGGCTCCAAATCATTTCCCTATATATATATATATGTGTGTGTGTGTGTGTTGCTTGGAAGCAAACTAAACTTATTTAAAGGTAAGAATATATCTCAAACACATAACAAGGAGTGATAACAACCATCTTATTTTCCCTTTTCCTTTTTCTTTTTCTTTTTCTAGGATGGGTTATTGTCTCAGCTACTGCATGTACCATTCTTCTTCTTTTTCTTTTTCTTTTTTTAATTTTTTTTTTATAATTAAAAGTATCCATTAATGTTATGTTTGATTTATTAGAATAAAATGAAATGAAATAAAATTATCATTTCATCAAAATATTCATTCTTATATTTACTTTGCTAAAAAATATGATGAAAAATACATTATTAATAGAATCAACGCTCACCATTTAAAAGAATATAAAAAATGACCATTTCAATTTAATCACCTTCGTAGTTAATCAAACAAAGCTAACTTCTAACTCATTTTAGGTCACATCACCTTTCACATTTTTTACACACAAAAGGATAAAAAAAAATCAAAATGCCAATTTTTAACTAATTTCTCAAAACACTACTAAATAGATTAACTCAAAACAATAAACAAATAAATAAATTATGGGCTAACTAGGGATCCTTGTAAAACACAAACACCACAAATTGATATGGTCGTTTGCACACTAAAATATTTTATTTAAAATCAAATAAAACAACTATTCTGTAGAATAGTGATTAAGACCATGTGTCAATCCACATGGACTAATAATGAATAATTTAATTTAGAAATTTAGATTTGTTTGTGAATATTTGGAGTGAAAATTAAACTAATTAATTAAGTAATTAACTAAACGAAATGAAATAAATATTTTAGAATTTCGAATCCGCTACTAACCTCATAATTGGGAGTAATTGTACTAAGTCATTAGAAAATCATTGATTTAGATACCGTGATATAAGTTGATCAGAAATACATTGTCAAGAGGATTTGTATATCAAAATTAGAAAGCCACGAATCATCTTCACTTAGCACGGACCGTCACCACTAAATTACGGTTTGATGCATGACCCGTCTTACTAGGCATGACTCGTCTAATAATTCTAATATACAGAAGTGAAAACTATTATATAACATGATTTGAATAAAGCTTTTATTGCACAAAAATATTTAAAAGTTATATAACTATATCCAAATCAAATTAAAACTAAAAATACTAAATATAACTTATTCCAATTAGTTGATAAAGGTTTCATCTATACCCTAATTAAGAAGACAATTACTACACTCTAATATTTATAAACTAAACACTCCCACTCTAGGCCAAAACACTCTCCTCCTGCCTTAGCTCTCTGCTCCGAGCTCCTCACCCCTTTTATAGGTAAAGTACTTGCAAAAGAAAACAAATAATAATAATATAAATAATATTATATTATAATAAAATATATATATTTATATATAATTGAGGAGTGGGTGATTAGCCACCACCACCTAGTTTGTTTGCTTGCTTTTATTTCTTTTCTTTTTTTCTTTTTCTTTATTTCTTTTCTTTCTCTTTTCTTTCTTCTTCCTTTCTTTTCTTTTGTTTTGTTCTGTTTTTTCGTAAAGTGCACTTTATAATATAATAATATACAAAATATTTAAAATATATTATTTATATTAATATAGGTATAAACACCTAAAATATATACATACAAAAATCACACAAGCTATAAATTAACACAAATTAATAAACTAATAAAGTGTAAATTAGGAGATTAAATGTGTATATTTAGGTACTGATCATATCCTCTAACTTACACTTTGCTAATCCTCGAACAAAGCAAACTAAGAAAATAAAATAAAATCTATCTAAGCCATTTTGGAGGGAACACGATTGTATTTAGCGTATGCTACTAGCCTTCGAACCCCTAGATTACCCTTAGTGGATGAGTTGTAATCTCGTGAGGGTTTCCAGTGAATATACCCACAAAATTTAAAATATTTTATTTAAAAAATTTTTGTTAAGAAAATATTCACAGCAATAATTGTTAATTTTAATATATTAGAAAAAGAATTATCAAAGTTTAGAATACTAGCAATTAGTAAAATTAATTTATCTATCTCTATATTCGGTGTGTGTGTAAATTATAGCCAACAAAAATATTAGTTAATCTCTTAATGAAAGAAGACTCTTATTTAGTTCTATCAAAAGTATGCTTTTACTCCAATCTCACATATTTTGCACTAAACAAATGATTCACTAGATACGGTACAAATTTGTGTACTTTCAACATATGCTAGTGAAATTAATATAAACAAATCAAAATATCTCACATATAAGTCATGAAAGACGTTAGCATGAATGAACACAGTCTCTTCAAAGGAATGCTAAATGTTGAAAAATTACACTAACACCGCTATCCGTCATGTCTATATCTAAATTCTACCAATTTTGGGATCAAATAGGATTTTTATTGGGTTAGTCAAACAGGGTTGGAGATAGTTAAGAAAATGGGGTAAGAATCAGTATCTCCTTTATGAGTGTAAGGGTGTGTTTGTTTAGACGAACTGGATAAGAGGAGATTGTAATCCATCGGACTATTAGTCCTGGGATACATTGTCCCCGGACTATTTGGTTAGACTGGATTTGTATCCTATGTTTGTTTAGTCATGGGATTAGATGTCTGGATTGGACTATTTTTAGTGAATCTAATGTTTGTTTAGGATATTATGGAAAATGATAAATGCTCAAATGACTATTTTATCATTTTCAATTATTTACTAAGTAATAGTAATATTAAACATAACTTTAATATTTTAATTTTTTTAGCTAGATTAAAAAAAATTATTTTATTTTATTTTTTGCACAATTAAATAAATTTATTTTTAAAAATTTAAATAAATTAAATATAAATATAAATATATGTTATTTTTTAATTAAAATTTTAAATAAATTTATTTTAAATAATAATAATAAATAAATAATGAAATAAAATAAAACATCTATTAAAATTTAAATAATGAAATTAAATAAAATATAAACAAAATTTTAAAATAAAAATCAATAAAATATCTATAAAAAATATTTTAAAAAATTAAATAAATAAAACAAAAATAAAAATAAAAATTAAATAAAATTATTTTATTTTTAAATTGAGATATTTAATTTTTTTTGAATTTTACTAAATATAATACATAATTAAATACTAAAGGGCAAAAATGTAATTTTATTATCTAATCTCATGGGATGAGTTATCTCATGGTTTCTATCCCACCCCCCAATGGGATAGGATAGTCCCATATTTGTGGGACTAATAGTCTGGGGAGACTATTAGTCCGGAGCAAAATTTTTCAAACAAACAATGGACTATTAGTCTGGTGAGACTAATAATCCAATCCCACACCCTAATCCTTCAAAACAAACACACCCTAAGAGAATAGCCAAAATTATTATTTCATGATTTTGACATTTTCTTTCTTTAACAATATATACCAGCATAGACCCCCTTCTATAATCTACTTTTTTTCTTCTCTTTTTTTTTTTTTTTTTTTCCCCATTGTTTTGGCTTCTTTCTCTATCCTTTTCCTTATCAATTCCTCCATTCTTTTGCTCTTGGCCATTTATCACTAGGGGTTTACTGAATGAAAAGTTTGGAATGTAGGCTCAAATTGGTTTCTAAGGATTTTCGAGTGTAGAGAAAGAAATGTTAAAGCTCAAATATTACAAAAATAGCCTAAATTATTTCCCAGAATTTGGTATAATTTTTCAACTTTCATGATTTTTAGAGAGTATAAATGCAAAATGATTTATCAACATTTAACCAAAATGAAAAATATGAGACTGAACAATGAAATAGTGCGCTTCCAAATGAATAGTTAAGAGTAAATTTAGTAACTCTCTAAAAAGAATGATAGACTCAAAATCTTACACAGGTTACAGTATCTACATTAATCAATAAGATGTTCAAGTCTAAATCCAAAAATTAATTAAAGAATATTTAAGTGGCCATGTGCATGTGCAGATCATTCGAATATGAAAAAAAAATATATATTTTTAATTAAAAGATAGTATAATAAACTAAGATATAATTAAAATGTTAAGGTAATAAAATTAACAATTAACTGCAAAACTTTTTAAAAACACCACACGCAACACAAAAACTTTATTATTATTATTATTATTATTATTATTATTATTTTTACTTTTTTGAAAAAAACAACACACAACAAAAACAAGTTTTTTGAGTGTGTGTGTGTTTTTTTTCCAAACAAAAACAAAAGGGCAAATTATAGCAGTAGTCCCTGTAATTTACTTTTTTTTCATTTTGGTCTCAGTTGTTTTAATTTGCTCAATTTTGCCCCTTAATTTTACGGATTGTGTCATATTAGTCCAATAAATAGCGGCGGTTAAGTTTGATGGACGGATAATCATATGATGTTTCAATTTGATCCCCATAGTTTACAGGATGTGTCAATTTGATTCATGTTGTTTTGACTTTCCTATAAACTACAGGAACCAAATTGAAATATCATTTAATTTTCCGTCCATCAAACTTAATCGCCGTTATTTATTGGACTAATATGACACAATCCATAAAATTTAGGGGCAAAAATGGTCAAATTGAAATAACAGGAACCAAAATGAAAAAACAGGTATATTACAGGGACCATTTGCATAATTTACCCAAAAACAAAATGACACACAATGGTATACATAAATAAAAATTGATTTTTTTTTTTTTGTAATAAACAACAACACACACAAAGAAGCTCGATTTATTTATTTATTTATTTATTTTTAACACAATCAATAATAAAAATAAAAATAAACACACAAAATAAACACAAACACAAACCAAACCCTTTCCCCAATTTAAATGACATTGTCCTCAATGGCACGTACCATAAAAGACCGACAAGAACAGTGAATGGGAAGGAAAAAATAACAAAT
This sequence comes from Camellia lanceoleosa, assembly GCA_025200525.1. Lineage (NCBI taxonomy): Eukaryota > Viridiplantae > Streptophyta > Magnoliopsida > Ericales > Theaceae > Camellia > Camellia lanceoleosa. Next base: position 159,364,375 of record CM045763.1, read on the forward strand.
TAAAATTGATTGTCAGATTCCAAGATGATTTAGGGCTGAAAATTTTATCCTCCTTTAAGTAACCCGTCTCAAACCAAATTTCTTTGGTTTTACTTAGCAGTTCCCTTAAAAGGAAAATTCGTTTAACTTGCCTTGACACCACACAGAAAAATAAAGAAATAAAACACAAAATAAAATAAAACAAAACAAAACAAAATAAACTAATCTAATTTACTTGACTGATGCAATTCCATGTTTTTTCACTTCTTATAATTTGTCAAAAACTCACACTCCCTTGTTTGTTTGTTTGTTTTTTAATTTTTTAACCAGCTAAAACCTGCAAATAAGTATAAATGTAAAAAAATTGCAATAAACTAAATTGGAATGAAATAAAATGGGGTATCAGACCTCCCAGAAAGAAAAATAAATGTATAGAATAAAAGAAATTGCAATAAAATAAATGTTAGCAGTCAGAAGTAGGGGTGAGCAGTGGATATACCGATCCGCCAAAACCGATCGAACCAAACCGATCCGCCGCATTTTGGACGGATGCGTGATGACGAGAGGACGGTTGCGGATTGATTTTCTCCAATCCGCTAATCTGGCAGACGGATGACGGATTTGAGATTTCTTTGGCCGCAACCAAACCGCCAAACCGCAAGCACCCCTAGTAATTTATAAGATTTTGTGTTTTCAGTTTGTTTAAATATTCTGTTTGTGTTTTCAATTAAAAAAGAGTTTAAATATTCTGTTGAAAAAAAGTTTTCAACTTAAATATCTTTTTTGAATTGAAAAAATAAACGTATTATTTATCTATATTTTTTGGTTTTTAAATCTATCTCTAAAAATAATAAATAGAAAATATAATATATAATATATGCTGGTTGGTTTTTGTTTTTAAAAACAGATATAGATGTAATAATACAGAGATATATCTCTACTACTGTTATGTTCATGGTTTTGGTGGTTTGAATTGTTTTTATATTTTAAGAACCATAGATTATAATACTTTATGTGGATGAGGCATGCTGTGATTATAGTATGTGGATGAGACATGCAGTGATTGTGATATTCTAAAGTTTCAAACTTTCTTGTTTTGGATGAGGTATGCAATGATTGTAATATTTTTTTAAGTCATTATTGTAATACTTTCTTCTTCTTTTTTTGAGGAAGTGCACAAGTTGAATTATGTTGAAAATTTATAAAATTTCAAACCGCCAAACCGATTCGCATCCATCCGCCAAACTGCTCAATCCACATCCGCCGGATTAGCGGACGGATGCGGATTGATTTTCTCCAATCTGCCAATCTAGCAGACGGATGGCGGATTGGAGGTTCCATGGCTGCAACCGACCCACGCCCACCCCTAGTTAGAAGTTAGTAGTCAATAGTCTTTATTTATCCTCTAAGTTATATGTCCAACAAAGATAATTAATCCACAAGTGTCAAGCAAAGCTAATAGTACACAAATTATATGTTCAGTATAGATATCTCCTTTCTGCATCACATTATCAAAATTTTGTTTTTTTTTTTTTTTAAAAAGTTTATATTTCTCCCGTAGAAAGAAAGAAACTAAGCTCAACTTTTTTTTATTATTGTTTTTTGTTTTATAAATAAATCTTTAAATTAAATAATTTTATTTTTGGTCTCTAGCAACGGCGTCAAAAATTGATATGGTCGTTTGCATACCAAAATATTTTATTTAAAACCAAGTAAAAACAACTACTCCGTAGAATAGCAGTTAAGACTAGGTGTAGATCAACATAGACTAATGATGAATTATTTCATTTAGAAATTTAGATTTGTTTGTGAATATTTGGAGTGAAAATTAAACTAATTAATTAAGCAATTGATTAAACAAAATCAAATAAATATCTTAGAATTTCGAATCCACCACTAACCTCATAATTGGGAGTAATTTTACTCAATCGTTAGAAAATCATTGATTTGGATACTGTGATATAAATTGCTCAGAAATACATCGTTAAGAGGATTTGTATATCAAAATCAGAAAGCCACAAATCATCTTCGCTTAGCACGGACCGTCACTACTAAACTACAATTTGATGTACGACTCGTCTTACTAGATATGACTCGTTTAACAATTATAATATATAGTAGTGAAAACCATTATATGACATGATTTGAATAAAGTCTTTATTGCACAAAAATATTTGAAAGTTATAAAACTGTATCCAAATCAAATCAAAATTAAAAATACTAAATACAACTTACCCTAATTATTTAGTCAAGATTTCATCTCTATCCTAAGAAAACAATTACTACACTCTAATATTTACAAACTAAAGACTCTCACTTTGGGCCGAAGGCCTCTCCTCCTCCCTTGAGCTCTCTGCCCGAGCTCCTCTCTTTCCTTTTATAGGCAAAGTACCTACAAAAGATAACAAATAATAATAATAATATAAATAATACTATATTATAATAAATAATATATATATATATATATATAATTGAGGGGTGGGGTGATTGGCCACCACAATTTTATTTGTTTGCTTGTTTTTACGTCTTGGGATAAATTATACAAATGGTTCTTATAATTTATACGATGTGTCAATTTAGTTTCTATTATTTTAATTTGTTTGATTTTGCCCATTAATTTAATGGATTGCATCAATTTAGTCTAATAAATAACGGCTATCAAGTTTGGTGGAGGAAAAGTCAAATTATATATCAATTTGATCTCTGTAGTTTACACAATATGTCAATTTGGTCATTGACAAGTCAAACTATGTGTCAATTTGACACATTGTGTAAACTACATGGACCAAATTGATATATAATTTGACTTTTCGACCACCAAACTTAACAACTGTTATTTATTGGACTAAATTGACACAATCCGTTAAATTAAGAGGTTAAATCGAGTAAATTGAAATTACAGGGATCAAATTGACACATTGTGTAAATTACAGGGACCATTTGCATAATTTACCCTATTTTTTTCTTTTTCTTTTTATTTCTTTTCTTTCTTCTCCCTTTCTTTTCTTTTGTTTTGTTCCATTTTTTCGTAAAATGCACAGTAATTTACTATGCATTTTATAATATAATAATATATAAAATGTATTATTTATATTAATATAGGTATAAATAGCTAAAATATATACAAACACACAAAAATCACACCAAATTATAAATTAATACACATTAATAAACTAATAAAGTGTATATTAAGGCATTAAATGTGTACATTTAGGCATCGATCACAAATCATTTCATTACATGTCTATTTGGACGGACTGGATAAGGAACGATTAAAATCCAACGAACTATCAGTCTTAGATAATTAGTCATTTGACTATTTGACTGGAAATGATATGTATCTCAGATTTGTTTTGTCATGAGATTAGATGTCTAAAATAACTATTTTAGTGAATCTCATGTTTAATCAAAAAATTATGAAAAATAACTTTTCAAAAGATCACTTTGTCTTTTTGAATTGTTTACAATGGCAATGCTAAATTTAAAGTATATTTTATTTTAGTAAGACCACTATTAATTTTATATAAATGTGACATTAGAAGTATATTTTTATTTATAATTTTGTTAATACAAAAAAGAAAAAAAAGAGAAGACAATTATATATCATGCAATTAATTTATACATGTTTAAAAAAAATCTAACATGTTTAAATTTTTTTTTTTAAAAATGTTATATACTTGAGGGGTCAATTTTGTCATTTAACTACATTTCTATCCCACAAACCCATGGGATAGAGTTATTCCATATATGGGGAACTATTAGTCCAATCTTCATTTTTCTATCCAAATATTAAACTAATTATTCCATTAGACATGAAATTCAATTCCATAGTTGTATTCCACCAAACGAACACCTAACTCTCTTCTAATGAGCAAGTCCTTGCAAATATTTTTCTCAAGAAAAAAGATATTTAAAAAAACAAATTACACAATAAATCATAAAATACTCACAAAGTATGAGTCTTACTGTGGCACTCACACAGTATGGGACCTATATACTTATGAGATGGGCAGATGCAACAGAGAAATTTTATGATACACATCACCCCCCCGTTAAGGGTATGTACCATATATATATATATTGTTACGTGCTTTTGTGATTTGTGTTACTTATTTTAAATGTTGTATATTTTTCTGGTAAAAATTTCAATAATTTATGATTGAGAAATAAAGTTATGTATTTTATGATAATATTACGTATTTTATGATATTATTACACATTTTGTGGTTACAAAATGCAAAAATAAATAAAATAAATAAAAAAAATGTAACATTACCACATGACCATAAAATGCACAACTTCATTTCTGAACTACAAATCATAACTCCTACCAAAAAAAATATAATATTTATTATAAAAATACATAACATGTACTTTAAAAATACATAATAGATGCATATGATATATATCATTTAAAAGGGTGTGTAGCGTAGTGTTTACCATCTTAATTTTATTATTGCGTGATAAACATTTGCAAGAAACACTAGTTTATATAGCATTTTTTTCTTCCTAATATGTTGTGTAATCATAGAAAAGTTACATTTCATCTTCTCTTTGTTTCTGGATTGGTGAGAAAGCTTATGATAAGACAATATACAAATCTTTTAGAATTTTTTTATTGATATATCTTAGACTATTTTTTTTCTACAAAAGTAAGCTTGAGCAATTTTAAATGTAGAATGATATTTTTTTATTTTTTATTCAATTTTAAAAAAATTAAAATAAATAGACTACAATAGTTGAAAAAACATTGTCTTAATCTTTCTACTAACATGATTTTACACACATGAATAAATTGTGACTAGAACTCTCATTATAAGCCTTTGGCTAGTAAAACAATGCCTAGACAATGAACTAATCTGGCAGACATGTTTCGAAAAAGCCGTTCTCTTATGGCTAAGGCAAAACTTGGGATCAATAGGGAAAGGAAAGAGGGATTTAGGGTTATGTATGCGTAAAAGAAATCGAATCCTCTATATGTTAATCTTGCTTGCTTTTATAGCTTTTCCTCATGTGGATTGGCATAGCCCAAACAATATTTATGAGGACTCTTTATTAAGCAAGTAAGCTTATCCAAACTCGCTAAAGTCATGCACACAATCAACATTTACATTTCAAAGTAAGCATGGCAAAGCTAACTGGCAACTGATGCCCGACAATCTGATTGACCACCTAGTTCATACAAGCCCTACGCATAAATGAATTAGCTATATTATCAATTCAAAAATGTATTGTAAATATTCAATTAATAATTTCTTATCTTAAAAACCTAGAAAATAAGTTTTGAATAATATTAAAATGTAAAAAGCCTCATTTTAAGTAATTATTTTAGACTTCAAATTATTTTGAACACTCTGCTTTTGAATATTTTCTGATTCATTCACGTACGTAGTAGTGATGTTCCTTCAAAATTCTATCACTGCCAATTGTTTAAAAAGTAGCCTTGGTACATCCCAAAAGTTGGAGAAGGGATATCAGTTGTGCATTTGAGCACAACAAGAGATACTATGCCCTTTGTGAACTCGAATAATTTGATTTATTTTAGAATGGTGAAAAAACTTTTAAAGATATATTTGTACCCTTTCCTAAAGCTAAATACTTTAGCAAAGAGGATGCAGGTAGTGACAAAGGCACCCTAAATACCGATTAAGCCCAATATATTAGTAATGTTAGGAATACTAATAGATAGGGCTGGATATAGGGTTATTAAACCGCACAATCCGTTCAATCCGAACCAATCCGCATACAAATAGGCGGTTTCATAGGCACAATATGGGCGGAGGCAGTTTGGAATATGGCATGATTGTAAGTTTAAACCTGCAATCCACCCGCATTTAGACCTCTTTTTTTTTTTTTTTTAATAAAACCTGGACCATTATTATTTTATTATTGCATTTTGGATGAATGTAAAAGTTAATAAAGAATTACTTTTAGGTAAATTTAGGATTTTGAATGATTTTACTTTAATTGTATTGTTGGATAGTAGATAGTGAATGTAATTGATGATCTAGTTTAGGATTTTGAATGAATTGTTTGTATTAGGAATTGATTTTGTTGTGTTTTTAATTTTATAAGTTTTAATTCATTAATTATTAATGCTGGAGCATTTTAGAAAATTGGGGGGAAAAGGACTCCAAATAAATATTTACAAAATAGGGGAAAAAATGCTCCAAAATCAATTTTTAAAGAAAAAAGTCAAATCCGCAAACTGTCCGCATATCTACGAACCCTATTCGTACGAATCGAACCCGCACTACGGGCGGCTGCAGGTTGAATTTTTTCCAAATTGTATACATGCGGGCGGGTCTAAACCGATTTGCAAACTATCCAAAACTGAATTGCCACCACCCCTACTAATAGATATACCATATAAAACACATACTTATTTATGAGTTTAATCTCTTGACTTGAAACTAACATAATATAATATCTAATTAGTATATTTATTGATACATTTGATAGTGTATATGGAGGCTCTTTCAAATTTCATTACCCGCAAAACCATATATGGATTGTAAAAAAAATTATTTTATATAAATATTTTATTGATACATTTAGGCCTCGTTTGGGAACAGGCTAATTTAGTAACTTTTTGGCTATTTTGTTAAAATATAAACTAAAAAAAACTAGTATGTTTGAGATGACTTTTTAGCTTTTTACGAAAAAATGTGCAAAAAATAGAGAAAAAAGTGAATCTTTAATTTTTGGATATGGGCTGTTGACTTTTTAATTTTTTCGGTGAATTTTTGACTAAAAAAGTCACTTGACAAACGAGACTAGTAGAAACATTTCTAAAATAATTTTATATAAATATTTTATTTGGATTGCATTGTCCATTTAAAAATTGAGCTTTGATTCGTAGCTCGAGAGGGGGGGCCCGAATCCCCCGAATTACCTTTTCAGGTAAAAAAAGAAAAAAGAAAACAGAAAAAAAAAAAAAAACAGTTTGCCAAAAATGAAAATTAGGGGGATTAGGGGGAGTTTTTTTAGGGAGATTTTTCATTTTTCTTAAAAATTATTTGGACTGCGCACCAGGTATGGTTCCGAACGAATGATAGTTGAGACAGTTTCGAACACTCTCACTAAACTTTGTCTACGCCAAACGAAGTTCTCATTCAACTGATAATCCATCATCCAATTTTCTTTGGTAAGTGAACGCCTATCTTGATATCTCTGCAATTTACTTTCTCATAGACAATTCAACGAATAGCCATCATGCAAAACACATCACACCTCTAATTTATGCTCTGCCCGAATTGAATTCTTTCTGATAATATTCATCAATGGCTGTTTTGGTACTTTGCAACTCAAGTATTTGCTGTAGTAATGTCAATTACACTGCCCTACCTACCTGATAATAATAGACAATACCACTCGAAGTGCAATGGGTCTATGGTGAATTGGAAGAAACATAGGAGAAAAATGGTGGGTCTTTGTGGGTCTGTGATGAAAAGCTCACATGGGTTAATGGCAGTGAGTGGGAAGCCAAATGGTGGTAAGTCTTCTGAGGAAGCAACTGGGGTTTTGAAGTCAATTTCTTCAGACCCAGAGGAAGCTTTTTCATTCTTTAAGTCTGTTGCTCAGCTTCCTAATGTTGTTCACACTACCGAAACATTTAATTACATGCTTGAGCTCTTGATGGTTCATAGGAGGGTTGGTGATATGGCTGTTGTGTTTGATTTGATGCAAAAGCAAATTATCTATAGGAATTTGAATACTTATTCGATCATATTTCAGTCTCTTCATGTAAAAGGAGGGATTCGGCAAGCCCCATTTGCACTTGAGCGGATGAGAAAAGAAGGGTTCGTTTTGAATGGGTATTCGTACAATGGGCTGATCCATTTGCTTCTTCAGTCTGGATGTTGTAAACAGGCTCTGGAGGTTCATAGAAGAGTCGTTTCAGAAGGGATTAAGCCTAGTCTCAAGACCTACTCCGTGCTTATGGTAGCATCTGGGAAGAGAAGGGATATTGAAACTGTCATGGGCTTACTTGAAGAGATGGAGAGTTTGGGGTTGAGGCCAAATGTGTATACTTTCACCATATGCATTAGGGTTCTTGGGAAGGCAGGAAAAATTGATGAGGCTTATGGTCTTCTGAAGAGAATGGATGACAAGGGCTGTGGACCTGACGTAATTACTTATACAGTTCTCATTGATACTCTTTGTCATGCAGGGAAACTTGACAAGGCAAAAGAAGTGTTTCTAAAGATGAAATCCAGCAGCCATAAACCTGATCGAGTAACTTACATCACCTTGTTGGATAAGTTCAGTGACCGTGGAGATTTGGACACTGTAAGAGAATTTTGGAGCGAGATGGAAGCAAATGGTTATGTTCCCGATGTTGTTACTTTCACAATACTTGTTGATGCTTTATGCAAAGCAGGGAAGCTTGATGAAGCATTTGGTACCCCTGATAACATGAGAAAGATAGGGATCTTGCCAAATCTTCGTACTTATAATACATTAATAGGTGGACTTTTGAGAGTTAATAGATTGAATGGAGCGTTAGAACTTTTTGATGGTATGGAATCATTTGGCATGAAACCTACTGCTTACACGTATGTCCTTTTCATTGACTACTACGGCAAGTCAGGTGAACCTGACAAAGCTATTGAAACTTTTGAGAAGATGAAACTCTGTGGAATTTTTCCAAATATTGTTGCGTGTAATGCATCTTTGTATAGTCTAGTGGAAATGGGTAGGCTTGGGGAGGCAAAAGGTATATTCTATGGACTTAAAAAGAGTGGACTAGCTCCAGATTCTATAACCTACAACATGATGATGAAATGCTACAGTAAGGAAGGGAAAATAGATGAAGCCATCCAATTATTCTCTGAGATGATAGAAAGCGGATGTGATACTGACGTGGTTAATATCAATTCTTTGATTGACACTCTTTACAAGGCTGATCGGGTAGATGAGGCATGGGCAACGTTTTGCAGAATGAAGGAGATGAAGCTTCCTCCTACTGTTGTGACCTTCAACACATTATTGGCTGGTTTAGGGATAGAAGGGAAGGATCAAGAGGCCGTGGAATTATTTGAGAGCATAACTGCACAAGGGTGCCATCCAAATACAATTACCTTCAATACACTTCTCGATTGCCTTTGTAAGAATGATGAGATTGATATGGCCTTGAAGTTGCTCTTTGAGATGACAAGAAGAAATTGCTTTCCCGATGTTTTTATTTACAACACTGTCATTTACGGTTTAGTTAGAGAGAACAGGGTTAATGATGCATTCTTATTCTTCCATCAGATGAGAAAGATGCTCTATCCTGATAATATAACTTTGTGCACCCTTCTACCAGGTGTTGTGAAGGACGGGCGGATTGAGGATGCATTTAAGATTGCAAAGAGCTTTGTTCACCAGGTTAGGAATCAGACAGACAACTCTTTCTGGAGAGATTTAATTGAAGGAATTCTGTGTGATGCTGAAATTGATCAGTCCATTTCATTAGTTGAAAGATTGATAGTTGATGGGCTTTGCAGAAATGACTCAGTATTGATTCCTCTAATTAAGGTTATGTGCAAGCATAAGAAAGCCCTCGAAGCTCACGAATTTTTTGTGAAGTTTACCAGCAGTTTTGGAATTCAACCTACACTAGAAGCATATTATGTTCTGATTGAGGGGTTTCTTGATGTTCATCTCACTGAAATGGCTCGGGGTCTTTTTAAGGAGATGAAAACTGTTGGTTGTGCTCGTGATGGTTTCACCTTCAACTTCTTGCTTGATGATCTTGGGAAGTCTGGGAGGGTTGATGAAATTTTTGAACTGTATGAAGAGATGCTCAGCAGGGGATGTAAGCCTAACACTATAACTCACAATATAGTTATTGATGGTCTTGTTAAGTCTAATAGAATAGAGAAAGCCTTAGATTTGTACTATGATCTTATCAATGGAGATTTCAATCCCACTCCTTGTACATGTGGTCCTCTCATAGATGGTCTCTTAAAGCTGGGAAATTTGGATGAAGCGAGGAGTTTCTTTGATGAGATGTTGGATTACGGATGTAAACCAAACTGTGCTATTTACAATATTCTTATAAATGGATTTGGCAAAGGCATGGATGTGGAAACTGCTTGTGAGTTGTTTAATAGAATGGTTAAAGAGGGAATAAGACCAGATCTGAAGTCCTACACCATTCTCGTAGATTGCCTGTGCATGGTGGGGAAAGTGGATGATGCTGTGCACTACTTTGAGGAATTAAAGTCGACTGGCATTGATCCTGATTTAATTTCTTACAACCTTATGATTAATGGTCTTGGGAGATCAAGAAGAATAGAAGAAGCTCTCTCTCTCTTTTCAATGAGATGCAGAGTAGAGGGATTATTCCTAACCTTTATACCTACAATTCCTTAATTCTCAATCTTAGGATTGCTGGAATGATCGAGGAAGCTGGGAAAATGTATGAAGAACTCCTACTTAAGGGCCTTGAACCTAATGTTTTCACATATAATGCTCTCATTCGAGGATATAGCATGTCTGGGAATCCTGATCGTGCATATGCAGTCTATGAGAAGATGATGGTCGGGGCCAGTTTCAACACCGACATTTGCACAGCTTCCTAATTAATTTTGAATTTTTTGGGGTTACTCCTCAGCTTTTCATTGTCCTAATTTTTTATGCCAATACTCAAGGCACACAAGGTATCAATCCGTAGGATTTCTTTCTGGCATATCCCCAATATTCATCACTGGCTTTTCTACAACCTTTTTGAATTTTATATTTCTGACATTGTTTGTGTATTAATTTTAACTTGGTAACCTTTCACTTAATTTTGCTTAACTTGTTTTTTTTTTCCAGGAATGCTTGGCTTGATAGTACTTGATCATTTTGGTTGTGATAGTGTGGGCCTAGTCACGCTTGCAATGTTGGTGGTGAGATTGCTACTGCCATGCTCCAAAAGGTTCCAACATCTGTGGTCCGAAATATTTGAGGTGCTTTTTAAGTTCTCCTAACTGTTGTCCACAAGGATTGTGAATAGTCACATATTGTATATATATGTCCTTCAAGTTCTGGAGTGTAACATAAAAATAGTATTAGTGTAAATGATATCTTGTCCCTTGTTCAACCCATATGGATAGATTTCAGTCAATGTGCAATAAAATTTAAATTTGGAAGAATTTGCTTATTGAATTTGAACCTTGTTTTCTACTGTTTGATGTCTATATCACTCCATTTTGTTCTTGAATATACCATTGTTTGTGGTCATGTACCGTTGGTTTTGATCATATATAGGAATTTGTATTAAAAAAATAGAAAATTGCAGACTTCAAAGCGAAAGAGAGATATCCTTTTGGCAGAAGCCAGGTATGAATATTCATAATCTTAGTTTAAATAGGCTTGAATTTTTGTTGGGCAAGAAGGGTGTACTGTTTCTCAATCTCTGATTCAGTAATAAACTACTGCTAGATTTATTTATGCCATATGCTTGTTGATAATGTGGATGCTTCCACTTCATTAATGTTTTTTCCCACTTGGGAAAGAACTTTGTTCTTGGAACTCTAAAATTTATTTTGTTCCAAATTCCCTAATTGTTGCGAAACAGGTTCTCTCTTAACCTCAATTACTTTATATAGGAAAGTCATGATGCCTTGGGGACTTCCTTATTTTAGAAACTGCTTTGATGACGAATGAGTACAAATTACTAATTTATGTCTTATTCTTTTGAACTTTTGCCTTGGCATATTAATTGGGATTGAAGTTTTGATTGGAGGTAATATAACAGTTTAGCATTATGATTGCCCGTTGCCCTTCTTTTCTGAAAGCCATCTAGAATTAAATTCTAAAATGGAAGGTATATATGAAAACTATAGAATAACAAAGGTTATGATTTAAAACTTGTGAGATAGAGATAGCATATTTTCAAAACTTGGGTTTGGAAAACAATTTCCAAATTGCTTGAGTTTGAGTTTGAAAGATCTGTTATTAAAATAGCATGGTTTGGTAGAACAATCCTTTAACCAATTTTAGTACTCTATTCATTGAAAATTAAATAAATATAACTAGTAGTAGTAATAGTAAATGACAATAAATATGAGGAAAAGAGTCACAAATCTTCGAAATGCAGAGCTATATACAATTTCAGCCCCTATCTAGAGCCAAATGCAGTTTCAATTTCTTGTTTATCTTATTTCCTTTGTTGTATACTTGTCTGTAACTAATCCTACCCCAAAATTAAAAAAATTTGTTATCTAAATGTAATTCAACAGCGGCAAAATGATTCACATTAACCATTTTTTTGTCTAGATAATTTTGACAAATAACAAATAAAATGTAGCATACAGCGTGAATCTTTTTGGTAAATCACTTGTGAGTAGCTTATGTTTGTACTAACTATCTGACACATTCTTGTTACTAATTTGTAAAAAGTCATCGTAGTCACATTTGGAGCAGATTATTCACAGTAACAGTAACGGAATTTGTTAGCTGCAAATCCTGAAAAAATTTGATGCATTTTAATATCCAATATAACTAATTAGGCAATTCTAATGACAATGATAATGAAATTTGAACTCAAAGGAACTTCACCCATAGTGTACTAATGCACAATAAATACAACTATTAACCACCCAATAATAAATATTAATTGTCAAAAAATTATCTCATTGGCCCTTTTTTTGAGTTTTTAATCAAATTTAATATTCAATTCAAGATCTGCTTTGTCTTTTTTGTTTTGCTTATGTTAATGGTGGTGGTGGTGGTGGTGGTGATATATGTTGATTAATCAAATTTAATATTTAATTCAAGATCTGCTTTGGCTTTTTTGTTTTGCTTATGTTAATGGTGGTGGTGGTGGTGGTGATCTCTGTTAATTAAAATGACTGGTTTTTGTAGAATTTGTGTCAGGGATTTAAAATTTGCACATGAATTACTTAGAACACCTGACAACATGTAGATTTATGTATGTTTTTTGAATTTTATTTCATTTTTACATTTTGACGTGCTCGTATAATTTTTGTTCCCTTCAAAGTTGGACGGGGAATCTCTTGACAGAGCTTTGATCTCTAATCAGACAAATGTATATGCTGCTTTGTTCTATGCCTCATGGTGCCCTTTTTCAAGTGGTGTTCGATCCAAGTTTGCTGTCCTCAGTTCAATGTTTCCTCAAATCAAACATGTAATGGTTGAACAATCTTCTGCCATGCCAAGGTGGGTATTGTAGTCTGATCTTCTGTTTTATTATTATTTACTTGTTCAGATGGATTATATTATGTTTCAGTCATTATGTTTGCTCAGAATGCTTGTATAGTGCACTGCCTGCCAGTTTCTGTATCTTAGGAGAATTTTGATCATTTTTTGCATATTGTAGCTAGTACACTCTGCATTATAAACCTGGCTCGGATGTGTCAAAAAATATATATTATAGATATATATATATATATAGTTTTTCTAAAAAAAGAACAATATTCATAATAATATTCTTGTTCAATACTAATTTGTCTTTGGTGATTTTCGATATGTATCGCTTAGTATTGTTTGCAATCTTCTCAAATCTGTGCAGTAGTTCGCTATTCCTCTTGACAAATCGCTTCCTCCAAAGCGTTCACATCATCTACACGCTTGACAGAGCTTTTTTTTTTTTTTTTCAACAATCGTTATAATCTTGTGAGTCTCGACATTTGAATTTGGAGACATGGATAGGGCATGTGGAAGCATTGCTATAGTACTCCATATGAGTGGTAGTAGTTGATCCGGTCACATTTATTTAAATGAAGTGCCATGTCCTGCTCTAATCCTCACATTTTTAACGATTGGCTATATCAGCATACCATGTCATGTCATGTCCACATCTTGTGTCCATATCAATACAAAACATGCTTTCAACTTTTTCCTTTCTGAGTTATCTGGGCTCTACAATCACTAACCACATTAATCATCTCTGGATTTGAAGGGGTGCTTGTGTTTCTAGCTAAAAACAAAAATGAGGTATTGTGCCTCATATCCCTTCCCCGTCTGTCTGCTATTATTAAAGATTGGCTGTATAAAGCATGCCATGTTGTGTCATGCCCGTGTCTTTATTTCCTTATTGGTACTGCATAGGCTTTCAACTCTGCCTGATAAAATTAAAAAAAAAAAAAACTCTGCCTTGTTTGAGTTATCCTGGCTTTATGGTCGCCAATCACATTTGATAACCTCTCAATTTGATGGGGGTGCTGGTCTTTATGGCTGAAAGGAAGAAAATAAAGGGAAAATTGCACATAAGTGGGATAGAGTCATGAACCTGTAAACCTGGCTTTCAAAGCGGCCACTGGAACTATAGACAAGTTATAAAACACCTAGATTTGATCCTAATTTGACAGGATAGCGGGAGAAAACCCAAAATGCTAGCAAAACACTTTATTTAAGCCTTAATTCGTTACTTTACCATCATTATCCCTTCTCTTTCAAAACAAATACTTAAATTGTTATATTTTGAAATAAAGCAGAACAAACTAAACAGCATATAACAGACTTATAGTGATAAAAACAACAAAGGTCAATCAAAAAGAAAGCAATAATTTCTTGATTATATCAGTTCCTAGTTGTTAAAAAAATTTGGGCAAATGGGAAAAACCTATCAGAAATCAATAGACTATGGAAGATATATTTATTTATGTTTTCTTAGTATTTTAGTCTATTTATGTTTCTGTATTTCATGAAATCAAAGCTGCATGAGGTGCAAATATATTTATTACTATAGTGATGACATAGGATTGAATGAATTTAGCTATGATTGAATGAATTTCTTGGCAAATATATTTTAGACTTATTTAAGTACTCTTCTTCTTTCTATTATTCATTCCTTTCCTGTTTACTGTTCATATGATTGAATGAATTTAGCTAATGTGCCAGCTGCTTGATCTACCCTATTTTCACCCACTTATTTTAGTTAATGTGATTCACCTTTGAGTAATTCTATGTTTAGGACTTTGTGTTATTCTTTTTCCATGGAACCATGCTTCAATAACAAATTGCATGGTAATAAAAATGTGCTGATTAGATATCATAGCACTTAGCTTCTAGTTTTGCTCAATAAGCATCAATACTTAGGTACTAAGCATACACTATGTAGTTAATTTACATTGACTAGATGCTAATTTTCAGCCTACTAATTAGTACATCAGTATGGCCGATGCCATCCCAAATTTTTTTTTATCAGTTTTCTGATTAGTTTACACACATTTCAATAATATAAAATTACCATAAAACATAAAATCTAATCATGAAGATCTCCATCTCAACAATTTTGATCTTTGAATACCTTTCATTGGAAGTTGACTCATTTACTTGGGTTTGGATCCAGAGATTACATGTAAGAAAACTTGAAGGCAATGTGCTAGACTTAGAACAACAACTCGATGAGATAAGAGCCATGCTTATCAAAGAAAGAAGGCAAAATGATGTAAGAGGAAAAACTAAACATGATAATATAATGTTTGATGATTTAATTCAAGTAAATTTTGATTCAAATCATTTGTTATTTTATATTTAAATCACTTGCATGTTTGTCTTTGAGTGTAGGGTACCAATCCCTCCCAAAGAAGCTCCGATCTACTCCAATCTACTCCTCATGACAACCTTCCAACTTCGGTGAGTGAAAATAGTATTTTCAGAACATTTTTATCTACTCATGTCTTTAATTGTTGGAATTCTGTGGTAGCTATATGCTTAATGAAGTGTTTTTATGGTTTTTTAGGTGAATGAAGTTGGTTCTGTTACTGAAAGCATTGAAGCTATGAAAATATCTAAACGTGTTGGTTCTTCAATCACAAACCCTTCCAATTTGTTTAGATATGGTAAGTTATGCTCTTTTTAGAAGTCTCAATTGTTATGGTAATTAGTTATACATTATTGGCATCTTCTTGGGGCTGTGGATATTGACAATGTTGGTGGTATTATACCAAATTTGGATTTTGGGGGATCATACATTAATCTTCTTCTAGTGGCTTTTATGTTTGTTTTTAGTTTTCTTAATTATAGTGATCAAACTGGGAATGTCATAGGATCTGAATTCCCTTTTCTAGCTCAGTGAAGTTTTCTTTCTTTTTTGGTTCTTGAATTCCTTTTTCTTGTAATTTAATTGCCTGTCTTTATAGTATGTATTGAGATAAAAAGAGTCAAAATCATCTCTAGTACTAAAGCAACATACCTGCATTAACTGTTTTACTGTTAGTGATTTGTCTATTTGTCTTTTAACCTCTGTTGCTCTGAAATTTCAATCTTTAATTTTCTTGGTTTTCGTGAATGTGGGACTTTCATTTGTGAGAGGAGCTTCAATCTGGAAGAAATCAGTGATAGAGTTTATGATGTAATTGAAGTTCTGTTATGGCTGATTAATTGTAGAATATGCATCATATATTATCTAGGGCTTCTGTTGTGAAGTATATCATACCTTTCAAAAATTATCGACCGACTCGAGTTGTGAAGTATATCATTAATATTTAATTTATTACTTTTTACAACTTTACTTGCATGCCGTAAATGGCGCTCAGCTTTTCACGACATGTCATATAACGGCATTTGTGTGCATGCCATGAAAGAGTTTTTACGACATGCATTGCAAGCCGTAAAAATTCAATTTTGTTGTAGTGCATTACCACACTACCACAAAATGTGTAATTTCATTTATGAATTACAAATTATCATAACTCTTACCAGAAAAATATATAATATTTATTATAAAAATGCATAACATATACTTCAAAAATACATAACAGACACATATGATACACATCCTTTGAAAGGGTGTGTAGCTTAGTGTTTAACATCTTAATTTTACTATTGCGTGATAAACATTTGCAAGAAACACTAGTTTATATAGCATTTTTTCTTCCTAATATGTTGTTGTGTAACCATGGAAAAGTTACATTTCATCTTCTCTTTGTTTTTGGATTGGTGAGAAAGCTAATGATAAGACAATACAAATCTTTTATTATTTATTGATATATCTTAGACTATTTTTTTCCTACAAAAGTAAGCTTGAGTTATTTTAAATGTAGGATGATATTTTTTATTTTTTATTCAATTTTAAAAAAATTAAAATAATTAGACTACAATAGTTGAAAAAACATTGACTTAATCTTTGTACGAACATGATTTTACACACATGAATAAAATGTGACTAGAACTCTCATTATAAGCCTTTAGCTAGTAAAACAACACCTAGACGATGAACTAATCTGGCAGACATGTTTCGGAAAAGCACCTCTCTTATGGCTAAGGCAAAACTTGGGATCAATAGGGAAAGGAAAGAGGGATTTAGGATTATGTACGCGTAAAAGAAATCGAATCCTCTATATGTTGATCTTGCTTGCTTTTATAGCTTTTCCTCATGTGGATTGGCATTGCCCAAACAATATCTATGAGGACTCTCTGTTAAGCAAATAAGCTTATCCAAACTCCCTAAAGTCATGCATGCAATGAACATTTACATTTCAAAATAAGCACAGCGAAGCTAGCTGGCAATCGATGCCCTGACAATCTGATTGACCACCTAGCTCATACAAGCCCTACACATGAATGAATTAGCTATATTATCAATTTAAAAATATGTATTGTAAATATTCAATTAATAATTTCTTATCTCAAAAACCTAGAAAATAAGTTTTGAATAATATTAAAATGTAAAATGTCTCATTTTAAGTTATTATTTTAGACTTCAAATTATTTTGAACAGACTCTGCTTTTAAATATTTTATGATTCATTTATACGTACGTAGAAGTGATGTTCCTTCAAAATTTTATCATTGCCAATTGTTTAAAAAGTAGCCTTGGTACATCCCAAAAGTTGGAGAAGGGATATTAGCTATGCCTTCGAGCACAACAAGAGATACTATGCCTACTCAAATAATTTGATTTATTTTAGAATGGTGAAAAAACTTTTAAAGATATATTTAGAAGCACCCTTTCCTAAAGCTAAATACTTTAGCAGAGAGGATGTAGGTAGTGACAAGGGCACCCTAAATACCGATTAAGCCCATTATATTAGTAATGTTAGGAATACTAATAGATAGGGCTGGGTATAGGGTTATTCAAACCATCTAACTTGAACCAATCTGCATACAAATAGGCGGTTTCGTAGACGCAATATGGACGGATGCGGTTTGAAATATGGCATAATTGCGAGTAGCGGGCGGGTTGCCGATTTAACCTGCACCCGCAAGAAACCACCCACATTTAGACTCTTTTACTTTAATTGTATTGTTGGGTAGTAGATAGTGAATGTGATTGATGATCTAGTTTAGAATTTTGAAAGATGTTCTTGTGTTAGTTTATGATTTGATTTAAAAGTTTAGGATTTTGAATGATTTGTTTGTGTTAGGAATTAAATTTTTTGTGTTTTTCATTTTATAAGTTTTATTTCATTAATTATTAATGCTGAAGCATTTTAGAAAATTGGGGGGAAAATGGCCAAAAATAAATATTTACAAAATGGGGAAAAAAAATGCTCCAAAATAAATTTTTCAAGAAAAAAATCCAATCCGTAAACCGACTGTACATCTGCGAACCCTATCCGCACAAACCGCAATCCGCATTGCGGACAGTTGCGGGTTGAATTTTTTCCAAACCACATATATGCGGGCCAGTTTAAACCAATATGCAAACCGTCCAAAATCGAACTGCGACCACCCCTACTAATAGATATACCATATAAAACACATACTTATTTATGAGTTTAATCTCTTGACTTGAAACTAACATAATATAATATCTAATTAAATACATTTAGGGGGATTTGGTCATAGCCCCCTCACTACCTAATTTCTCTTTCAAAAGGACAACAATTATATAAGTAATTTCAAAACCCCCTGATATTTTAAAACATGTTTCTTTTACTATATTACCCTCAGCTCTCATATTAAGACATTTTCACTATGTATTTCAGAGTAAAATTTTACTCTGTATGAAAGTAAAACTTTCATACAGAGTAAAATTTTACTTTAATTTCAGAGTGTAAAATTTTACTTTCATACAGAGTAAAATTTTACTTTCACTCTGAAACTAAAGTAAAATTTTACTCTGAATGAGAGTAAAATTTTACTCTGAATGAGAGTAAAATTTTATACTGTGAAACTAAAAGTAAAATTTTACTCTGTATGAAAGTAAAATTTTACTCTGGTTTTGTCAAATGAAAAAAACAGAGCAATAGAACCAGAGTAAAATTTTACTCTGGTTCTATCAAATGAAATTTGATTGCAGGCTCTTTGATTTTGGCTGAATCAAATAATTACACTAAAATTTATAGATAATCATAGAAAACTTGGTTATTTGTGTGCATATATTCACAGTAGCAGTAAGAATGGAAGCAAGTTCTCGCACAGGAGGAAAAGAGGTTGCAAAGTATGGAGCATTTGAATACATGTGAAATATAAAATCAAGATCAAAACACACAAATATACAGATATATATATAGATTACAGATCGGAATATATATATTCGAATTCAAATCTCAAAACATATATATATTCGAATTCAAATCTCAAAACACACAAACACACACATATATATAGATATATATATATAGATTACAGATCGGAATATGTAGATATATATATATTCGAATTCAAATCTCAAAACACATATATATTCGAATTTAAATCTCAGACACACATATATAGATATATATATATATATATCTATATGTATCTACTCTTCAATTCGGCCTTCAAGGTCATCGCAATGGCTTCGCTAGTCGACCAACTCATGGATCTCAGGCGAGGATCTTTGATCAAATGGCAACAGCAGTGATCGAACAGTGAAGAAATCAACTGAAGAAGGAGATCGAACTCCGATCTGAGGCAGAGCAGAGGAAGTCGCTGATGGTTTTGATACCAGATCTTGAAACCCTAGCCATGGCGTCTTGAGAGATTGAGACGGTGATTAGGGAAGATTTAGTTGAGGGTATAATAGTCTGATAAAATATTTAAATAATAAATTTTGTCCTTTATGCAAGACTTTTTAATGAGGGGGTTTAGAAAGTATAATTTTTTTCTTAGTCCTTCTAACCATAAAAGGAAGGTAAAGGGGGTTTATAACCAAATTTCCCATACATTTATTGATACATTTGATAGTGTACACGGAGGCTCTTTCAAATTTCATTACCCACAAAACCATATATGGATTGTAAAAAAAAAAAAGTTTAATAGAAACATTTCTAAAATAATTTTATATAAATATTTTATTTGGATTGCATCGTCCATTTAAAAATTATTTGGACTGCACACAAGATATGGTTCCAAACGAATAATAGTTGAGATAGTTTCGAACACTCACTACTCCTCACTATGACAGTTTCGGAAACTAAACTTTGTCTACGCCAAACGAAGTTCTCATTCAACTGATAATCCATCATCCAATTTTCTTTGGTAAGTGAACGCCTATCTTGATATCTCTGCAATTTACTTTCTCATAGACAATTCAACGAATAGCCATCATGCAAAACACATCACACCTCTAATTTATGCTCTGCCCGAATTGAATTCTTTCTGATAATATTCATCAATGGCTGTTTTGGTACTTTGCAACTCAAGTATTTGCTGTAGTAATGTCAATTACACTGCCCTACCTACCTGATAATAATAGACAATACCACTCGAAGTGCAATGGGTCTATGGTGAATTGGAAGAAACATAGGAGAAAAATGGTGGGTCTTTGTGGGTCTGTGATGAAAAGCTCACATGGGTTAATGGCGTGAGTGGGAAGCCAAATGGTGGTAAGTCTTACGAGGAAGCAACCGGGGTTTTGAAGTCAATTTCTTGAGACCCGGAGGAAGCTTTTTCATTCTTTAAGTCTGTTGCTCACTTCCTAATGTTGTTCACACTACCAAAAACATTTAATTACATGCTTGAGCTCTTGATGGTTCATAGGAGGGTTGGTGATATGGTTGTTGTGTTTGATTTGATGCAAAAGCAAATTATCTATAGGAATTTGAATACTTATTCGATCATATTTCATTTCTTCATGTAAAAGGAGGGATTCGCAAGCCCCATTTGCATTTGAGCGGATGAGAAAAGAAGGGTTCGCTTTTGAATGGGTATTCGTACAATGGGTCGATCCATTTGCTTCTTCACCGATGTTGTAAACAGGCTCTGGAAGTTCATAGAAGAGTCGTTTCAGAAGAGATTAAGCCTAGTCTCAAGACCTACTCCGTGCTTATGGTAGCATCTGGGAAGAGAAGGGATATTGAAACTGTCATGGGCTTACTTGAAGAGATGGAGAGTTTGGGGTTGAGGGCAAATGGGTATACATTCACCATATGCATTAGGGTTCTTGGGAAGGCAGAAAATTGATGAGGCTTATGGTCTTCAAGAGAATGGATGACAAGGGTCAGGACTCGACGTAATTACTTATACTGAGTTCTCATTGATACTCTTTGTCATGCAGGAAACTTGACAAGGCAAAAGAAGTGTTTCTAAAGATGAAATCCAGCAGCCATAAACCTGATCGAGTAACTTACATCACCTTGTTGGATAAGTTCAGTGACCGTGGAGATTTGGACACTGTAAGAGAATTTTGGAGCGAGATGGAAGCAAATGGTTATGTTCCCGATGTTGTTACTTTCACAATACTTGTTGATGCTTTATGCAAAGCAGGGAAGCTTGATGAAACATTTGGTACCCCTGATAACATGAGAAAGATAGGGATCTTGCCAAATCTTCGTACTTATAATACATTAATAGGTGGACTTTTGAGAGTTAATAGATTGAATGGAGCGTTAGAACTTTTTGATGGTATGGAATCATTTGGCATGAAACCTACTGCTTACACGTATATCCTTTTCATTGACTACTACGGCAAGTCAGGTGAACCTAACAAAGCTATTGAAACTTTTTAGAAGATGAAACTCTGTGGAATTGTTCCTATATTGTTGCTTGTAATGCATCTTTGTATAGTCTGGTGGAAATGGGTAGGCTTGGGGAGGCAAAAGGTATATGCTATGGACATAAAAAGAGTGGACTAGCTCCAGATTCTATAACCTACAACATGATGATGAAATGCTACAGTAAGGAAGGGAAAATAGATAAAGCCATCCAATTATTCTCTGAGATAATAGAAAGGGGATGTGATCCTGACGTGGTTAATATCAATTCTTTGATTGACACTCTTTACAAGGCTGATCAAGTAGATGAGGCGTGGGCAATGTTTTGCAGAATGACGGAGATGAAGCTTCCTCCTACTGTTGTGACCTTCAACACATTATTGGCTGGTTTAGGGAGAGATGGGAAGGATCAAGAGGCCGTGGAATTATTTGAGAGCATAACTGCACAAGGGTGCCATCCAAACACAATTACCTTCAATACACTTCTCGATTGCCTTTGTAAGAATGATGAGATTGATATGGCCTTGAAGTTTCTCTTTGAGATGACAAGAAGAAATTGCTTTCCCGATGTTTTTACTTACAACACTGTCATTTACGGTTTAGTTAGAGAGAACAGGGTTAATGATGCATTCTTATTCTTCCATCAGATGAGAAAGATGCTCTATCCTGATAGTATACCTTTGTGCACCCTTCTACCGGGTGTTGTGAAGGACAGGCGGATTAAGGATGCATTTAAGATTGCAAAGAGCTTTGTTCACCAGGTTAGGAATCAGACAGACAACTCTTTTTGGAGAGATTTAATTGGAGGAATTCTGTGTGATGCTGAAATTGATCAGTCCATTTCATTAGTTGAAAGATTGATAGTTGATATGCTTTGCAGAAATGACTCAGTATTGATTCCTCTAATTAAGGTTATGTGCAAGCATAAGAAAGCCCTCGACGCTCACGAACTTTTTGTGAAGTTTACCAGCAGTTTTGGAATTCAACCTACACTAGAAGCATATTATGTTCCGATTGAGGGGTTTCTTGATGTTCATCTCACTGAAATGGCTTGGGGTCTTTTTAAGGAGATGAAAACTGTTGGTTTTGCTCCTGATGTTTTCACCTACAACTTCTTGTTTGATGATCTTGGGAAGTCTGGGAGGGTCGATGAAATTTTTGAACTCCATGAAGAGATGCTCAGCAGGGGATGTAAGCCTAACACCATAACTCACAATATAGTTATTGATGGTCTTGTTAAGTCTAATAGAATAGAGAAAACTGTAGATTTGTACTATGATCTTATCAGTGGAGATTTCAATCCCACTCCTTGTACATATGGTCCTCTTATAGATGGTCTCTTAAAGCTGGGAAATTTGGATGAAGCGAGGAGTTTCTTTGATGAGATGGTGGATTACGGATGTAAACCGAACTGTGCTATTTACAATATTCTTACAAATGGATTTGGCAAAGGAGGGGATTTGGAAACTGCTTGTGAGTTGTTTAACAGAATGGTTAAAGAGGGAATAAGACCAGATCTGAAGTCCTACACTATTCTCGTAGATTGCCTGTGCATGGTGGGGAAAGTGGATGATGTTGTGCACTACTTTGAGGAATTAAAGTCGACTGGCATTGATCCTAATTTAATTTCTTACAACCTTATGATTAATGGCCTTGGGAGATCAAGAAGAATAGAAGAAGCTCTCTCTCTTTCCAATGAGATGTAGAGTAGAGGGATTATTCCTAACCTTTATACCTACAATTCCTTAATTCTCAATCTTGGGATTGCTGGAATGATCGAGGAAGCTGGGAAAATGTATGAAGAACTCCTACTTAAGGGCCTTGAACCTAATGTTTTCACATATAATGCTCTCATTCGAGGATATAGCATGTCTGGGAATCCTGATCGTGCATATGCAGTCTATGAGAAGATGATGGTCAAATGACCCAACATCGACATTTGCACAGCTTCCTAATTAATTTTGAATTGTTTGGGGTTACTCCTCAGCTTTTCATTGTCCTAAGTTCTGATGCCAGTACTTGAGGCACGCAAGGTATCAATCCTTTGGATTTCTTTCTGGCATATCCCCAATATTCATCACTGGCTTTTCTACAACCTTTTTGAATTTTAGATTTCTGACATTGTTTGTGTATTAAATTTAACTTGGTAACCTTTCACTTAATTTTGCTTACACTTGTTTTTTTTTCTAGGAATGTTTGGCTTTGTCACGCCCTCAAAATTCAACCCATAATATATATCATTAACATGCCTTAATAAAAGGAAACATTGCATTATATCAATCATCAGAGTATTACGAAATAAAAACATCATAATAAATGCCCTACGGGCTTACATCTTGCCAAGCGTAATAACCCCATCACGTATAATGATTAGTACTTGATTAATTAAGAGGATTTGAGATTTAATTGCTGAATATTATATTTTATTTGAGATTTATGAGAATTGTGGAATCTGACTCGTATCTGATTTTATTGAAGGTTAATTTTGGAATTAAAAATTAAGGGTCCAAATGGCTTAAGGAAGTGAAGTTAAAAAGTTGAATCAATTTAATCTTAATTATGGACCCATTTGGGAGTTCAATTAAATATTCGATTCAGTTTAGTGAAATTGAGATTCGATTAATTAGGTCCTAATTGGAGTTGATTAAGTCATGAGGGTTGAGGATTGTGGTTATTATAAATTAAATTTAATTATGATGCGCCCAATTTGAAGATGTAATTTATGGTTGAAAATTTGAGTCTGATCAGAAATTGAAGGCCTGGATGATTTAAGAAACCAAAATTGATGATGGCAATAAGTTCGATTTATTATTTGGAGCATTTTGAGAGTCTGATTAAAAATCTGATTTGTACCGATAAATTTATATATAATTAATTGGACCCTAATGGAAGTCAAATAGATTAATTTAATTATGAGAGATCTATGATTTGTTATAATTAATCTACTGATGTGCTAATTGAAATTTATTAAGATTAAGGATTGCTTAATTAAATTAATCCTAGACAACTAAATTAATATTTGCGGTGTAATTGGGTGTGGGTGTAGTGAGAAATCTGTGCATGTGTGTGTATGGGTGTTGTGTTGGAAGTTTTAAGGGCTGTGCACGTGTGCTTGTGCAAGATCTAGAGTGAACATGTGTGTGTGCGTGAGGTGGTGATGTTTCTTAAGGCAACAAATGCTCTGAAGTCAACAAGAAAATGGGGAGAAGAGAAATGAGTCTGAGAGAGGGAGAAAGAGCCGAGAGAGAGAGGGAACTTCTTTATCTATGCATTGTGGTCAAATCTGGTGAAAGCAAACCGTGGGGAAGGAAAGAAGAAAAGAAAGCTTGAGAAAGATAAAAGGTTAAGAGAGAAGGCTCAAGAATTCAACAATTGTAGGTAATTATTTGTCTTAATTTTTGTGGATAATTTAGTTAAAAGCTAAAATCAAGAAAGTTATGGAACCAATTCCATGGGTTTGTAAGAAATTGGGTTTGAACAAGAAATCAAATTAAATTCATGATCATGGGAATCAATTTAGAAATTAATTAGTTTAAGTTTGATTTTCATTATCCTCCATGAATTTGGGGTTCATCTTTGCATGCAGGATAGAATTTCAAGTTTTAGATTTAAATCATGTGTAAAAAGGACTTATGAGGTTAAATTTGAGTTTGCATGTGGAATCATAAGCAAGAAGATGAAGATAAATTAGCTCAAGAATAAGAATATGAAAATTAATTTGAAATGGGTTACATGCATGTGGATGATTAAGAAATTGATGTTGAGATTAAATATTTGGAGTTTAACATTACATGCATTGTAAATTTTCAAGATTCTATAATTTAATTCATGTCTTAAAGTGAGATTAAATTGTGATATAAATTAAGGTAAACCATCCCATATTTTGAAGAGAAAAAGGGAATGTTTTATAAACATCAAGTTTATGGAAATTTAGAGGTAACCCTAATGTTAGATAAAGTGTTGATTTTATAATTAGATTTTAATCCATACTTGTAATTTGAGATTAAACACATTTTGGGACAACTATGGTTATGAATTAAATTGAGGTTATGAATTAAGTTAAGATTAAGATTATGGAAGTTAGTTGGAGAATTTATAAGAATATAAACCTAGTAATTTTGATGTCAATTTCACACATGTGAATAATTTTCTAAAGAATTTATGACTTTAATTTCATGCTTGGTAGGAAAGTAGAAAGAGCTTGAAATCAATTTTATATAACTAAAAAGAAAATGAGAGTTTGGAGCCATGTTTAATTTATGGAGATTAAGTTAGAAGTTAATCATTTTGAGTTGGGATTTGGCTTGATATGGAGAAGGTGATTTCAAACTAAATTTGGCAATTGGGGCATGATTTTGAATAAATGATTTTTTTGAATAAATGATTTAGCAATTTATGACTCAATAAAGAATAATAAGCTACTAATCAACATAGATTAGTTAGTTAAAGAATGAACCATTGATCTTGTGGTATTTATTTAAGAAGCCAAGTAAAGGATCAATCTATTTGGAAAAGAAGGACTTAGTAATGAAAGATTACGTGAAATAAGAACTCGGCTTATTTAAATGAGAAAGAATAAACATAGTAGAACTTTGGACTATAAAGACTAAAGACTAGAAAGGACAAGTTTAATCATGGGAGTAATGTTGTATTTCAATGTGTATATGTGATGTGCTTGTGTAGGTCACGCGCCATTGTCTGCCTGATTTTCCTGATATGTCCAGTCTGTCTGATTTGCTTCTGCAGCCCACTGTGAGTAATAACTTAGTAAAGATATGTTCAACTGTACTTATTTTCTATGTGATGAAATGAAATCTGTTTCCTGAAATGATATGTTATGTACAATGAATGATTGTCCAATTTCTGACATGTATCCGTGACATCCTTAGTACCATGTGAGATTTACAGCCGTGACCCGGTATCGGAGGTTCCTTCGTGGAACTTTACGCTTTATGCGTTGTGATATGTTACGCTTTATGCGTTGTGATGTGTTACGCTTTATGCGTTGTGTTATGTGAGTTGTGCACTGATGCCCGTACCGGAGGCCCGCCATGGGGGCTTAGCTGTTGTGTTACCCGGATCCGGAGGCTCCTTCACCGGAGCTAAGGAGGTTATTCATAACCTTACGCATTGCGCGTTTAGTTTTGCTAATGGATGTATCACGTAAATGTAAAATGACTTATGATTTCTGTCTATATATGATCTGATCAAGTATGAATTTGATAAAGCTGAATTATGATTTCGATCGGATCAAGCATGATTTTGATATAATGTGAATTGATTTCTGAAATCTGTATGGACTCATTCATTGAAACCCTTTACTCTGTTATTATTCACTGGGCTTTAGCTCACTCTATTATTTATGTATGTAGGTGATCAAGCGCGTGACCAGGCTTAGAGGCATCTGTCTAGAATCTGTTCTGTCAGCCAACCTATGTGCCTCCCGTGGAGGTTCTGGATATGTTAAGTGTGGTCGTTATGTAATGTAAAGTTTAAGATTTAATTGTTTTTGTTTGGTTCAACAATCATGTGTATTTTAATAGGGATGATATGTATATATATTTAGAAAGTTTAAAATTTTTTTTGTCTCATATAAGTCTGCACAGCTCAATGGACGTTGTATATTCTTATTTGCTTCCGCTAGCCCCTAATATTATGTTAATCGGCCAGAGGTGAGGTAATCCTCGGATTCTTGGCGATTCTGATGCCAAACCTATAGGGGCGGGTTTGGGTCGTGACAGAGTGGTATCAGAGCATGCGTTAATTTCTCACACACGTGTCCATTGAGCACTAGAATGTCTAGAACAGATTTAAGTTCCATGCATCTAGTAAGTGAGTAAGAAGTTGTGCATTTAGGAATATGCGTATATGTTTGTGTAATATGCTTAAGCATTGGAACTAAGTAGTATGAGCTATTGTGGGATTATGGTGATTATAAGGAAACTGGAATGTGTTTAAGTAGTTTGGGAATGAGGCTAAAAGCTAAGAATTATTGAGATATTGAGAAATTTCAAATGTTATCTGGAAATCAAAAGTTTTGGCTAGAACATTGGGGAGTATAAGTATGTTGATTTTTGAAAACATTGTGGCATTTCTGAAAAGGAAATCAGAATATGTGACTAGTACCTTGGTAAGAATGAGTATGTTAATTTGTGGAAATATAGTATTATATAGAATTAGAATTTTTGATGAAAGTCATGGAAGCTATATTGGTTGTATGTTAAATTGAACTATGAGAAAATTTTGAAATTGAGAAAGTTGTTGATCTATGAAATGTGTGGAGCTATGGTAATTGAGGATGAGGAGAGTCATTTGATATGTAAGATAGTGCATTTTGGTGAGAACTTATTATGTGGAATGTTAAACCGTAGAGTCTCATGCCTTTGTAGAATGACCTTGAAAGTCCGATTGGAATCACGTTCGGCCAGCGTAGCTTCGAATCGGAAATTCTTGGTAAATTCCATGGGAATGAATAGGTTACCCTACCAGTATCCTTATATGCCTATGTGTGTATGTCTATTTGTATTTAATGTGTGCCTTGTGTTATGACTTAAGTCTAGTAAGTTAACCCAAGTGTTATCAACCATTTTCTTGTGTTCAGCCCTTCTCTTCCGTCATTAGGAATAAATAGTGAAAGTGTGAATGGAGTAGAAATTGAGTCCTTATCAGAGTGATTAAGTGAAATAGAAGAAGTACTAAAGAATGTGGTGAGAGTTGTGAGTCCCATTCTACATAGCAAGATCAAAATGAGGAGTTAAGTGGGAAAGTGAAAGTGAATCAAAGAAGAGAACTAAGAATTTTGTGGTAAGAAATATGAGTAATTCTAGACAAGGTTATAAGAGAAGTAAGTTACTCTAGTATGTCAATATGTTACAAGATTCATCGAGGACTGTGTCATCGAATTATTGGAAATGTGAGAAGTCGGGGCATCAAGTAAAAGACTATCCCAAACCTAAGAGAAAGCTCCGATGACTTAATTGGTTAAGGTTAATGTTTAAGTACAAGTGGGACCGCTTGAAGTTAATAGTTTATGGGTGAGTGGCATCTCTTTTT
This sequence comes from Camellia lanceoleosa, assembly GCA_025200525.1. NCBI lineage: Eukaryota > Viridiplantae > Streptophyta > Magnoliopsida > Ericales > Theaceae > Camellia > Camellia lanceoleosa. The sequence goes on from CM045763.1 coordinate 159,393,212, forward strand.
ATAAAGCTATGTTATATTATTTTGATGAAGCTTTGCTTTGCTTTGCTTTGCTTTGCTTTGGAAGAGTATTTGATCAAGCAGGAATGATGATCCACTAATTTTGTATCGAGTATTAGCTTTGTTTTGATGACATTCTTGAAAGGTCCTTTTGTTCTAGGGGATGTTAAATTTATGTAGCACCTTGTTGAGATATCGGCCACCGACGGTCTATGAACGGGTGTGCTCGATCCCGAGGCTTATTCCTTTGTTTTGACCGGAATGTCATCACCTTTTGTATTATGTAGATGTTAGTAAACATCCCAAGGAACTTTGAGAGTTTGCGATTAATGAATTTGATTCACCCTATGTTTTGTTACAAGCTATGTTTGTGTTATTTGATATAGATAAAACCCATTTGATGGATCATTTAGAACTCAACCTGAAATTGCTTAAAATGATTAAGACATCGCTAAGACTTGACTAATTGATGAATATGGGGAAATAGTTGGGATCTCTGTTTAGTCTAACAAAGCTATATGTTTTTGGGACTTTATTTAAATAGAAAGAAAATTGTACTCCACATTACAAGACTGAAACTATATGTTTTTGGGACTTTATTTTAAGTGTGGTCATTATGTAATGTAAAGTTTAAGATTTAATTGTTTTTGTTTGGTTCAACAATCATGTGTATTTTAATAGGGATGATATGTATATATATTTAGAAAGTTTAAAATTTTTTTTCTGTCTCATATAAGTCTGCACAGCTCAATGGACGTTGTATATTCTTATTTGCTTCCGCTAGCCCCTAATATTATGTTAATCAGTTCAGAGGCCGTAGGTAATCCTCGGATTACTGGCCGGTTACGGTGCCAAACCTATAGGGGCGGGTTTGGGTCGTGACACCAAGCCAACACTTGGACACAATTCCATGAGTTCTAACTCAAAAACAAATAAAGCCCTAGGCTTGAATGTTTACATATAGTTCAAATAAAACAAATAAAATAAAACAAGTCTTCGAGTCCAAATCCTCACAAGCTAAGTCCTTGGAGGTAGTGAACCACCTGAACCTGAAAATGAAGTTCCCATATAGGGTGAGCCACAGCCCAGTAGAAAAATACTAAACCAAGCATAAGAATTAACTAAAGCATTAGCATCCGATACATGGTTAACACAAGATAATCAATTTCCAATTTCATGACACGAATGCCTACATTGTCTATGACATATTGTCTATGACACCTTTCACTTTCCAATATTTATTCAACTTTCCAATTATATCATTATGGCTCAGAACCTGGCCAACTTTAATAGTGAACCAGATGTCACAAAATAAATGAGACTAAAGCTCAAACCACAACACTTCCATACTTCCAACTGATACACATTTTAGTGATGTATCATATCCACAACAAATAGAAATATTTCTATTATCAATAAGCACACATATACGTGATGCTACTGGAGTCCATCCCCTATCTCCTCCCAACAAATCCGGTTTAGAGGTCCATCCCTTATCTTCCCCTAAACCGTGGAGTACATCCCCTATCTCCTCCAAACCAAATGCATATGCAATGAAATACACAATTGCCATATACAACACATAATCAATACAAGTAATGTTCTGTATTAATTCAACAGTCAAAATAAATGACTTAATTTTAGTTATACCTAAGCCACATGCAAGGTCTACAACAATCACGACTATCCTCCACCGATAGCCCAAAACAGTTATTTCTAAACAAGAAATAAATACATCAATAAATGTAAATTCAACATTCTCATAGGTAAGTATTTAAACTACCCAACCATATCATTAATCTCATAATTTCCCCAACTTCATGAATTAAACCCAATTCCACATTTTTCCCTTAAATTAATTATACAAATTAATCTAAGCCAAAACCCTAAGGTTTCTCCCAAAATTACCAAACTACCCCCACATACCAAAACACCAACACTTAGGATTAAAGCGTATAAATGGAGTAGAAAATCCCTACCTCGAAGTAAGAACCCAAAAAGAAGAAGACGGAGATGATGCCTCAATTCCCAAAATGCTCCAAATCAACAATTGTTCAGATTAAATGGAAGCCCTCGACCCACTCTACCTTTTTAATGAAGGAACTAGGTTAGATACTCACTCTAAATAGATGAAACCTAGGAGAGAAGATGAGTTGGGAGAGAGAGAACTCGTAACCTAGGGTTTTATAATCTGAAGAAATGAAAATCGATCTGAAACACGCTGCCAGATTTAAAATGTAATAGGCTCGCTCGGCGAAGACCGTTGCTCGAGCGACTGCATTAGAATCCTCGCTCGAGCGAAGAAATGTTCGCTCGAGCCACAAACTCAAAATCTCGCTCGAGCCAAGAAAAGCTCGCTCGAGCGAAGAACTTAACCTCACAGGTCTGCAACAGACGCACGCTCGAGCGAAGGAACGCTCGCTCGAGCGAAGAACAAACCAGCTCGCTCGAGCGAAGAAATGCTCGCTCGAGCCAAGAAACACTGCTCTCAGGTCTAAGTACTAGACGCAACGCTCGCTCGAGCCAAGGAAAGCTCGCTCGAGCGACAGACCAAAAACGAAGACCTCGCTCGAGCGAAGAGAATCTCGCTCGAGCGACCAAGCCAAAAACTGAACATGCAGACTTGGTTTCTAAACCCAACCAATCTGCAACCAACCTGCTAAACACATCCTATAACCCAAGAATAAGGAATTAAAGGACAACAACAACCAATATAACAACGGAATCCACGGAACATAAGTCCGGATACAATAATCAAATGGGTAAAAGACCGGGGTCGCTACAGGCTTGATAGTACTTGATCATTTTGGTTGTGATAGTGTGGGCCTAGTCCGGGTCTGAGCAATAAAATTTCAATTTGGAAGAATTTGCTTATTGAATTTGAACCTTGTTTTCTACTGTTTGATGTCTATATCACTCCATTATGTTCTTGAATATACCATTATTTGTGGTCATGTACCATTGGTTTTGATTATATATACAAATTTGTATAAAAAAAATAGAAAATTGCAGACTTCAAAGCAAAAGAGAGATATCCTTTTGGCAGAAGCCAGTATGAATACTCATAATCTTTGTTCAAATAGGCTTGAATTTTTGTCAGAATTGGCATTGTGAGATTGATAACTGGGGTTTTTGCTCATTTTCAAATGAATTGCAGTTTTTTAGGCCAAGGTGTAGATATCTATTGAAAATCCAATCTCCAAAACTTGAAGAAGATCTTGTTCAACCACAGAATTCAGGTATGACAAGAAAATTCATGAAAAGAGACGGAACTGTAGTGCTAATGTAGCTCCATCGGGAAGCCCATATTCAGTTTTGGTTTCAAATCCAGATACAGTAAGTATTTTTAATGAGAAAGAGAACTTAGGCTTTGTCAATATATGTTGTTTTGCCTTAATGAGATTGTTATTTGTATTGATTACTCGTTACGTTACACAGAGCTGAAGATGAGGAAGGAGAAGAAAAGGTACGAATTGGTCGAGAGCAATTGAGAGTAGAGAAGAAGTCAAGTAGCTAGATTGGATGCCTTCCAAGGTTGAAATTTTATACATTTTATCTGTGAAGAAAATACTCTTTTGTTTTCTTGTGAAGGGCTTTTTGTTGGCATTACAATAGTTCATATTTGATCTTTTTATATAAACTTTCTTTTGTATGGAGAGAAATGAGTACTTGCTCACTCAAATAAGAGGGATAAACCAGTATTATCAAGACAATTGAGAGAATGATGTAAGAGCTAGAGTTCACTCTTGGAGGCAAGTTGAAAATAATCATATTCATTGGCAAATTTGCTTAGCACCCCTGATCTCACAAGATTAAAAATAAAATAAAATAAAGTCTAAAAATCCAACTTCAATCTAACATGTGTGTGGTCAATTAACATAAGAGAACATGTGTTTCTTGTTGAACCAGAGATTCTACAGATAAGTCCATAGCTACATATTGCAACTTTGCAAGGCTCTCTCTGTATTGAATGAATAGGACTCATATGTATGTAGTATGACTGAATCTCTTCTCAGTTAATTCCCTCCAGGAAAGGTTTTTAAGTAGTATTTGGTTTGTTGAAATGATTTTAGACAAGAATAGAATGACTATTTATTGATCTCTTAATGGGGGGGGGGGGCGGTCTTAGTCCCTCCAATTTGTTTTGCAAAATTTTATTTTTATATGCATGTATTTAAAAAAAAAAAAATGGCATCATTTGAAATGGTCCCCCAAACTCAATTCCATATTTTCAAAAATTTAGATCTCATTTTATATAAGGGTGAGCCTTAAAAATGTCTCATTTAATGACCCTCAAAAAAATTAATATAAAAATATAGCCTACTTGATTGATATGAAATCATATATATAAAAAAGAAAAAGAAAAAGAATATTTTGCTTAATTTCTACTAAACAAAGTAAATTGGTTTCTTGTCTAGGTTCTTATTGTTTTTTTTTAATTAAAGGGCGGTCTTAGTCCCTCCAATTTTTTTTGCAAAATTTTATTTTTATATGCATGTATTTAAAAAAAAAAATGGCATCATTTGAAATGGTCCCCCAAACTCAATTCCATATTTTCAAAAATTTAGATCTCATTTTATATAAGGGTGAGCCTTAAAAATGTCTCATTTAATGACCCTCAAAAAAATTAATATAAAAATATAGCCTACTTGATTGATATGAAATCATATATATAAAAAAAAAAAAAAAAAGAAAAAGAATATTTTGCTTAATTTCTACTAAACAAAGTAAATTGGTTTCTTGTCTAGGTTCTTATTTTTTTTTAATTAAACCACTTTTAAAGTCATTGAATAATATTCAAATAATTGTATAGAGCTTATTAGGTTAAACTTTTTATTATAACTTCTTAATATTCAAAAGCTAAAACATTTATTTCCCAACTTTTTAATACTTTTTTGTCTTTTTGTTTTTTTTAAAAAAAAGGCAAATTACTACCTATTGGTGGCTTCGTAAAATTGTTACAAATTCATGAAAAAACTAATGATTTTAATCATGATTAATATTTTATAAATTTTATCATTAATTTATAATTAATTTTTGAAATACCCACTGACTTGTTATACCCTCCCCCTCAAAAAAAAAAAAAAAAAAAAAAAAAACAGCTCTTTTTTTTTTTTGTCTAAAAACATGTAAGCGAAAGTTATACCAAATATTTCGGTATATATTCACAATATTAAAAAAAAATTACACAATCTCAATAAATTGCACCAAACATGACTATAAATTTCTAAAAAGTGGATAAACGTGTGTAAAATTAGACTAATACCCTATAATTTTTTATTAGCTAGTTGTATTATATTGATTTATGTCTTAATAATTATTTAATTATTTTAAAGTCGGCCCAAGTTTTGGAGGGAGGATGTTAGAGTTTGAACCCCTCATTCAATACCATGTGTTCAATTACAATTATAATTCTACTTCCCCTCATCTTTTCACTAGTTCCACCCCCAGATAGACCACACAAATTCAGTGTACACTAAAATACCAATTTGGTACCCTAAAAACAGAGCATTATTAAAATCTCCAAAATCCGATTTTGGAAGCTTCAGATCAAGGCAGTTTGGAGACTTTAGTCCCAAGTATACTAAAACACCAATTTGGCAACCTAAAAACAGAGCATTATTAAAATGAGTCCAGATCCTCGGCGGCCCTCTCTTGCGGCCCTTCCTGCGGCGCTAGCCAAAAACGACGTCGTTTTGATTAGGTTTTTTTTTTTTTTTTTTTTCAAAATTTGAGTCCCCCCCTGTCAAAATCGAAATGGTTCGATTTTCTGTTAGATTTGTTGTTGTTTTGTATATATATATATGATTATTGGGTTAGATTTGTTGATGATAATCTGATTTATTATTTGATTTCTTGCCATGGTTTGATTCTTGGTTTTTAGATTTGTTTGATGATAAACTGATTTATGTTAAATGGGTTTGTGTTGATGATAATTTTGTATATATATATATGATTATTGGGTTAGATTTGTTGATGATAAACTAATTTACTGATATATTGTTTGATTTCCTACCATGGTTTGATTCTTGGGTTAGATTTGTTTAATGATAAACTGATTTATAGTTTTTGCATTTGATTTGTTTGTCGGTTATGTTGAATTAGCCTAATCCTCCTTTGAGTCAGCCAATTGTTACTGTTAAATCCAATTCATAGCTTTTTTTGGGCTTTCAGTATGTTTTCTCATCCCAAAGTTTTTCTATTGCTTATTTTTGGAGGGAGGGGAAGTCTAAACTATCATTGGACTCCATAATTCAACCACAACTGTGTATAGATAGATACGGTTAATTTTTCTATTACCAGTTCAATTTGTCTTTATGATTTTTTTTCTCTCCTAAAAATGGTCTTCAAAGCTTTGCATTTTAGCAAGTGAATTATGAAATGGTCTCCAAAAATCTGTTCTAGTTTCGTCAATTTGAAGCAAAAATCTGTTTTGATTTGTAATAGAAAAAGCAAAAAAAGGATATAGAGAGTTATCAAACGATCAAAACTTTCGAAAACCCAAGATGGAATCATGGTGCATGTAAAATGTTGGCTTCTTTGCATCATGTTATAAATCTGTTTTGTGTAATTTTTTTAATTTTTAGTTTAATGCTCAATATATAACAATGTGGTAATTGAGGATTGTGTTTCAATAGCTAAGTCCATGGTTGTGAGTAATTTAATCTGGACACTAAATTTTTCATGTCAGCTTGCAGGTTAAACTTTGTGGTCATCAAACCTTGGCAGTTTCACACTTTCTATTAACTTTTGCTTTGGTAAATGCCAACAAAATCGAGTTTCTGACACTCTTTGGAGAAGGGAAAACGTGAATAAATTCTACTCTTTTTCTTTTTTTTTTCCCTCTCTTAGTTCTTATGGGGTTATCTGATCTTTTTTATGTTATGAGACCTGAAATAATAATGCGAAAGTAAGTTGAGTATTTTTTTTTTTTTTTTTTTTTTTTGAGTTTTGTTTGATGAAGAAAGGTTTGGTTATGTTGTTCCATGTCTCAACTCAAATTGATTTGAAATAGTATGATGCTTTTTTGGGTCATGTATTGAAGAGAGTTTGTGCAATAAAGAACATTTTATCAATTATTAAAGTTACAGTTAATTGATTTATTATAGAAATGAATAAGTTATTATAGAAATGAATCAGCTGTTCGATTAAATAAGATACAATAAGTTGAAGTTTTCATATGATTTGATTATATGATTATTGATATTTAATACAAAAATAACCTATTATTAGACACAAAGAAGTTAGTTTGTCTATCGTCTTAGCATGAACTCTTCCAAATTATAAACAGTCCTATACAAATACTCCATTTTCTATTAAACAGTCCTCGCTCTCATTGTGAATATAATATAGAAAATAAATCTCTAATTTTATTCTATTATAAAGAATAAGAATTACAGATGGTGCAGGCCTCACTCCCAAATCGTCTCATTTCTTGCATCAGGATCACAAATCAGAATTAGACAAGCCAGCAGCACTGTTAAGCAATTCTACAAAATGCTTTTGCCTTGAGACAGTAGCAAGTATGATCGCATTGTTGGTGGAACAGAAGTTGCTGCTCAATTATCTTTCCCCTTGCCACTCCCTTCAGAAACTTTAGAGGCGTCATAAGCAGAAAGGAAGAAAGTGCCCTAATTCTTCTGCAGAAACCTGCATAATCGCAAAGAGCTTTGTTAAGCATTATGAAATATTTAAATGAAACTACCCATTTCCATATGTATATTATGAATATAAGTTTTCCTTTAGATGCATTACTGTCAAACTCAAGAAAATAGAAATGACTTCTTTTTTTCTTTTTTTGAGATGACAAACACAAACAATTTTGTTAAATGGCCTTGGAATGAAATCATCTGTTTGTGTTTGTCATCTTATAACAAGAAAAAAAAATCAAATTAAAATAGGAATGAGTGTTTCCTTCTCTTACAAATTAAAATCATTTCATGATGTAACAGAAAAGGAAAACAATTCAGGCCCATTTAACCCAATAACATCATCGATTTGTAGTTCATTAAGCACATAAGTTGACATCTTCAAGCAGTCAACCCGAAAACAATGAATATTTACAAGTGGCTATTACTAGGAAAAGGCAGGAACTTGCGGTATTGGTTCATTCTGTAAACATAAAAAAATAAAGTCAAAGAAGCCCCTATTTTCTGGTTGGGTGAGGAAAATGAGTATATATTAGACCTACTAATAAAAAATCATACTTTTTTTTTTTGTTTTTGTTTAATTACCCATAAAAAAATGTTCAAGTAATTCCATTTCCCATTTATTTTCTTCTCGTGACAAATCCAAGATCTAAACATAGCTTAAATGAATAGTTTTACTAATCATCTTCCTATGAACATAGAATGAGGCTGAAAATTATACTTTAGCTATCCAACTTCAATTCCATAGCTCTCTTTTCAGATTAAGTTCACTTTAAAACCTATGAATTGCATTGTAAACGACAAATTTGTATACAATGCTCTCATACTGAAGTTTCTTCTGGGTGCAGCAAAGTCACTTTGCCTAATATATAATGTTTAATGGATTCTTTTAGATTAAATAAACACGAAAATTCATGTCAACAAACAACAGCATAATCAACAATAGAAAAAAAACAGAGCAACAAAATTATTATTATTATTATTATTAATAATTTCCAGAACTCATAACATCAAATTTTCTTAAGAGCATTCAGTATAATGAGAAAGTAAAGTAATTTCTGCTGCAAGCGGACCAACGTCTACTCTTCAATGTTTACATATGCCGTCAACTCAGGCAACTTAACTGCAAACACCAGTAAAATACAAAACCATGGAGACATTTGAGAAGCAAAAATCTGAGAGGAAAAAAAGGGTTTTCTGACTTCAAAACAAAACCAAGCAATTCAACTCCAGTCGCCTCACCACCGCCTCTCCTCGCTGTGCCTCCGTTGCCTCTCCATTGCCTTTCTCTCTCGCCTCTCTGTTCTTCTATCTCAGAGGCTAGGGTTCAAAAATGAAAGAAAGGGCAAAAATAAAAATTAAAAAAAAAATATCCAAAACGACGTCGTTTTGGAGGGATGGCTGATTTTGGAAGCTTTAGTTCAAAATCTGATTTTGGAAGCTATTAGAATCTCCAAAATCTGATTTTGGAAGCTTCAGTTCAAGCCAGTTTAGGAAATCTATATAGATATATATATATATGCATCGATAACCATAGTATCCCAAGCCACAAACAAATTTGATCTCTCATGAGTTTGTCTAAATTTATTCACATGTTGATGTTGGATGTTGGTAATCCCTCTGATTGGGCTAAATACCATCAAGACGCTCCCCCGAGTCGCCCACAGTAAGCTCCACCTTGGCAAGCCGTGTTTCCATGGCGGCAACAACATCTCGTGACTTATCCTTCCTTTCCTTTGTGGGTTCCCTTCCACGGGCTTGCTCCGTCATAGTCTCCTCTATACCGGATGACATTGTTGCCTTCTCTTCCTTTGTCTCGAACCTGCTCTGATACCACGTGTCACGGCCTTAGTTGTTTCCAAGCTATCCGTACGGCACTTAGACAATCTCAAGTCTTACTTAATGATGCTAAGTCAGCCTAACTGACAAACTTATAGGAAAGAGAAGTTAGAAGAATACAAGAGAGTCTGAGAGCATGCCTTGTATTCACTTGTGAGAAAACTTTTACAATTCTTGGATGGTTTTGGGCAAATGAGGCCCTCCCTCTTTTATAGGCTATAAGGAATATTCTAGATCTACAATGATGGAGAGGATTTTAAATCCTTCCTCCTACTACATCTTATAGACTATTCTAGAATCACTCTAGAATGTACATGTCTAGAAACAAATATCTATAAGTATGTACAATTCTCTATAAAACTTTAAGGAGTTCTAGAAGCTTCTAGCATCCTGCATGGTCATCATATTTTCTCAAGTCTTCCAGAAGCTTCCAGAATATTCCATTATCCTCCCTTCCTTAACACTATGTTTGGGAACTTAGGAGAGAAAAGAAAAGAAAGGATTACTTAAGTTATAAGAGGAAAAAAAAAATGATTGTGATTTTTCTCCTTTTTGTTTGGATAAGGAAGAAATAAAAGAAAAGAAATGATTGTGATTTCTTTCATTCTTGTTTGGTTAGATTTCATTAAGAGAAAAGAAAAGAAATTATTTTATGTTATATTACCAAAATAACCTTTTTATATTTTCAATCATTTTATTTCTTTTATTTTTATAGGGACAAAATTAGTATTATGAAAATAGTGGTTTCTTTTCTCTCCCAATCTCTCCACTTTTTGGAAGATTGAAAATGAGGCCTATAAGAGAAATGAGTTTCTCTCAATTTCTTCTCATTTCTATCTCACTTAAGTTATCCAAATAAGTAAGAGAAATACATATCTCTCAATTTATTTTCTTTTCTCTCCAAATCACTCAATCTAAACAAAGCGTAAGACTTTCTTTTGGTAGGTAATTTTGTCTTGTAATTTGGCGGGACGTGACAAGGTGCTGCTGTATTTGGGGGCATTTCCCAAAATAAGCTAAAATAGCAACTTATTTCCCAAACTAGGCCTAGTTTGGACGGAATTCCCAAACTAAGCTAAAACGTTATTACAAACCACGCTTTCACAGTTTTTGTGGCCCAGCCGCGAAAAATTTGTAAAATCGTGAAAGCGTGGTTACAAACCACACTTGTAATTAAGAAAGCGTGGCTTTTAAACAAATTTGATGTATACAGAAAGCGTGGTTAAGAACCACGCTTTTAAATAATTTTTTTTTTCAAATTGTTAACATAAATTTCAGAACATAAACCTTAAACTTCGGATCAATTACCATGTGTATCAACAAGAAATCAAGACAAAATGACATACCTGAATCTATTGATGAATGATTAAACGGAAGCGTGATTATCAATAATTAAACTAATTAATTAGCCATTAAACCAATTAATTAGTCATTAAACCAACTTTAACCAATATGTTTTAATTTCTATTTCTGCCCCTCATAGAAATAGAAATTATACAACTACGCTTTTAACCAAAATATCACATTAAATTCCATGGATCACAAAGTGCTCAGATGAAAATATATCTGGTGATGCTATCTCCACCACATTAATGGTCAGTCCTCGCTTAGAATTTGTAGTAATCACAAGTTTTCTATCTGAAACCAGTGTTCCAATCAAGAATCTCATCAAGAATAGAGTGCAATCCAATCGCAAACGACACGAACGCATTAGAGCTCAGCAATCGAACCATGTGTGTCCACTCGACCATGTTCTTGGATTCACTGGAATTCTTGGATTCACAAATGGGTGACTGAGTGATTTCCCACTCTCGATCGAAGCCTAATAATTAAGAGAAAGGGGCAAGAACACCATGGATTGAAATGGGTCTTTCAAGAAACAAATCAGGATGAGAAATCAACACATTGCTTAGAAGAAAAAATAAAATTGTGGTTATCATCCACACTTGCTTCAGTTAACAGTAAAAGTGTGGTTCGTAACCACGTTTTTTGAAGAAAAAAAATATATATTTAAAAATGTGATTTCTAATCACGCTTTTTATATACATCAAATTTGTTTAAAAGCGTGAATTGTAATCACACTTTTACGATTTTATAAATTTTCCGTGACTGGCCACAAAACGGTGAAAATATAATTTGTAATAATATTTTAACTTAGTTTAGAAATTCCGTCCAAACTATACCTTCTCTCTCTCTGAAATAGGTTGCGGAAAAGCACCCCTGTATTTGCTGTTCTTGGACTCCAGTTGAAGGAGAAATTCCCTTGATTAGCCAATCTCTTCTCACACATTTTTTCCATTCTTGTATATACGTCTCTCTCTCTCTCTTCTCCTTCTCTCTCCTTTCTCTCCATTGACATCTCACACAAACACACAAGCACCACCACCGACCACTGCCCTCCGATGATGTTAGTTACACGAGCACCAATCGATTGATTCCGAGCTTGGTGTTTGATTCTAATTCCGAGCTTGGAGTTCGATTCTGATTCTGATCCCCTTTCACGGATTTGATTTTCTTTGTGAGTTTCTAACTTATTCAGTTTCCATTTGATTAATTCGGTATATATTGTTGCTTGCATATCTATTTTTTCCGGTTTCTATTCAATTAATTCGGTGAGAGCCTTGAATTGCATCCCTTATTCGATTAATTCAGTTTCTCCTCTCTCATCTCTCTTTGATTTTGATTTGATTTCTAGAGTTTTGATTTTGATTTCTAGGGTTTTGATTTTGATTTTGATTTGATTTCTATTCAATTAAGCTAAATTTTTCTCCCTTGCAGTTTCATTTCAACTTTATGATCTCAAACAGCAAGGATTCATAGAGAGACAGGAGCTTATGAGGTATTTTGAATTGTGTTGTGTTTATAGCTCTTCAATGAAAATTTCTATTGATTTGGTTATGTAACATGTTTTGATGGTTTGAATGTCTCTATTATTACAGAAATTGTTTCCAATTGCTAGTTGAATTTTGCTTTGTTCTGAATTTTGATGGAGATATTAGTTTCTTTGTTAGTATTATTAAATTTAACTTGCAAGAAAAATATACTTGAAGTAGGAACAGAGATTAGTCTAAATTTTATGAAAGTCATGTTTATTAGCTAACTTTGGGATAATTATTGATTATTAATAAGGTGTATGAATTTTGGAGAAATTGATTTAGTTACCTTGCTTAGTATGAAAAATGGACTTGTTGAAAAGATGGTTTGATTTGGAGTTGTTTTCGTATGTAAAATGTTTTTTTTATATTTTTTATTGTTCTTACAGTGTTAGTTTAGCTCTATGAGAATGCCCTTGTCCTTCATTCCTTCCTCCCAGTTTTTAGAACAACTATTTGGGATTGAGTTGAGTTAGGCAATGTATGTGAAAACAAACATGAGCACTTTGATTATGATTTTCGTTTTCGGGTTTGCTTGTCGTTTTAGAGCAATTGAATTTGGATTCTTATTAATTGGAAGAAAAAAGTTTTGCGGTAGAAAGGCCATAAATGGTAATTACTGGTTCTTAGGCATGAGATCAATATGGAAATTAGATTTTTGTTTTCTTACTTTCGTGATATACAAGTCAGTTACATCAATTCACTGGATTAAAATTTTCTTTGTTGTCTATCTATGTGCCTCTGTGAAGGCCACTAACCAATTTTTCTAGGTTGATAAATGATTAATCATTTATGTTCAATATGCCTTTGCCTGCATAAGGGATGATTTAATTTAGATTGTCTTTTTTGTTTTTGTTGGGCAAGAAGGGTGTACTGTTTCTCAATCTCTGATTCAGTAATAAACTACTGCTAGATTTATTTATGCCACATGCTTGTTGATAACGTGGATGCTTCCACTTCATTAATGTTTTTTCCCACTTGGGAAAGAACTTTGTTCTTGGAACTCTAAAATATATTTTGTTCCAAATTCCTTAATTGTTGCGAAACAAGTTCTCTCTTAACCTCAATTACTTTATATAGGAAAGTCATGATGCCTTGGGGACTTCCTTATTTTAGAAACTGCTTTGATGACGAATGAGTACAAATTACTAATTTATGTCTTACTCTTTTGAACTTTTGCCTTGGCATATTAATTGGGGTTGAAGTTTTGATTGGAGGTAATATAACAGTTTAGCATTATGATTGCCCTTTGCCCTTCTTTTCTGAAAGCCATCTAGAATTAAATTCTAAAATGCAAGGTATATATGAAAACTATAGAATAACAAAGGTTATGATTTAAAACTTGAGAGATAAAAATAGCATATTTTCAAAACATGGGTTTGGAAAACAAATTCCAAATTGCTTGAGTTTGAGTTTGAGTTTGAAAGATTTGTTATTAAAATAGCATGGTTTGGTAGAACAATCCTTTAACCAATTTAGTACTCTATTCATTGAAAATTAAATAAATATAACTAGTAGTAGTATTAGTAAATGACAATAAATATGAGGAAAAGAATCACAAATCTTCAAAATGCAGAGCTATATACAATTTCAGCCCTTATCTAGAGCCAAATGCAGTTTCAATTTCTTGTTTATCTTATTTCCTTTGTTGTATACTTGTCTGTAACTAATCCTACCCAAAACTTAAAAAAAAAAATTATTATCTAAATGTAATTCAACAGTGGCAAAATGATTCAGATTAACCATTTTTTCGTCTAGATAATTTTGACAAATAACAAATAAAATGTAGCATACAGCGTGAATCTTTTTGGTAAATCACTTGTGAGTAGCTTATGTTTGTACTAACTAGCTGACACATTATTGTTACTAATTTGTAAAAAGTCATCGTAGTCACATTTGGGGCAGATTATTCACAATAACAGTAACAGAATTTGTTAGCTGCAAATCCTGAAAAAATTTGATGCATTTTAATATCCAATTTAACTAATTAGGCAATTCTAATGACAATGATAATGAAATTTGAACTCAAAGGAACTTTACCCATTCAGTCAAAGGAACTTCACCCATAGTGTACTAATGCACAATAAATACAACTATTAACCACCCAATAATAAATATTAATTGTCAAAAAATTATCTCATTGGCCCTTTTTTTTAGTTTTTAATCAAATTTAATATTCAATTCAAGATCTGCTTTGTCTTTTTTGTTTTGCTTATGTTAATGATGGTGGTGGTGGTGATATATGTTGATTAATCAAATTTAATATTTAATTCAAGATCTGCTTTGTCTTTTTTGTTTTGCTTATGTTAATGGTGGTGGTGGTGGTGGTGGTGATCTCTGTTAATCAAAATGACTGGTTTTTGTAGAATTTGTGTCAGGGATTTAAAATTTGCACATGAATTACTTAGAACACCTGACAACATGTAGATTTATGTATGTTTTTTGTATTTGATTTCATTTTTACATTTTGACGTGCTCGTATAATTTTTGTTCCCTTCAAAGTTGGATGGGGAATCTCTTGACAGAGCTTTGATCTCTAGTCAGACAAATGTATATGCTGCTGCTTTGTTCTATGCCTCATGGTGCCCTTTTTCAAGTGGTGTTCGATCCAAGTTTGCTGTCCTCAGTTCAATGTTTCCTCAAATCAAACATGTAATGGTTGAACAATCTTCTGCCATGCCAAGGTGGGTATTGTAGTCTGATCTTCTGTTTTATTATTATTTACTTGTTCAGATGGATTATATCATGCTTCAGTCATTATGTCTGCTCAAAATGTAGATCAGAATGCTTGTATAGTGCACTGCCTGCCAGTTTCTGTATCTTAGGAGAAATTTGATCATTTTTTGCATATTGTAGCTAGTACACTTTACATCATAGACCTGGCTCGGATGTGTCAAAAATATATATTATAGATATATGTATATATTTTTCTTAAAAAAAAGAACAATACTCATAATAATATTCTTGTTCAATAATAATTTCTGTTGGCTGATTTTCAATATGTATCAGTTAGTATTGTTTGCAATCTTCTCAAATCTGGTCTGTAGTTCACTATTCCTCTTCAGCTTGCAACTGCTTCCTCCAAAGCGTTCACATCATCTACACGTTTGACAGGAGCAGTTTTATTTTTATCTTTTTTTCAACAATCGTTGTAGTACTGTCAGTCTCTGACATTTGAATTTGGAGACATGGATAGGGCATGTGGAAGCATTGCTATAGTACTCCATATGAGTGGTAGTAGTTGATCCAGTCACATTTATTTAAATGAAGTGCCATGTCCTGCTCTAATCCTCACATTTTTAACAATTGCATATACCCTATGAAGCACGGACACGGACATGGATACGGACACGTGATACAGCAATTTCAAAAAAATGGGGACACGGACATGGCGGGGGACACGGCAAATTTTTTAATTTTTTTTTATAAATATTTTTATTTTAATAGATCAATTATTTTATTTATTTTTTAAATAATGTGTGCTTATTAATTATTTTATTTTATTTTATATTATATATGTGTTTTTTTTTATTAATATGTATAAATATATAAGACACAAAATATGTTTTTTTTATTAATATTAATACATATATATTGTAAGTATTATATTTTATATATATTATAAGGATTATATCTTATATATATATATATTATAAGAATATCTCATATATTAGGATTATATTTTATATATATATATTATAAGGATTATATCTTATATATATTATATGAATATCTCATATATTGTCCTATACACATCTGTATAAGATAAGACTGACGAAAAGGCAAGGGAGAGAGAAGGCGTAAAGGCGAGAGAGAGAGAGAGAGAGAAGGCGAGAGATGCGATGGAGGTCATCGTCTGGTTCGAAGGTCATCGTCGACTGGTTCGAAGGTTCGACGCGATCTGGTTCGACTGGTTCGACGGAGAGACGCGACTGGATCGAGTGAGAGACGCGATCTGGTTCGACTGGTTCGAAGGTCATCGTCTTCTCTTCCGTTCGAAGGGCAAGCCGACCAGGTTTCCTTTCTCTTCTCCTTTACTCTTCTTCTTCTTCTTTTCCGTTTGTGTCCAGATTTGGACACGCGTGTCCAGATTTGGTGGACACGCATGTCTCCACTGTGTCCCCTGCAAAAAAAGTAAGTAGATTAAAAGGACACGCCAACTGGCGTGTCCCGTACGTATCCCCGGCGTGTCGACGTGTCCGACACCGCCATGGCATCAAATTTGACGTGTCCATGCTTCATAGGCTATACCAGCATACCATGTCATGTCATGTCCACATCTTCTGTCCATATCAATACAAAACATGCTTTCGACTTTTTCCTTTCTGAGTTATCTGGGCTCTACAATCACCAACCACATTGATCATCTCTGGATTTGAAGGGGTGCTTGTGTTTCTAGCTAAAAACAAAAATGAGGTATTATGTCTCATATCCCTTCCCCGTCTGTCTGCTATTATTAAAGATTGGCTGTATAAAGCATGTCATGTCGTGTCATGCCCGTGTCTTTATTTCCTTATTGGTAATGCATAGGCTTTCAACTCTGCCTGATAAATTTTTAAAAAAAAAAAACTCTGCCTTGTTTGAGTTATCCTGGCTTTATGGTCGCCAATCACATTTGATAACCTCTCAATTTGATGGGGTGCTGGTCTTTATGGCTGAAAGGAAGCAAATAAAGGGAAAATTGCACATGTGGGATAGAGTCATGAACCTGTAAACCTGGCTTTCAAAGCGGCCACTGGAACTATAGACAAGTTATAAAACACCTAGATTTGATCCTAATTTGACAGGATAGCGGGAGAAAACCCAAAATGCTAGCAAAACACTTTATTTAAGCCTTAATTCGTTACTTTACCATCATTATCCCTTCTCTTTCAAAACAAATACTTAAATTGTTATATTTTGAAATAAAGCAAAACAAACTAAACAGTATATAACAGACTTATAGTGATAAAAACAACAGAGTCAATCGAAAAGAAAGCAATAACTTCTTGATTATATCAGTTCCTAGTTAAAAAAATTTGGGCAAATGGGAAAAACCTATCAGAAATCAATAGACTATGGAAGATATATTTATTTATGTTTTCTTAGTATTTTGGTCTATTTATGTTTCTGTATTTCATGAAATCAAAGCTGCATGAGGTGCAAATATATTTATTACTATAGTGATGACATATGATTGAATAAATTTAGCTATGATTGAATGAATTTATGGCAAATATTTTTTAGACTTATTTCAGTACTCTTCTTCTTTCTATTATTCATTCCTTTCCTGTTTACTGTTCATATGATTGAATGAATTTAGCTAATGTGCCAGCTGCTTGATCTACCCTATTTTCACCCACTTATTTTAATTAATGTGCTTCACCTTTGAGTAATTCTATGTTTAGGACTTTGTGTTATTCTTTTTCCATGGAACTATGCTTCAATAACAAATTGCATGGTAATAAAAATGTGCTGATTAGATATCATAGCACTTAGCTTCTAGTTTTGCTCAATAAGCATCAATACTTAGGTACTAAGCATACACTATGTAGTTAATTTACCTTGACTAGATGCTAATTTTCAGCCTACTAATTAGTACATCAGTATGGCCGATGCCATCCCAAATTTTTTTTTATCAGTTGTCTGATTAGTTTACACACATTTCAATAATATAAAATTACCATAAAACATAAAATCTAATCATAAAGATCTCCTTCTTAACAATTTTGATTTTTGAATACCTTTCATTGGAAGTTGACTCATTTACTTGGGTTTGGATCCAGAGATTACATGTAAGAAAACTTGAAGGCAAGGTGCTGGACTTAGAACAATAACTTGATGAGATTAGAGCCATGCTTATCAAAGAAAGAAGGCAAAATGATGTAAGAGGAAAAACTAAACATGATAATATAATGTTTGATGATTTAATTCAAGTAAATTTTGATTTAAATCATTTGTTATTTTATATTTAAGTCACTTGCATGTTTGTCTTTGAGTGTAGGGTACCAATCCCTCCCAAACAAGCTCCGATCTACTCCAATCTACTCCTCATGACAACCTTCCAACTTCGGTGAGTGAAAATAGTATTTTCAAAACATTTTTATCTACTCCTCATGTCTTTAATTGTTGGAATTCTGTGGTAGCTATAAGCTTAATGAAGTGTTTTTATGGTTTTTTAGGTGAATGAAGTTGGTTCTGTTACTGAAAGCATTGAAGCTATGAAAATATCTAAACGTGTTGGTTCTTCAATTGCAAACCTTCCAATTTGTTTAGATACGGTAAGTTATGCTCTTTTTAGAAGTCTCAATTGTTATGATATGGTAATTAGTTATACATTATTGGCATCTTCTTGGGGCTGTGGATATTGACAATGTTGGTGGTATTAATGATTCTATCTAACTACAATTATGATTATACCAAATTTGGATTATGGGGGATCATACATTAATCTTCTTCTAGTGGCTTTTATGTTTGTTTTTAGTTTTCTTAATTATAGTGATCAAACTGGGAATGTCATAGGATTTGAATTCCCTTTTCTAGCTCAGTGAAGTTTTCTTTCTTTTTTGGTTCTTGAATTCCCTTTTCTTGTAATTTAATTGCCTGTCTTTATACTATGTATTGAGATAAAAAGAGTCAAAATCATCTCTAGTGCTAAAGCAACATACCTGCATTAACTGTTTTACTGTTAGTGATTTGTCTATTTGTCTTTTAACCTCTGTGTTCGTAATTTCAATCTTTAATTTTCTTGGTTTTCGTGAATGTGGGACTTTCATTTGTGAGAGGAGCTTCAATCTGGAAGAAATCAGTGATAGAGTTTATGATGTAATTGAAGTTCTGTTATGGCTGATTAATTGTAGAATATGCATCATATAATATCTAGGGTTTCTGTTGTGAAGCATATCATACCTTCCAAAAATCATCGACCGACTCGAGTTGTGAAGTATATCATTAATGTTTAATTTATTACTTTTTACAACTTTACTTGCATGCCGTAAATGGCGCTAAGCTTTTCACGGCATGTCATATAACGGCATTTGTGTGCATGCCGTGAAAGAGTTTTTACAACATGCATTGCAAGCCGTAAAAATTCAATTTTGTTGTAGTGCATTAACACACTACCACAAAATGTGTAATTTCATTTATGAATTACAAATTATCATAACTCTTACCAGAAAAATATATAATATTTACTATAAAAATGCATAACATTTACTTCAAAAATACATAGCAGATACATATGATACACATCATTTGAAAGGGTGTGTAGCGTAGTGTTTACCCTCTTAATTGTATTACTGCGTGATAAACATTTGCAAGAAACACTAGTTTATATAGCATTTTTTCTTCCTAATATGTTGTGTAACCATAGAAAAGTTACATTTCATCTTCTCTTTGTTTTTGGATTGGTGAGAAAGCTAATGATAAGACAATACAAATCTTTTATTATTTATTGATATATCTTAGACTATTTTTTTCCTACAAAAGTAAGCTTGAGTAATTTTAAATGTAGGATGATATTTTTTTTTTTATTCAATTTAAAAAAAATTAAAATAATTATTATTATTTATTGATATATCTTAGACTATTTTTTTCCTACAAAAGTAAGCTTGAGTAATTTTAAATGTAGGATGATATTTTTTTATTTTTTATTCAATTTAAAAAAAATTAAAATAATTAGACTACAATAGTTGAAAAAACATTGACTTAATCTTTGTACGAACATGATTTTACACATGAATAAAATGTGACTAGAACTCTCATTATAAGCCTTTAGCTAGTAAAACAACGCCTAGACGATGAACTAATCTCGTAGACATGTTTCGGAAAAGCACCTCTCTTATGGCTAAGGCAAAACTTGGGATCAATAGGGAAAGGAAAGAGGGATTTAGGGTTATGTACGCATAAAAGAAATCGAATCCTCTATATGTTAATCTTGCTTGCTTTTATAGCTTTTCCTCATGTGGATTGGCATTGCCCAAACAATATTTATGAGGACTCTCTGTTAAGCAAATAAGCTTATCCAAACTCCCTAAAGTCATGCATGCAATGAACATTTACATTTCAAAATAAGCACGGCGAAGCTAGCTGGCAATCGATGCCCGACAATCTGATTGGCCACCTAGCTCATACAAGCCCTACGCATAAATGAATTAGCTATATTATCAATTTAAAAATATGTATTGTAAATATTCAATTAATAATTTCTTATCTCAAAAACCTAGAAAATAAGTTTTGAATAATATTAAAATGTAAAAAGCCTCATTTTAAGTTATTATTTTAGACTTCAAATTATTTTGAACAGACTCTGCTTTTGAATATTTTATGATTCATTTATACATACGCAGAAGTGATGTTCCTTCAAAATTCTATCATTGCCAATTGTTTAAAAAGTAGCCTTGGTACATCCCAAAAGTTGGAGAAGGGATATCAGCTGTGCCTTTGAGCACAACAAGAGATACTATGCCTACTCAAATAATTTGATTTATTTTAGAATGGTGAAAAAACTTTTAAAGATATATTTAGAAGTACCCTTTCCTAAAGCTAAATACTTTAGCAGAGAGGATGCAGGTAGTGACAAGGGCACCCTAAATACCGATTAAGCCCATTATATTAGTAATGTTAGGAATACTAATAGATAGGGCTGGGTATAGAGTTATTCAAACTGTCTAACTTGAACCAATCTGCATACAAATAGGTGGTTTCGTAGACACAATATGAACGGATGCGGTTTGGAATATGGCATGATTGCGAGTTGCGGGCGGGTTGCCGGTTTAACCCGCACCCGCAAGAAACCGCCCGCATTTGGACTCTTTTTTTTTAATAATAAAACCTTAACCATTATTATTTTATTATTACATTTTGGATGAATGTAAAAGTTAATGATGAATTACTTTTAGGTAAGCTTAGGATTTTGAATGATTTTACTTTAATTGTATTGTTGGGTAGTAGATAGTGAATGAGATTGATGATGTAGTTTAGAATTTTGAATGATGTGCTTGTGTTAGTTTATGATTTGATTTAGAAGTTTAGGATTTTGAATGATTTGTTTGTGTTAGGAATTAATTTTGTTGCGTTTTTAATTTTATAAGTTTTAATTCATTACTTATTAATGCTAAAGCATTTTAGAAAATTGGGGGGAAAAAATGCTCCAAAATAAATTTTTAAAGAAAAAACTCCAATCCGCAAATCGACCGCACATCCACGAACCCTATCCGCACAAACCGCAACCCGCACTACGGACAGTTATGGGTTGAATTTTTTCCAAACCGCATATATGCGGGCCAGTTTAAACCAATCTGCAAACCGTCCAAAATTGAATTGCGACCACCCCTACTAATAGATATACCATATAAAACACATACTTAGGCCAAGTTTGGCATAGCCTAAATAATACAAAAAGTCAAAAAGTCACTATCCTATTTAAGTCACATCATCTTATTTAAATCACATCACCTCTCTAACACATCACATCAAACCCAACTCAAACCCAACCCATATAAGCTAATAAGTCAAAAAGTACACTTTTTTAGAACATCCCAAACCAACCCTTAATCTCTTGACTTGAAACTAACATAATATAATATCTAATTAAGTATATTTATTGATACATTTGATAGTGTACACGGAGGCTCTTTCAAATTTCATTACCCACAAAACCATATATGGATTGTAAAAAAAAAAAAGTTTAATAGAAACATTTCTAAAATAATTTTATATAAACATTTTATTTGGATTGCATCGTCCATTTAAAAATTATTTGGACTGCACACAAGATATGGTTCCGAACGAATGATAGTTGAGATAGTTTCGAACACTCACTACTCCTCACTGTGACAGTTTCGGAAACTAAACTGTGTCTACGCCAAACGAAGTTCTCATTCAACTGATAATCCATCATCCAATTTTCTTTGGTAAGTGAACGCCTATCTTGATATCTCTGCAATTTACTTTCTCATAGACAATTCAACGAATACCCATCATGCAAAACACATCACACCTCTAATTTATGCTCTTCCCGAATTGAATTCTTTCTGATAATATTCATCAATGGCTGTTTTGGTACTTTGCAACTCAAGTATTTGCTGTAGTAATGTCAATTACACTGCCCTACCTACCTGATAATAATAGACAATACCACTCGAAGTGCAATGGGTCTATGGTGAATTGGAAGAAACATAGGAGAAAAATGGTGGGTGTTTGTGGGTCTGTGATGAAAAGCTCACATGGGTTAATGGCAGTGAGTGGGAAGCCAAATGGTGGTATGTCTTCTGAGGAAGCAATTAGGGTTTTGAAGTAAATTTCTTCAGACCCAGAGGAAGTTTTTCATTCTTTAAGTCTGTTGCTCAGCTTCCTAATGTTGTTCACACTACCGAAACATGTAATTACATGCTTGAGCTCTTGATGGTTCATAGGAGGGTTGGTGATATGGCTGTTGTGTTTGATTTGATGCAAAAGCAAATTATCTATAGGAATTTGAATACTTATTTGATCATATTTAAGGCTCTTCATGTAAAAGGAGGGATTCGGCAAGCCCCATTTGCACTTGAGCGGATGAGAAAAGAAGGGTTCGTTTTGAATGGGTATTCGTACAATGGGCTGATCCATTTGCTTCTTCAGTCCGGATGTTGTAAACAGGCTCTGGAGGTTTATAGAAGAGTCGTTTCAGAAGGGATTAAGCCTAGTCTCAAGACCTACTCCGCGCTTATGGTAGCATCTGGGAAGAGAAGGGATATTGAAACTGTCATGGGCTTACTTGAAGAGATGGAGAGTTTGGGGTTGAGGCCGAATGTGTATACTTTCACCATATGCATTAGGGTTCTTGGGAGGGCAGGAAAAATTGATGAGGCTTATGGTCATCTGAAGAGAATGGATGACGAGGGCTGTGGACCTGATGTAATTACTTATACAGTTCTCATCGATGCTCTTTGTCATGCTGGGAAACTTGACAAGGCAAAAGAAGTGTTTCTAAAGATGAAATCCAGCAGCCATAAACCTGATCGAGTAACTTACATCACCTTGTTGGATAAGTTCAGTGACCGTGGAGATTTGGACACTAAGAGAATTTTGGAGCGAGATGGAAGCAAATGGTTATGTTCCAGATGTTGTTACTTTCACAATACTTGTTGATGCTTTATGCAAAGCAGGGAAGCTTGATGAAGCATTTGGTACCCTTGATAACATGAGAAAGATAGGGATCTTGCCAAATCTTCGTACTTATAATACATTAATAGGTGGACTTTTGAGAGTTAATAGATTGAATGAAGTGTTAGAACTTTTTGATGGTATGGAATCATTTGGCATGAAACCTACTGCTTACACGTATATCGTTTTCATTGACTACTACGGCAAGTCAGGTGAACCTGACAAAGCTATTGAAACTTTTGAGAAGATGAAACTCTGTGGAATTGTTCCTATATTGTTGCTTGTAATGCATCTTTGTATAGTCTAGTGGAAATGGGTAGGCTTGGGGAGGCAAAAGGTATATTCTATGGACTAAAGAAGAGTGGACTAGCTCCAGATTCTATAACCTATAACCTACAACATGATGATGAACTGCTACAGTAAGGAAGGGAAAATAGATGAAGCCATCCAATTATTCTCTGAGATGATAGAAAGGGGATGTGATCCTGACGTGGTTAATATCAATTCTTTGATTGACACTCTTTACAAGGCTGATCAAGTAGATGAGGCATGGGCAATGTTTTGCAGAATGACGGAGATGAAGCTTCCTCCTACTGTTGTGACCTTCAACACATTATTGGCTGGTTTAGGGAGAGAAGGGAAGGTTCAAGAGGCCGTGGAATTATTTGAGAGCATAACTGCACAAGGGTGCCATCCAAACACAATTTACCTTCAATACACTTCTCGATTGCCTTTGTAAGAATGATGAGATTGATATGGCCTTGAAGTTGTTCTTTGAGATGACAAGAAGAAATTGCTTTCCCGATGTTTTTACTTACAACACTGTCATTTACGGTTTTGTTAGAGAGAACAGGGTTAATGATGCATTCTTATTCTTCCATCAGATGAGAAAGATGCTCTATCCTGATAATATAACTTTGTGCACCCTTCTACCGGGTGTTGTGAAGGACGGGCGGATTGAGGATGCATTTAAGATGCCAACAGCTTTGTTCACCAGGTTAGGAATCAGACAGACAACTCTTTTTGGAGAGATTTAATTGAAGGAATTCTGTGTGATGCTGAAATTGATCAGTCCATTTCATTAGTTGAAAGATTGATAGTTGATGGGCTTTGCAGAAATGACTCAGTATTGATTCCTCTAATTAAGGTTATGTGCAAGCATAAGCAAGCCCTCGACGCTCACGAACTTTTTGTGAAGTTTACCGGCAGTTTTGGAATTCAACCTACACTAGAAGCATATTATGTTCTGATTGAGGGGTTTCTTGATGTTCATCTCACTGAAATGGCTTGGGGTCTTTTTAAGGAGATGAAAACTGTTGGTTTTGCTCCTGATGTTTTCACCTACAACTTCTTGTTTGATGATCTTGGGAAGTCTGGGAGGGTCGATGAAATTTTTGAACTCTATGAAGAGATGCTCAGCAGGGGATGTAAGCCTAACACCATAACTCACAATATAGTTATTGATGGTCTTGTTAAGTCTAATAGAATAGAGAAAACTGTAGATTTGTACTATGATCTTATCAGTGGAGATTTCAATCCCACTCCTTGTACATATGGTCCTCTCATAGATGGTCTCTTAAAGCTGGGAAATTTGGATGAAGCGAGGAGTTTCTTTGATGAGATGTTGGATTACGGATGTAAACCAAACTGTGCTATTTACAATATTCTTATAAATGGATTTGGCAAAGGCGGGGATGTGGAAACTGCTTGTGAGTTGTTTAATAGAATGGTTAAAGAGGGAATAAGACCAGATCTGAAGTCCTACACCATTCTCGTAGATTGCCTGTGCATGGTGGGGAAAGTGGATGATGCTGTGCACTACTTTGAGGAATTAAAGTCGACTGGCATTGATCCTGATTTAATTTCTTACAACCTTATGATTAATGGTCTTGGGAGATCAAGAAGAATAGAAGAAGCTCTCTCTCTCTTTTCAATGAGATGCAGAGTAGAGGGATTATTCCTAACCTTTATACCTACAATTCCTTAATTCTCAATCTTGGGATTGCTGGAATGATCGAGGAAGCTGGGAAAATGTATGAAGAACTCCTACTTAAGGGCCTTGAACCTAATGTTTTCACATATAATGCTCTCATTCGAGGATATAGCATGTCTGGGAATCCTGATCGTGCATATGCAGTCTATGAGAAGATGATGGCTGGGGGCTGCAGCCCCAACACTGGGACATTTGCACAGCTTCCTAATTAATTTTGAATTTTTTGGGGTTACTCCTCGGCTTTTCATTGTCCTAATTTTTTATGCCAATACTCAAGGCACACAAGGTATCAATCCGTAGGATTTCTTTCTGGCATATCCCCAATATTCATCACTGGCTTTTCTACAACCTTTTTGAATTTTATATTTCTGACATTGTTTGTGTATTAATTTTAACTTGGTAACCTTTCACTTAATTTTGCTTAACTTGTTTTTTTTTTCCAGGAATGCTTGGCTTGATAGTACTTGATCATTTTGGTTGTGATAGTGTGGGCCTAGTCACGCTTGCAATGTTGGTGGTGAGATTGCTACTGCCATGCTCCAAAAGGTTCCAACGTCTGTGGTCCGAAATATTTGAGGTGCTTTTTAACTTCTCCTAACTGTTGTCCACAAGGATTGTGAATAGTCGCATATTGTATATATATGTCCTTCAGGTTCTGGAGTGTAACATAAAAATAGTATTAGTGTAAATGATATCTTGTCCCTTGTTCAACCCATTGGATAGATTTCAGTCAATGTGCAATAAAATTTCAATGAGATTGTTATTTGTATTGATTACTCGTTATGTTACACAGAGCTGAAGATGAGGAAGGAGAAGAAAAGGTACGAATTGGTCGGGAGCAATTGAGAGTAGAGAAGAAGTCAAGTAGCTAGATTGGATGCCTTCGAAGGTTGAAATTTTATACATTTTATCTGTGAAGAAAATACTCTTTTGTTTTCTTGTGAAGGGCTTTTTGTTGGCATTACAATAGTTCATATTTGATCTTTTTATATAAACTTTCTTTTGATGGAGAGAAATGAGTACTTGCTCACTCAAATAAGAGGGATAAAGCAGTATTATCAAGACAATTGAGAGAACGATGTAAGTGCTAGGGTTCACTCTTGGAGGCAAGTTGAAAATAATCATATTCATTGGCAAATTTGCTTAGCACCTCTGATCTCACAAGATTAAAAATAAAATAAAATAAAGTCTAAAAATCCAGCTTCAATCTATAACATGTGTGAGGTCAATTAACATAACTAAAAAAGCAACTAATTTGAAAAAAAAAAAAAAAAAACTTGCAATAGTATAGGGTTTCTTTTTTGTGTAATAAGAGAACAAGTGTTTCCTGTTGAACTAGAGATTTTACGGATGAGTCCATAGCTACATATTGCAACTTTGCAAGGCTTTCTTTGTATTGAATGAATAGAACTCATATGTATATAGTATGACTGAATCTCTTTTCATTTAATTCCCTCCAGGAAAGGTTTTTAAGTAGTGTTTGGTTTGTTGAAGTGATTTTAGGCAAGAATAGAATGATTATGCAAAATTTTATTTTTATATGCATGTATTTACAAAAAAAATAAATAATGGAATCATTTGAAATGGTCCCCCAAACTCAATTCCATATTTTCAAAAATTTAGATCTCATTTTATATAAGGGTGAGCCTTAAAAATGTCTCATTTAATGACCCTCAAAAAAATTAATATAAAAATATAGTCTATTTGATTGATATGAAATCATATATATAAAAAAAAGAAAAAAAGAAAGAATATTTTGCTTAATTTCTACTAAACAAAGTAAATTGGTTTCTTGTCTAGGTTCTTATTGTTTTTTTTTTAATTAAACCACTTTTAAAGTTTTATGGGTCAGCTCATTGAATAATATTCAAATAATTGTATAGAGCTTATTAGGTTTAACTTTTTATTATACCTTCTTAATATTCAAAAGCTAAAACATTTATTTCCCAACTTTTCATTACTTTTTTTTCTTTTTCTTTTTCTTTTTTAAAAAAAGGGGCAAATTACTACCCAGTGGTGGCTTCGTAAAATTGTTACAAATTCATGAAAAAACTAATGATTTTAATCATGATTAATATTTTATAAATGTTATCATTAATTTATAATTAATTTTTGAAATACCCACTGACTTGTTATCCCCTCCCCCCTCAAAAAAAAAAAAATTTGAAAAAAAAATAAGGCAGCTCTTTTATTTTTGTCTAAAAACATAAGCGAAAGTTATACCAAATATTTCGGTATATATTCACAATATTTTTAAAAAATTACACAATTTCAATAAATTGCACCAAACATGACTAAATTTCTAAAAAGTGGGTAAACATGTGTAAAATTAGACAAATACCCTATAATTTCTTATTAGCTAGTTGTATTACATTGATTTATGTCTTAATAATTATTTAATTATTTTAAAGTCGGCCCAAGTTTTGGCGGGAGGGTGTTAGAGTTTGAACCCCTCATTCAATACCATGTGTTCAATTACAATTATAATTCTACTTCCCCTTATCTTTTCACTAGTTCCACCCCCACATAGACCACACAAATTCAGTGTCTACACATTCAGTGTACACTAAAACACCAATGTGGTAACCTAAAAACAAAGCATTATTAAAATCTCCAAAATCCGATTTTGGAAGCTTCAGATCAAGGCAGTTCGGAGACTTCAGTCCCAAGTATACTAAAACCCCAATTTGGCAACCTAAAAACAGAGCATTATTAAAATGAGTCCGGATCCTCGGCCGCACCTCTCCTGCGGCGCTAGCCAAAAACGACATCGAATTGATTAGGGTTTTTTTTTTTTTTCAAAATTTAAGTTCCGCCCCCCTGTCAAAATCGAAATGGGTTCGATTTTCTGTTAGATTTGTTGTTGTTTTGTATATATATATATGATTATTGGGTTAGATTTGTTGATGATAATCTGATTTATTATTTGATTTCTTGCCATGGTTTGATTCTTGGTTTTTAGATTTGTTTGATGATAAACTGATTTATGTTAAATGGGTTTGTGTTGATGATAATTTTGTATATATATATGATTATTGGGTTAGATTTGTTGATGATAAACTAATTTACTGATTTATTGTTTGATTTCTTACCATGGTTTGATTCTTGGGTTAGATTTGTTTGATGATAAACTGATTTATAGTTTTTGCATTTGATTTGTTTGTCAATTATGTTGAACTGGCCTAATCCTCCTTTGAGTCAGCCAATTGTTACTGTTAAATCCAATTCATAGCTTTTTTTGAGCTTTCAGTATGTTTTCTCATCCCAAAGTTTTTGTATTGCTTATTTTTGGAGGGAGGAGGGGGAGTCTAAACTATCATTGGACTCCATAATTCAACCACAATTGTGTATAGATAGATATGGTCAATTTTTCTATTACCAGTTCAATTTGTCTTTATGATTTTTTTTCTCTCCTAAAAATGGTCTTCAAAGCTTTTAGCAAGTGAATGATGAAATGGTCTCAAAAATCTATTCTGGTTTGGTCAATTTGAAGCAAAAACCGGTTTTGATTTGTAATAGAAAAAGCAAAAAAGGACATAGAGAGTTATCAAATGATCAAAACTTTTGAAAACCCTAGATAGAATCATGGTGCATGTAAAATGTTGGCTGCTTTGCATCATGTTATAAATCTGTTTTCCATTAAAAAAAAAAATCAATTTTGCTCTCATAATTTTTTTTTCCATCAATGAGCATTCATGTGATTTTGCAAAATAGCTTTTATTTTCTGCCCTTAATCTTGTGTAATTTTTTTAATTTTTAGTTTAATGCTCAATATATAACAGTGTGGTAATTGAGGATTGTGTTTCAATAGCTAAGTCCATGGTAGTGAGTAATTTAATCTGGACACTAAATTTTTCATGTCTGCTTGCAAGTTAAACTTTGTGGTCATGAAACCTTGGCAGCTTCACACTTTCTATTAACTTTTGCTTTGATAAATGCCAACAAAATCGAGTTTCCGACACTCTTTGGAGAAGGGAAAACGTGAATAAATTCTACTCTTTTTCTTCTTCTTTTTTCTCTCTTGGTTCTTATGGGGTTATCTCTTATCTTTTTTATGTTATGAGACCTGAAATAATAATGTGAAAGTAAGTTGAGTATGATTTTATTTTTATTTTTTTTGAGTTTTGCTTGATGAAGAAAGGTTTGGTTATGTTGTTCCATGTCTCAACTCAAATTGATTTGAAATAGTATGATGCTTTTTTGGGTCATGTATTGAAGAGAGTTTGTGCAGTAAAGAACATTTTAATCATGAGTAATGCTAGAGGGTCCCAAAAATTCTATCAAAAGTTTTACCAAATGTCTCACATGGGTGTGGGACCCACACAATATGGGTCCCATGTGGGTCCCACACCCATGTGAGACATTTGATAAAACTTTTGATAGAATTTTTGGAGCCTCTAGTATTTTCCTTTTATCAATTATTAAAGTTACAGTTAATTGATTTATTATAGAAATGAATCAGCTATAATAGAAATGAATTAGCTGCTTGATTAAATAAGATACAGTAAGTTGAAGTTTTCATATGATTTGATTATATGATTATTAATTTTTAATACAAAAATAACCTATTATTAGACACAAAGAAGTTAGTTTGTCTATCGTCTTAGCATAAACTCTTTCAAATTATAAACAATCCTATACAAATATTCTATTTTCTATTAAACAGTCCTCGCTCTCATTGTGAATATAATATAGAAAATAAATCCTAATTTTATTCTATTATAAAGGGCCAAGATCAAATTAAAAATATAAAATCCCAAAAAAAAAAAAAATGTCCCAAACATTTCTGTGAATCAATATGTAAACGTGTCACAAAGGGGGAGGGGGGGGGGCTGTTGCGCACCTAAACTATCTCACCGACAGCTCATTTAAAGCATTAACTACTTCGAGAAGTAAGTTAAAAATAATTTTCAAATTTTTTTTATACTTTTTAAAAAAATGTGTATGAATAGAGAGGTAATAAATTTGTTTGGTTTTGATTTTTAAAAAATACTTTTTTAGAAAATTATACTTTTTTATTTTTTATATATATTTTTTATTTTTAATGATTTTTTTAAATATTTTAAGTATTTCTTTTTAATTTTTAGACACACCTAACATAAATACATTTAAAAAATATAATATTTGTAAAAAAAAATTAAAAAATTTATTAAATACAAAAAATATAAATATAAAAAAAACTGAAAATTCAGTATATTTTTTTATATTTTTGTGTAATTATTAATTTGTTAAGATATTTTTTTCACAAATATTTTACTATTTAGATATATCTAAGTAAGGTGCATATTAAAAATTATTTAAAATTTTAAAATTATTCACTAAAAATAAAAATTTAAAAAATTGAAACCAAACACACTGAATATAACTTGAATAAAAAAAATTAAAAAATTTAAATAAAAACAAAAATGAAAAGGGAAAAGCAGAATAAGAAAGGGCAAAAAAAAAAAAAAAAAAAAATACAAAACGACGTGGTTTTGGAGGGATGGCTGATTTTGGAAGCTTCAGTTCAAAATCTGATTTTGGAAGCTATTAGAATCTCCAAAATCTGATTTTGGAAGCTTCAGTTCAAGCCAGTTTAGGAAATCTGTATATATATATACATCGATAACCATAGTATCCCAAGCAACAAACAAATTTGAGCTCTAATGACTTTGTCTAAATTTATTCAGATGTTGATCTTGGAAGCTGGTAATCCCTCTGATTGGGCTAAATACCATCAGAAAGTAGAGCGTTCAAGAAAAGGTCTTCTCGAACTCGACGACGAAACGAAATTGAAGGTCTTAGGACAGTTCGTGAGAAACAGCAATGTAGATTTATATGGGCTCACTATGTCTGAGTTACACAACTCAACCCATAAGCCACTTTCTGATGACGACGACGATGATCATCATACTCACTCTGTCTCTGTCGACAGAAAGGGCTCGAAGAAGAATGGTGTTGTTTCTTCATGTTCTGTTGTTATTGATGTTGATGATGGAGAAAGATCACCATTTCGAAAATCTGTTATAATCCCAAAGGGGAAAAGATCAATGAGAGAGAACATCAACCGCTGCAAGAATATAAGTTCTGTTATAGTCCCAGTTGATCAAATATCTGAGGTTGAGGCAACAATGACAAAGAAGCCTACCAAAATTCGATGGAAATTGAAGCCTGACCGATCCTTTTGTATCGAAGCCTGCAAGATTCTCAATTGATAGAGATTATGGTGATGAAATCAAGAAGATGGTTCAGAAATCTGAGAAAGTTTGTTCAAAACAGCCACGCGATGATGGAGATTACAGTGATGATGAAGAAAAGGGCACGGCAAAGAAGAGGAGGATGATTGAAAAGGTGACTGTAGTTCCACCAGAATTGCCTGCTAAATTCAAGAATTACATCGAAAGACTGAATGGTACTTGTTGGCTACATATTTTGTAAAAGCCAGTTACAGTTCGACACGTGGCAGTGTAAGGATAATATAGGAAGATTGTTCAAGTCTTCGATCCTAATCGTACACGTGGCGATGAACATTGGTTCTCACGTGGTCTGAGTAGCACTAGATCAATAAAGAGATGCAAGGTGAGATGGCTTCTACGGTTACCCATTCAAATTCAAATACAAGAGGGAAGCTCAACTGCAAGTGATGGCATAGTGGGACTACTTCTAAGGCAGCATGATCAGCGATCATGGAGGAGCAGTTCGACGGTTCGAAGTGCAGTTTGAAGGTCATCATGGACAAGTATAAATAGCGGGGAAGCCCCCAGAAAAGACCCCCAGACTCAGATCATACAAACCAGTCATTTACTTCATATATTTTCTTTTCCAGTCTTTTACATTTCCAGTCTTTAAATACCTGCACTTTAAATACCTGCACTTTAAATACCTGTTCTTTACAATACATGCACTTTAAATACCCGCACTGCACTTCGATTCATAGGAGTAGTTTCAAGTAGATTCAAGTAGATTGCTGTTGTAAACCTCTCAGAGGTTGAATTTGGACCATTGTAAGTGTTCATTTTAATGAAATACTTCAATTGTTCTTTATATTACTGTTATTTCTCTGAATTTCTCCTAAGTCAAGCCACCAGTAAAAGTCCTCTTCATTGAGGCTGAAAAGAACTAAAACACAATCGTCTGATAATTGGTTGGCAATTATAATTTCTGTAAGGACTGATTGATCCTTGCTGGCATGCTCGCATTTACAAAAATACCCTTCGAAAAGCCAAAAAGCCAACATATATTTTTGGCACGCCCAGTGGGACTTAATTAAAAATGGCTAGAAGAAGACGACAAGGAGAAAATGAACGCTTCGAAGAAGGCGTAGAAGGAGAGGTAGAAATACCTAATCCAGAGGATAATGTGGTAACATATCCTGTGGGAACTCCCATGTCATCAGAACCTATGGTCGAATTGCATCAAGATTTACAGACAAGAACCATATGTTCATAATATTGGACGAAACCAAGGAATTGGACCATCCATTGTTCCATCTACCCAGCCAACAAATCCATGGGATGG
This sequence comes from Camellia lanceoleosa, assembly GCA_025200525.1. NCBI lineage: Eukaryota > Viridiplantae > Streptophyta > Magnoliopsida > Ericales > Theaceae > Camellia > Camellia lanceoleosa. The sequence goes on from CM045763.1 coordinate 159,426,184, forward strand.
GCTGGTAGAAGCCATGGGGCAACAATTAATGAACACAATGGAAAGGTGGGCAACATCCTTTTTGGATCGAATGAATAACCACCAACCAACAAACACAAGACACGCAGAGGAAGTTTTAAATGTCCCTCAACAAAGATTGGCTAGAGAAAAACAACCTATGCAAGTTAATGGACAGTATAATGGTCAAACTAGTAATCAGAACTATGAAAGACCATCACCTCAGTCTTGGTATGAACCCATTTCGAGGCCTACAGCAGGCCAAAATGCCTCAGTACTTAACAATGAAGCCACACAAGTTGGTGGATCTGGCCAAGTACAAGAAACTGGCATAAGAATGGTTACAAATCCTATGTTCGAAGCCATACCTGGCACAAGGGGGTACACTAATCCCTTATTCGAATTTACACCAGGGGGGTTGGAGGGTTTTCCTGCAAACAGCAGAGACACAACACCTGTTCCAGCACCCTTCGCAGGTCCTTTCGCAGGTCAGGCTCAAAGGGGTTACCCATACCCTCAACAGCAACCTGCACCGCAAGGACAACCAGCCCCAAATTTACCACCTTATGGACCAAGAGGACCACAAGCACAAGTTTGTCCAGCAAATCCTGTGTTTGCCCCTCCAGTAGTGGTTCAGCAGGCACAAAATATGGTCCCTAGGGACCAGATCGCTGATATTGTTAGGGAGATGTGTGGACCGATAGCTCGGGGGGTTCAGACTCCTGTATACAGAAAACCATACCCAGAATGGGTGGATCGGGTACATGAATACCCAAGGGGGTTCAGAATACCAGATTTTACCCTCTTCTATGGGACTGGAAATCAATCAACAATAGAACATATTGCTAGATTTGCTGCTCAATGCGGTGAATTTACTAATCATGACTTTATGAAACTGAGATTATTTCCAAATTCCCTAACTAGGGGAGCATTTGTATGGTACATAAACCTTACACCTGGCTCCATTCAAAATTGGCAACAAATGGAAGAGGCATTTCATGCCCAGTTCTTCCAATCAGAGCCAGAGGTATCCATGGCAGACTTGGCTAGATTGAGTCAAAGGCCTGAAGAAAAGGCTACTCAGTTTGTTGCCAGATTTAAAAGGGCTCGAAATAAATGTAGAGTCATCCTGCCAGAGCCAGAATTCGTCAGATTGGCTCAAAATGGTTTAGAATTCAGGCTTCGAAAGAAGTTTGATTCAACCGAATTCAGAGATTTGGTCGAACTGACCTATAAGGTGTCTCGATATGAAGCATTATTAGAGGAGGAACAAGATCGAAATAATGCATCATATAAGACATATTATAGAGATCCTAATTATGAAATAGATGCAGCAGAGATTGTAGGCAAAGAACCTGTAATCTGTGAAGCATTAATTCATAAGGATACAACTATAGACCAGCAGTTTAAAAAGAAAGACTTTCACAGAAAATACTCTTTCGATTTAACAAAAGCAGATGACATCTTTGATCATTTGCTCGCGGCCAATTTCCTTAAGTTGCCAAAATGAGTGAAACTACCATCTCCAGATGAACTGAAAGGAAAAGTATACTGTAAATGGCATAATTCTTGGTCTCACTCGACTAAAAACTGCATTGTTTTTCGAGACAGGATCCAAGAACAGATTCGAAAAGGAAGTTTGAAGTTCCCAGCTAAAACAGAAAAAGCCATGGGAATTGACACTGATCCCTTTCCAGAAGTTGGAGAAGCGGCAGCCAATGTCATCACATCAGACTTTCAGAACTTGTCACTGACAGAATTGGAGGAAGTCAATGTGCAGATGCATGTTGCTAACCAAACAAATATCAAGAAGAATACTAGAAGCCCACCAGTTGTTGGACAAGGTTTCTCGCACCAGAGGGAACACTCTGAGGAAGAATCACTGGATGATGATTCTTTAGAGGCAGTAGTGATGCAAAGAATGTGCCCCAGGTGCAGACTGAGTTACAAATGGTTGAAGGGGCTTCCAGTCGATGGGAAGCAATACTACAGGGATGTTCAGAGGCATCCTAAAACAACCAATGCTTACAACAAAAGGTCGTATCCGGCCAGTAATAGGCAGAGACCACCAGTGGTTGAGCCTGCAGTGAACAGAATGCATGACAAAGGCAAGAGGCCCTTGCATGAATCCAAGCCACATAACTATTACAGAATGGAGAGTAGCCATTCTGAAAGAAAACTGGAGAGGGGCTCAGTTCATGGGATTAAGGCTAGGGATTGGCCCCCTAGACCAGTTTCACGCAGGACAGAAAGTGGTCACCCTTATCGAAGGTCTGAATCAGACGCGAAACATGAGGACAACGACAAGCACTTACCTTCACGGCCAGTTTCGAAGATGGCTTCGAAGGTGGAAAAGGGCAGTTCGACGTCTGAGTCAGCAAGTTCATGGGTACCTGGGGTCCCAGACTGGTTTGTAATGCAAAACAAACCTAGAGAATTGCCTGTTCGAAGGGATGTTGGAAGCCAAGGCAGGATGATCAAGCCTCCTTTAGTAGCTCTGAACAATTGGGTCTTACTTAAACATCCAAAGACAAAGGAACCAGATATGGTCCCAGTCATTTCGAGATCACAAAGAAGGAAGATCCAACGTAGGTACACCCAGTACCAGCAAGATCTGAAAGAAAGTGGAGAGAGTTCTTCACTGGTCAAGGCAGAAGGGAAAAAAGATCCAAAGACAGACTATGCTCCAAAGTCAATCCAACAGAGCAAAGTGGTCTGCAGCAGAGAGCAGTTGGTCAAGGTTCATTCTGAACTGAAAGCCAGAGAGAAGGCCAGTTTGGCAGGGCTGGAGAAAGCTCTGATGGAGACTGATAGCGAGACTGAAGAGGAAATTGGCATAAGCCAGAAGAAAGAAGTCGTGGAGGAAGAAATGTTTGAAGCCTTCATGGCTGAGCAGACATTTTCGGTTGGAAAACCAGTTGAGAAAGATCCTTCGAAGGGATCAATTAACAACGAAGTGCCAGAGTGCAGCATGGAGGATGCTGCTGAAGCAAGTAAACAAGGTAGCCAGAAGGGGAAGCAAGTACATCCAGCCATCCAATTTGGCTCATTTCCCCCAGTATCAGTTAACATGGTGCACATACTGCCTCATGAGTTCGAAGCTGGTTATGAGGACCAAGAGGACGAAGACATGGATCCCATTCCTGTCTCTAGTGAGGAGTCGCAAGTAAGTATGGTACAAGATGGTCTTGGGATGGCTACCCCAATGGAGACTGAATTTGAGAGTGAGGAGGAGGTGAGCATTAACCTCTCCTATCCTTTTGAGTATCCCTCAAACTCTATGACGCAGCACGTCAAGCCTTTGTACATCAAGGCTTTCTTTAATGGGATACAGCTGAACCGAGTCCTAATAGACAATGGGGCAGCAGTAAACCTATTACCGAAATCTTCCTTGAAGAAACTAGGTAAGAAGAATCCCAGGTTGATCCCAACCAGCACAACCATTGCTGGCTTTGCTGGAGATAAACAGATGGCCCAGAGGATTCTGCCCATTAACTTAAGTGTGGGGACCAGGGATTGCATGACTGCATTCTTCGTAATTGACAGCCATGCTAAGTATAATGCATTACTTGGTAGAGATTGGATCCACACCAACAAATGTGTGCCTTCCTCTTTACATCAGAAAATCATGATGGCTTTAGGCAATGGGGAGACAGAGGAGATTGATGCAGATCCTCAACCTTTCATAGCCTGTGCAGACTTTGCAGAGGCCAAGCTGTATATTGAGGGAGTAACACCTCTCAGTATACTGAGGAAAGCTGATGGCTCAGCCGAAGTGACGGCTGATGAGGAGGTGACACACCTGAAGCACTTAGTCCAGGAAAGTGCTGATGAAGAGGTTGTCCTTAGAGATGACAATGATGCCTGGTTATAGGCAAAGAGATGAATCACAAGAAGCCAAGTCCTTGGCTTTGATTAAATTTTCAGCATTGGATGTAAAAGCAATAGTCCAGAAAGTTCAGGAGCAAGAGAGAGAGGCCATGATAATTGGCTGCAAACAGCAGCAGCAACAGGTCAGAGTCTTGACTCTTGGTAAATACTGTGCCTTGGACATAGAAACAAAAATCCAGGAGATACAGGAAGAGGAAGCCTTGTGGACAGATTTTGTCTATGAGGAGGAGGGCAGAGATGTTGAATTAAAGAACCTGGGAGCAGAACCAAGCATGAAGATTGCTTCGAAGGTGGAGGGAAGCAAAGAAAAAGCTTCAGGGAGTTCTCATGCACAAGACCCCTTAACAGAGATAAATTTAGGGGAAGGTTCTGTACAGCAGCCCACCTACATAAGTGCGTGTCTGGATGTTCTGGATAGAGACCAGTTGTTGGTTGTTCTAAAGAAATATAAAGATTGCTTTGCATGGTCTTATAATGAACTACCAGGATTGGATAGGTCATTGGTGGAACATAGGCTCCCTATGAAGCCTAATTTCAAGCCATATAAGCAGAAACCAAGAAGGATGAGTCCAGAAGTAATTCAGAAAGTCAAGGAAGAGATCCTCAGACTACTTAAGGCAGGTTTTATTAGGACAGCCAGGTATGTTGAATGGCTATCTAATATTGTGCCTGTAGTCAAGAAGAATGGTAAAATGAGGGTATGCATCGATTTCAGAAATTTGAATCTAGCAACTCCGAAAGATGAGTACCCTATGCCCATAGTAGATTTGCTGGTAGACAGTTCAGCAGGGTATCAAGTTTTATCAATGATGGATGGGCACTCTGGTTATAATCAAATCTGCATTGCAGAGGAGGATATCCACAAGACAGCATTCAGATGTCCTGGGAATATTGGCACCTTCGAATGGGTTAAGATGCCATTTGGCCTAAAGAATGCTGGGGCTACATATCAGAGGGCTATGAACACCATCTTTCATGACCTCATTGGAGGGTATTTGGAATGTTATATTGATGACATTGTAGTGAAATCCCAGTCCATGGAAGAACACCTGCTTCACTTAGAAGCAGCTTTTGAAAGAATGAGGAAGTTCAAGTTGAAGCTCAATCCTCTTAAATGTGCTTTTGGTGTAGCATCTGGAAATTTCTTGGGTTATGTTGTGCACAAGAAAGGAATACAGATTGATCAGAATAAAGCCAAAGCCATCATTGAAGCCAAACCCCCATCAAGTAAGAAAGAATTACAAAGGTTCCTTGGGCAGGTTAACTTTCTTCGAAGGTTTATTTCTAACACTGCAGGGAAAACTAAAGTATTTTCTTCCTTGTTAAGGCTGAAAGATGAAGAGGAATTTGTGTGGACAGCAGAGCATCAAATTGCTTTCGAAGGTATCAAAGCCTACTTGGCCAACCCTCCAGTGCTGATGCCACCAAAGGGTAATAAGCCCTTGAAGTTGTACATAGCTGCAGCAGAAGACTCATTGGGAGCTTTCTTGGCCCAAGACAATGAAGAAGGCAAGGAGCAAGCTGTTTATTACCTTAGTAGGTTTTTAAATTCTTGTGAATGTAAATATTCAGCTGTTGAAAAGCTGTGTCTTGCCTTGTATTTTGCTGCAATGAAATTGAGATATTACCTTTTGCCTACAACTGTCTTGGTAATTGCAACTACATGTTATCTAGACCTATGTTGAGGGGAAGAATTGGCAAGTGGATACTAGCCTTGTCAGAATTTCATCTGGAATATGTCCCTCAAAGGGCAGTAAAAGGGCAAGTTTTAGCCAATTTTTTGGCAGACCACCCATCTCAGACAGAGAGCCAAGAGATAATGGAACTTGGTATGGCCAGTGTTGAGCCATGGCAGATGTGGTTCGATGGGTCGAAAGCCAATGGGTTGATTGGAATTGGTGTTGTGATCAAGTCTCCACAAGGAATAGAAACCACCCATGGTTTCAGAGTGGATGAAGCTACCTGTTCCAATAACCAGGCTGAATATGAAGCCTTAATTGTGGGACTAGAAATTCTTATTGGATTACAAGTTCATGCAGTTGACATATTTGGAGATTCTCAATTGGTGGTTAACCAAGTGAAAGGAATTTTCAAGTGTCAAAGCATAAGTATTTTGCCATACTATGTTGTTGCATTACATCTGCTTTCTCAATTCCAGATAGCAAATGTGACTCATGTCCCAAGATTCTTGAATGATAGGGCTAATGATGTGGCTCAGAAAGCTTCGAATTTCAAGAGAAGAGATAATACCCAAAGGGACATAAGCCAAACAACATATCAGAGATTAATACAACCTTTGAATAAAAGGAATGTGATCTTGGAGGTCAATCATAATGACTTACAAGAACAAGATTGGAGGCATCCAATACTGCAATACTTGGCTGGTCCATCTTCGAAGGCCAGCAGGAGAATTAAATTGCAATCCATGCAATACATGATATATGGTAATGCTCTTTACAAAAGAGGGGGAGATGGCTTACTACTGGAATGCTTAGGCCCAAAAGAAGCATTAACAGCTATGGCTGAGGTTCATGAAGGCATCTGTGGTGCTCATCAGCCTGGTGTAAAGATGAGGTGGTTGCTTCGAAGGCATTCCTATTATTGGCCAACCATCCTTAAAGATTGCATAGAATATGCAAAGGGTTGCCAGGCATGTCAAAAGCATGGCACAATAAGGCATGTGCCTATAACTGACCTACATGCAGTAGTGAAGCCTTGGCCATTCAGAGGATGGGCCATGGATATGATGGGTAAAATACACCCACCTTCTTCGAAGCATCATTGCTTCATCCTAGTGGCCACTGATTACTTTACTAAGTGGGTCGAAGCTAAGCCATACAAGGCTGTAGACCAAACAGAGGTTATTGGCTTTATTAAAGATTTGATCCATAGATTTGGCATCCCACAAACCATAACAGTTGATAATGGAACTGTGTTTGATGGGAAAATGGTGAAGTCTTTTGTGGCAGAGTTTGGAATTAGCCTTGTTAATTCCACACCCTACTATGCACAAGCCAATGGTCAAGCTGAGTCATCCAACAAATCCTTGAAAAAAGGAATACAAAAGGTCGTGGATGATAATCCTAGGGATTGGCATAACCTATTGCTGGATGTTTTGTGGGCTTACAGAACTTCCCCAAGGTCAAGCACAGGAATTACTCCCTATGCCTTGGTGTATGGGCATGATGCAGTCTTACCAGTGGAGATTAATGTTAAATCCTTGAGGGTAAGATGTCAAGATCAGTTAAATCCTGAACAATACCATCAAAGTATGTGCTTGGAATTAGAGGGCATAGATGAAGCCAGAATTTTGGCATTAAATAGTATTCTTTTCCAAAAGAAGAAAGCAGCCAAGAATTACAATAAGAAAGTCAAACACATTGGCTTTGATGAAGGTGATTTGGTATGGAAGACAATACTCCCAATTGGGATTAAAAGCCATAAGTTTGGCAAATGGTCACCTAACTGGGAAGGACCATATCAAGTTCACAGGGTTCTGCCTTTTGGAGCATACCATTTAAGAAATTTGAATGGTTATGTACATCCTAAAAAGATTAATGGCAGATATTTAAAGCCTTATTTTCCAACCATTTGGGAAACACAAGGGATAGAGTGAATACTATATGCAAAAACATAAGATTGCTCAAATGATATACAAAATATTGTGCTTTTATAAAGAATCAAGTACATTATGCCACAAATTGGCCCAAAAATCATTACAATGCTTTAATTGTTTTTGTACAATAGCTTTCCTATTCCTAAGTGAAGGAAATAATTGAATAGCTGTAGCCATGTCTTCTTTTCGATCAGTCAGCCCTTGGTTGGTGATGTGCAACTTGGTATCAGTTCGAACCAAGGCTTGGTTTACTGCAGCTAGCTCCTCTTCAAGCTGAGCTTTCCTCTCCAGCAGCTGGATTCGAAAGTGGGAGGTGGAGGAGTGTTGTTCCTTGAGCTTTGACACTTCAATATGCACCTGAGAAACAAAACTCTGGTCCTTAGCCAGCTTCTCATCCGCGGTCTTAGCAGCATGACAAATGTTGAGATAAAAATCAATAGTAGCTGCAGCCTGAGATAGATGACTTGAGACACTCATGCTAGACTGCTCAGCAATGTTACAGCATTGAAGGAACCCATTCCTGATGATAGGCCTTTGTAGAGCCTCGAAGGGGATCCTCGAAAAGGAAGTCAGCAGTTCTAAGCATGTGTCCAGATCTACTGAAGGTGCAAAAGGCTTGCTGCTGGAGGAAGGACTCTCGAAGATTTCCAGTAGGGAGTCAGCCAAGACTAATGGCTCAGCTTCAGCAGTGAAGGTGGGAGAAGTAGAGGGTATGTCGAAGAGACTAGCTAGTCTTCCTTCGAAGAAGTCTACCTCTTCCCTAGACATGAAAGGCATAGAGAGAGTTGTGGTGGAAGGCATAAAGGACTGCATGGGGATAGGAGAAATAGATGGAGCATCTTTGGCAGCCTCTATGGTCTTGGCCACCAGCGAATCAAGTGAAGAGGGGCTGGAAGTGGGCATTGGTGATGAACCATGAATTGAAGCACTACTAGCACCCTCTGTGGAAGAATCATTTGCCACTGGAAATGGAGCAGCAGTTGGAATTTCTATGAAGGAAGAAAGAAGAGCACGGCTCGAAGAAGAAGAAGACTGAGGCAGATTAAAAGCCAAAAAAGGGAGATACGGCTCTAAGCCAAGAAAAATAGACGTAGGGATGCTTGGGCTCAAAGAAGGTATATCGAATATGGGCCTGGGAAGTGGAAGCACTATTTGAATAGTCTTCACATTCTGCATTTGATCAACCTCAACTGAAATTGTGGGAGGCTTCGCTGGAAAGATGAACACAGTGGTTGTTGCTGCAAGAGGAAGAAATATAAAAGTAATGTCAAGTCTCAATATTAAAGAATCGACAAGAAAAGAAAAAGCATGACAGAAATTACTTGTTTCAGAAGCACTGGCACTGTTGGGAGAGCTGCGGAGGGAATAATGTCCGGCAGTTTGTTGCCTTCTGACCATTTCCCTTTGCAATGCATCAGCAGCAGCAGCTTCCTCTCTTAAAATTCGTTGCTGCCGTCTCTTCTCAGACCTTTCAAAGACGACTATGGCCTTGGAATGTTCTTGTTCCACGGCTTTGGCAGCTGCTTCATGAAGAGGGTCTTCAACCAAGTCAGCAACAGAAACAGTCATCTTCTTCCTCTTCCTCCTTGGCGGTGATAATACTGATTCCTTTTCGATCTCCCTCTCTTCAATTTGGGGTTCAGATTCTTCAGAGGTAAGTTCTTTCCCCATTACTGTAGTGGTTGCCTCGAGAGGAGAGTGCTCGATTGTATCAGAAGGGGAGGCAGCTACGTTTTGCCTCTTGGTCCTTTGCAAAGGTACTTCTTGCTCTTGCTCAACTTCTGTCTCTTCTGCCCGAGATTCAGATTCCTCAGGAAGAAGGACTAGCTTCCTTTTCTTTTTCTGTTTTTATTTAAGAGTAGCTAAAGTGTCAGCTCTCTTGGGAGATTCTCCTTGTGAGGACCCTACATCAAAAGCATAAGTATAAGGGAAACAAACAAAAGATTCAAGAAAATAAGAGAGAAGAAGAACTTGAAGATACTTACCCTTCTTCGAAGCAGCTCTAGTAACTCTAGCTGAAGGGGGTGAGGTTGCAGGAGCAATGGTGGCAGCTTCAGGAAGAGTAGGAATGTTCTGAACTATTGTTGACTTAGCCTTCGAAGGCACTCCCAACCCTACCAGCAAATCATGAGGATGTGCAGATAGACGCACTTCCATATTGACTGTCTACCAGTCCTGGAATCTTTTCAAAGCTAAGCCATAAGGAAGAAAGGGGACAAAGTGGAATTCACTCAATTCCTTCAGCAGTTTGTAGATTGCCGTCTCTAGCTTGGATTTGGATATTCTCAAGTCCCTAGCAGTAAGATGGACATTCGAGAGACTGCAGAGGGGAACTGGTATCCCTTGAGAGAGGCCAAATTGCCGTGCAAACTGGGAAGGACAATACACCTCAGATATGCATTTGTAGGCTCGAGGGCTCAGGGTACCAATGAACAATTCCCTCGGTAGCAGTATAGAGGCCCACATGTCTTTGTGAGGTGAGGTGGAGCACTCTTTATCAGCCAGAAAAGTTTGCAACCAGGCTGGTCCTTTATTGGCTTCGAAGGGGCAAAAGAAGGAGACAGATGGAGAAATAGGAAGCTGGTGAAAGAAAGTAAAGTAGTAAGCGAAGGAAGCAGGATAGAGAGCAATCCTAGCATACTTTTTCCCATAAGTATTAGGATCCTGAACAAGGAATTTTAGGCACTTGGGGTGCAGGTCAGTGAAATAAGCAAATAGCCAGAGTTGGAGCACCCAGAGAGGACCTCCTTGGTTAACATCAAGAGGTTTTTCACAGAATTGGGAACAAGCTCTGTAAACGTGACCTAACAGATAAGGGGCAAGAGCTATGTGTTGTTTCAGGACAAGTGCCTTCGCAAGTGGAGCAAACTCAGGCATAATCCTCTGAGATGAAGTGCAAAATAGAAACTTGCACAACCAATATAGAATAAAGGAAAACAACTCTCTATCTCTTACAGGGCCTTCCCGTTTATTATCAGCCTTTACAAAATCGCTATAAGAAGAGTTTAAGGTTGGAAGGGAAAATTTGACAGGGAGATCCGGGTAGTTAGGAGTGAAAGGAGAGCCATGAGGTGAAAGCCCTAAAAGATGGCAAATATCAAGAACGGTGGGAGCCATCATGCCGCACCGGAATTGAAAGAAATTAAAAGCTACATTCCAAAAGCATAAAGCAGCAGGAATCAAAAAGGGATCCTCAGGAATAATGAACCTGGAAAGGCGAAGAGCATCGAGGATACAGAGCTCTTGCAGGTCATCTTCTCTCTCAGGCACAACTCTGTCATACCATTCTTCCCACTCGGTCCTCAATGTCGGCCAGCAACGATGAGGACGATTCACCCTCCAGTTCCCCCAATCAAGCCCTTCTTCATAGAGAAGGAAATGATCCTCTAAACGAGGGTATAGAGCTGGGAGTTGAGCAGGAGCTTCCCGGAAAATAGGACCTAGGACGTACTCCTGCTTGTAGCTGTGGCGAGGAACGAAAAGACGTCCATCAATGGCACTTGACTCACCAGATGTTAACTTGGTAATTTCTTCATCAACACAATGTTTGAAAGCCATGGTAGGACTAATACGGTCGCCAGCAAGTACTTTTAGAGAGGAGGAATCCATTGGTATTAAGCAAAAGAGGAGCAGAGAGAAATCAGAAGAGGAAAGGGTTTGTAAAGAAGCAAATAATTTCAGAGTACAAAACGAGAGGGTTTTGAAAGCCTTTATGCCTGAAAAAGCATATCATAAGTCGTTAAGTGCTAAAAGTACGAATATGAAGAGTTCCTCTCAATATTGATGCTTTTGGAGGGAAAATTCAGCCCAGATGTTGAGGCTAACTTCGAAGAAAACTATTTGACTTCGGAGCCAGATTTTGGCGTCAGAAATCAAACAACAACGGCTTCGAAATACAGAAGTCAGCTTCGAAGCATACTACATGCTTTAGAATGTAAAATACTCAAGGAATGATTTACTTCGAAGAAATCAAAGACCTTTAGTAGGTTTCTTGACAAAAGTAATACCCTTGAGGTAAAATTGGAGGATCCTCAAAGATATATTTGGGTGTTTGAAACATTAAGACCAATAGTTGGTTTGTATACACACACAAAATATTGTCTTTTCGGATTAGAACAAAGCAACCACAAGAGCAGTTTTTATATTGTTTAGAATATGAGCTGTTCTTCGAAGCAAAAATAGTCTATATTAATCATGATCATATTTTGGATATGATTAAGACAGGCTTCAAGAGAGAAGATTGTTAAATTCGAAGCACCAATTCTGAACAAGAAGTTGATGATCATAATCCATAAATTGGAGAATTCGTCCCAACATCCTTATTGGAAGTTAAATTCGAAAGATAAGATTGTTAAATTCGAAGCATTGTTTCTAAGATGATATCAACCAAAACTGTCAATTTCATTCCATAAATTGGAAAAGTCATGTTGGTTCTTAGTGTTTTCAGTTTTAAACAATTGAATTCATATTCGAAGGAAAAGATTGTTCAGTTCGAAGCTCTGGATTGGCTTTAAAAGGATAGAAACAGGATCAAACAGTGCCAAATTAAAGAATTCTGTTTATATTAAAGCCAAAGCTATTACATCAATTGACCCTATTTAGGTATGAACTCAAGCTCATAAAAATAAGGAATAGAATAAATAACAAGATCATGGAATTTAGTCCAACAATGATCAGTGAATTTTTGTTCTTTCTTTATTGTGTCTCCTATTTCTTCTAATGTTGGTTGTAGGAGTTGATGTGCCTTCACTTCATAGTAAAGCTCTTCAGCCTTTGTTTCGAAGGTTTCCTCTCTCAATCTTTGTTCCAATTCGTCCATGATCAGATCATCCCAATATGCAGAATCTTTATTCTTGAAGTTATTGAATTCTCCAATAAAGTTCTCTGCTTCGTATTGAGCATGAAGTCGCAGAGACAAAAGTTGATCCAAAGATTGCATAGTGACCTTAGAACTTCGATGCCAATAGAGGAGCACTGGAAGTTGATCCAGGAACATATGAAGTTCGGCTTGAGCAACAGGATTAAGGACATGGCTCTTGGTCAGAATATCACATGCCCATCGAAAATTCTTGAGAGGGATTTCATCCTCAAGAACATTGAAAGGCAAGTGTGAGAAAGCTGCGAGCAGAAGTTGAGCTTGTTTCCGATCAACTGGTGCAGGGGATAGTGAAGGTTGATAAGATGGAAAGACTTTATCCATGGAAAGGGCAAGCCTCAGCTTCTCTGTCCAGCAAAGTGCTAGCGGAGGAGAAGATGTGGATGCTTCCATTATGAGAGCTGGCACAGGAGCAGAAGGAACGAAGGCATTAATGTAATCAAGCCAATCAGAAGGAAAAATCTTCGCCTTTTGGGCTAAGAACGATGGGTTGTACCCTTGTGCTTCCTCTGAACGCCGGGCAGGGGGCATTATCTTAGTAGGCATGGAAGATATGTGCCATGCTGCTAGAAGGTTCTCTTCCAAACTATGTCGATGATCAATGGGTGCATAAGGGTAGACCACTGAACTTCGAGCGCAAGAAGGGAACTCTAAAGGGTCAATGAACTCAACGAAATGATGGTTAATTCGCTCCCTTAATTCCCAGTTTGACCAGCCTGAAGCCCCGGAGGAAGTCGAAGCCACAGCTTCATCCCATGCAGAGGTCTGAGAGGAAGAGTTTTCCAAATCCATAGTTGCAACTTGCCAAATCAAAGGTTTGAGAGCAGATTGTTCAAGGTACGAGGAAGGGTTAGAGGAAGAACTTTCTGCATCTATATCTGCAAGCTTTTCGAACTGAAGGATTAAGGGCAATGTGTTCGTAGTCCAAAGGTTGGTGATTTGCAAAGGATTCCATGACCTGAATATAAACAGGTGGGAAAAGGTAGCTAATGAATGTGTGGAGATTCTTTCGAGGGGAAGCAGCATTACTCTATGACTCTTCGTATGCTTGATCAATGGAAGGAGAGGTTGATTGAGCCATAGTCTGTTCGAATGCTGAGGTGTTGGGATGTTCAACAGATTGAGAGTTAAAATGATCATCAAACAGATGACGGTTGTGTTTCCAGAATTTGGATTCCATACACGTTCTAAAGGCGCGGGAAAGTTGTAATCCACTAATATCGCCAAGTATTGGGTATATTAGTGCGGGGGGTAATGTTGGCTACATATTTTGTAAAAGCTAGTTACAGTTCGACACGTGGCAGAGTAAGGGTAACAAAGAGAGATGATTCAAGTCTTCGATCCTGAACGTACACGTGGCAATAAATATTGGTTCTCACATGATCTGAGTAGCACTAGATCAATAACGAGATGCAAGGTGACGTGGCTTCTACGGTTACCCATTCAAATTCAAATACAAGAGGGAAGCTCAACTGCAAGTGATGGCATAGTGGGACTACTTCTAAGGCAGCATGATCAGCGATCATGGAGGAGCAGTTCGACGGTTCGAAGTGCAGTTCGAAGGTCATCATGGACAAGTATAAATAGCGGGGAAGCCCCCAGAAAAGACCCCCAGACTCAGATCATACAAACCAGTCATTTACTTCATATATTTTCTTTTCCAGTCTTTTACATTTCCAGTCTTTAAATACCTGCACTTTAAATACCTGCACTTTAAATACCTGTTCTTTACAATACATGCACTTTAAATACCCGCACTGCACTTCGATTCATAGGAGTAGTTTCAAGTAGATTCAAGTAGATTGCTGTTGTAAACCTCTCAGAGGCTGAGTTTGGACCATTGTAAGTGTTCATTTTAATGAAATACTTCAATTGTTCTTCATATTACTGTTATTTCTCTGAATTTCTCCTAAGTCAAGCCACCAGTAAAAGTCCTCTTCATTGAGGCTGAAAAGAACTAAAACACAATCGTCTGATAATTGGTTGGCAATTATAATTTCTGTAAGGACTGATTGATCCTTGCTGGCACGCTCGCATTTACAAAAATACCCTTCGAAAAGCCAAAAAGCCAACAGTACTGAATTGAATTTTGTGATTGAAAAGCCATTATACCGTACAGACCTTAGCCATACACATGGGCGTCTATCTTTGCCGTTATGCCAAATCGATAATGGATTCCTCACGCAAGAAGAGAAGGACTTGCTCAACACAAGAACTGGAAATCATAAGACACCTATTAAAGCCAAATTAATTGAACCGTCGGGCCACGATTCTGATATATGCCTTAAGAAGTGGGACATACCTAAAAAATCAAACAAAGTAAGTACAACTTACAATCTTACAACAAGTTGGAATCGTGTTGTGAAGAACAATAGGCTGTGCGAAGGAATGATTGTACAACTTTGGTCATTTCGGGTGGGTTCAAAATTGTGGTTCGCTCTTGTTAAACTGAAGAGGAATTAGGCCAAAACACATCATAGGTGTAGTTGCTCAAGTGAATATGGAAGTTATTAATCAATTGAGATTATTTGTTATTTTTTGTAATTTTTATACATAAAAAATATTTTAATATAGTTATTCAACTAGGCATATTTTTCTTATTTTATATATAGTTATTGAATGCTGTTATATAAGTAATTTGTCAACATGTTAACTGCCGAAAGTTTTGATTATGATCTGATGCTGTTATTAATCAATTGAAATTATTTGTTATTCTTTTAAATGTACAAGTCAATTACTTCAATTATTGTCCAAAGCCATCAACTTAATCTTCTTGTTGTTTGATAATTGCTAAATTATAAACACGATTAACAGCATGCATGATCCCTAAAACTGCAAGTATTTTCTGACTTCAATCATTCAGAAACAACAGCCCAAACAATGAAACAGTGATACAACATGATACAATAAAAAGAAAAAGATAAATTCATTCCAACACAAGGACAATAACAGGGGAAAAACAAAAGAAGTTGCTTGGTTAGGTTTGGCTGTTTGAGAGGTGATTACATTTTATTAAGAGGAACAGAGAACCACCAAAGAATCAAAGCACACAGAAGCAGAAAAAGTGGAATGAGGTGAATAACATTCTCCCCTCTAGACTTCTTCTTCTGCTACTGCTGCTGAGAAGGAGAAGGGACTTCCTTCTTGTTGCCATCCGAAATCCGATGATCAGACACGGGCTGCAGCAGGTCATCGTCATCAGTAGCTGGAGATTTCACAGCCGGTGACAAGTTGACCAAAAATTCATCAGAGAATCGACTAGTGCTTGATGTTCTGTACATTCTTCTCTAGGAGCAGAAAAGGTCAGAAGAAAACAATGGGGCATAAAATTTGGAAGTTGAAGAGAGGATGAAATTGAAAGGGCAGTGAATTTATCAAGAAACAATGGCCATAAAAAGTAAATAAATAATTTTTTTTTATAAAAAGAGTTACATAGAGGGAGCTTCAATCTAATTACATATGCATGTGATGGATCCAAAAATAAAGGGTGAAATATATATAATAGTTTAAAGCATGGTGAACACCAATGATGCATTGAAATGGCCACACAGCTCATAGATACATTAATTGTAAAGCACACACTGACTCATTCTAACAACCCGAATACAGATCTGGATTCAAATTACCTCATATCAGATTTTTCATAATCTAATCGGATATTTAAATTATTTTATAATCCAATTAGATTCGGATTATGCCAAACCGCTGATAGGCCTAAGAGTAATTAGCCAATTTGAATATTTGTGAGAAGTGTACTGGCACTCCATTGGACTTATTTTAACATAATAATGGTGTCCTAATATATTTCATGTGTTTCAACGATGAAGACATGTGTCCCCCAACGCAAGTGTGTAAAGCATGTCTTAGAAGTGTCCTATGCTTCTTAGGTTGCAACCTTTAACTACAAAGTGGAAGAGGGCCCTTTAGCAGTGGATCCTTAACCTTCCCTTGTTCAACTGGGCATGAGGGCTACAATGAGATCAAATCTATCATTCTTAGTTCTAGTTTGGAGAACCTTAACGGCTTTGATGAAACTGGGCATGAGGGCTACAATGAGATCAAATCTGTCATTCTTAGTTCTAGTTTGGAGAACCTCACCACAATTATCACCAAATCCAAAATTTCCAACTGTTCACAAACACAAATTTTCTTGTGCTTCAGTTCTTCGATTGCCACAAAAAACCCATAAAAAACCATAAAAAAATAGTAGCATCTGATTGCCATAAAAAACCCATAAATTCGGATTAAATCAACTGATGGAAGCTGCTTTCTTTCATTGCCATCAATGTGTATATATATATATTGGGAGGTGTAATTAGCAAATTAGTGATCAACCTAATCTTTGGTGGGACTCAACTGCCTCTATAAGTTTTGATTATAATAACTAAATCTGATTTTTATCTAGCATGTTTTTTATAGCTATGACACCGCCACCATTTTTTTGCAACAAAGTTATGTGCTCCTTTCCCATTTGATGGGCGGTCATCAACACTTCGCTTGCGGTCCCAACTCTACACATTGTGCACCAGAATTTGAAATTAGACTCCAAATTTGTCTGCATTTCACTCTCTTCGGCACCACCATTTATCTTCTCCAAGTTTGCTTTTTGCTGCACTCCATTATACACATTGTCCATATCATTCATTTTTTCATGATTTCCATCCCGGTGCCCGTCTAGGTTTGGCTTCATATGGCCACTTGGGACAGGCACACGCACAGCCAACTGATTTGAATTGTTGACATTATTGTTCACTTTTGTACTGCTTTCCCGTAATGCCCTCTCCTTTGCCTTGTGCTTCTTTCCCTTCAGATGTTCCTGCAGATGCCACTCACATGTGACAGTGACATGACAAAGAGCACAGCTCCACTCTTTTTGTATTTCTTTGCCCACATTCACAGAGGGAGTACCATCGCCACATTTAGCTACTGATGCTTCAAATTTGCGCTTTATCCCAGCAACACTTGAGTCTGTAAGCTTAACCTGCATCAAAATAATAACAGATAATAATGAAACGAAACAACAATGATAATGATGATGAAGAAACTCTAATGATAAGAATAATGATGCTAGGAGCATGGAGGAATGGAAGATAACTGAGGGAAAGCCATTAGAAAAATAAATCCTACCACAGTTGTTACTTGCCACAACTAAAAAGGCCATAAATCCAAACACAGATATTTATCTAACTGAGTCAGCTACAAATCAACATAAATCCAACTACAAAAGCATCAAACATAGATGAGGATGTACACATTGATTTTTTCAATCTGGTCAATCTAGTAAGCAAAAATGTAAAAAAAATAAAATGATTTCAATATGAAAGTCAATGCAACGGATTAAAAGAAAACAGAGATTTTGCAACGGATTAATGCAACGGATTAAGATTCTAGAAGTCAAGAAGTGACAGAAATTTTTCATTCCAAAAAATTAAAAGAAAAAAGAAAAATGATACAACGGATTTCCTTACTAGATAACAGAGAGTTTAATGCAAAAGGAGAAACGGAGTTCCTTCTCACATTATTGTGAAATGTACAATCAACCAAATCCAAGCATATATTTTTAGTTGAATAAATAATCAACTTGACTTAAAAATAGAAAAGGGAAGACTCTGTTTCTATCAGCACAAAACAAATAAAACCCCAGCTAGCAGAGTGATTATAAGGTTTTTGGTAAAAAAAACAACTCCCAAACCCCTGAAACATAAAACAAATACATATAAAAATAAAAACATTCAAACAAACTCAGCAAGCTCAACCAAATTTTCTTTAACACCTCTGATACCCTTCAACCTGACTCCATGTTCCACCTTCTCAAATTCAACATGAGCTCAACGAGCTGAAAAATACAAGAAGATGTCAGCCTATTGCCCCCTTTTCAACTTTCAAATCTTCACCTTCCTTACTGTATCAATGCTCCTCACAAATCATTAACCAAGTACTAAGAGATAAGAACATATGTTGTTACCTAAAAAGCCTCCCCTACTTTAACAAGGGTGGCTTTAAAAAGAACCCAATTGATGTAAGCAAGCATAAATAAATTCGAGGGAGTTAAAGAGTTCAAAATTGATTACATAATACAACATTACTATAAGAATTTTTTTTTATGAAAAAAAAAAAATGGGAAAGAAATATCTGAAAAGGGCATTTCAAGGACTAATTAGAAAAGTATTTTTATGTGTAGCTCGAAAATTACATCCTTTGATGGAACTATGCTACACAGCCATTGGGCCTTCCCATTTCGCGTTACAATTACCAAAATTTTCAAGTCTCTATATCAGAGTGTAGTCATTTAGATGCCCTCTTGTGTGGGTGGTTTTCTGATCACACTGCCCTCCTTAGTGATTCAGCTGTAGACCACAAGCAGGATAGATGGCACCCTGTAACCCTGCACAGAAAGAAACGGCTCCGGCGGTGGTTCTTCCACCCGGGGGCTCTCCGACGAACAAGTTAGTCCCAATATCTCTCAAAGATAATTCAAGTTCTCAAAGTACTGCTCAAGACTACAAATTGCGTACCTTAGACCCGCCGGGGGTGCCCCTCTTTTATAGTTTACTCAGTCCCAGTTCAACTAGAAGTCTCTATCCGTAGGACTCTCATTCTGTGCTTACTCATAACTCTTCAAGAGATAGGGATAAACTCTACAGGAGTTCTATCCTTATCTGTTCTGAAGTCTTTCTTCATTCTAGGACTCTTGTCCTTTATCCGTTTACTTCAGACTCTGATATCTTCGGAGATAACCTCGGCAACACCGAGATAACCTCGGCAACTCCGAGATCACCTCGGAACAACTACCAGGACACGTGGCACCTCGGCTGACACGTCGGCGTCACCTTGCCACGTGTTGGTACTCTGAAAATACATCCCCACAACTGCCCCCTAGGTTCTATTACCTCGGCATTCTGAGGTGATGGAACCTATACTGCTTTTTCTTCCATTACGTCGGCGTAAGGACTTGTTTAGCCGAGATCATTCACTTTAGGCCGAAGTGCCTTCATCAGAGAACAAGAATTCAAGTGAACTCTCCCACGCGCATGAGCTGTCATGCATCATTCCTCAACCGTTTTGCTGACGCGTTTTACCCTTATTGGTCCATGCTGGTGACGCTACCAGAAGTCTTTTTTTCTTCGCTTCTGCCGTCGACGCTGCGTTTCTAGGCGCATTTAAACGTTATCGCTTGGCGCTTTCCCTTTTGGACAAAAACGTTTGCCTTTCTCTTCTTCGCTTCACTTTTGCATTTGAATATTTGCACTCTCTCTCTCTAAAAGCTCTCGCTCTGAAATCCTCCATTGCTAAAGTTCCAAGCTCTGCGACTGACCTCTTTCCGCCATTCTCAAGAAGCTTTCGCTACTGTTCCATCTATCATCTGTCCTCGGCGAATCTCATTCCGGCGTTACTTTTTCTGGTAAGCCACTATTCTCTTTGTTTTCGATTTACTGAAGTTCTTCCATCTTCTTGCTGCCATTATTGCTTTGTTCAATCATATATCTGAATGCATTTCTGTTATGATTGTGCCTCTGCCCCTGTCTTTAACGTCTATATTATTTGCCATTTTTACGCATTCTTGTCTCTGTTCTTGACCTTTTACTGCCTGTGTTCTTTATACCTCTGAGAATCATGCCTCTGTTCTTGATTCTGAAACTTCGCTTTTGTTTTATGCTTTTTGTATGTTTTCCAGATCTGTGACCTCAATCTTCGTCTTTCATAGATTTAGGTCTGGGATTTGTTCGTAGAACCTTCAATCTTTAGGAAAAATTGAAACAAACCTCTCCTGTAATTACCCAGACTTGTAGCCGAGGTTCTTATAACCCTTCTAAAACAATTTTCTTCTGAAACCATCCCTTTGTATTTGAGCCGACGTCATGGGCATGTGGAGGAATAGAGTGAATACCCCAACCAAGCTAGAATACTTTAGGCAAGAGTTTTCCATCCCCGCCGACGTCCACCTGAGACTGGCGGGGGATGATGACTCTATCATGCCCACAGATAATACCATGCCTTTCCCAATTGTTGCTTTTGCTACGTGTGGACTTCGGCTCCCACTAAATCCCCTGTTTCGCGAACTTCTTCACTTCTATAAGTTGAACCCTATGCAACTTGCCATTAACTCGTATCGAGTGATAAATGGCATCATAGCCTTGGCTAGGCAGGAAAATGTTAGGATCACCCTCGCCGACGTCCAATACTGCTACACCATGTCCCCCTTAAACTTGAAGGAAAAGGGCTTCATTTATTACCTTAAGCCGAGGTCCACCGAGTTCAAAATTATTGCCAATCTTCCTGACTCTAACAAGGGGGCTGGAGACGATTATCTCATCGCTTCGGGAAACTGGGAATTTGGTCCAGATGAAGAAGTCCATCTCTTCCCTCTCCCCCGAACAGTAAGAGAGGGAAAGGGTAAGAGCCCTGTGTTACTTACTTGTTTTCTTCTCTAGTCCTCAACACTTAGTCTTTTTCTAATGTCGGTTTCCTTGTTTTGCAGATCTTCGTCAGCCACCGAAAGGCTTTCGCCAATCCTACCATCCAGGCCAAGGTTTAAAGAAGCTTCTAGACCTTCCCCTCCCCAAGCGCAAAGCTCCAGTGGTGCTGAATTTCATTCCGACTTATCGATCAACTCTGCCCAACGTTACAAGGTAGAAGAAAAAGAGCCGTTCTTCCCCAACCGCAACAACTCAAGGTGCTTCTTCATCAAGAACTGACCAAGGTTCTACTTCTGACACAGCCGATCTTCCATCAACATCGGCCCAATATTTAACCCCAATTCCAGAGAGAAAACGCCGGCGTCGCCTTGTCAAAACAGCCGAAATGGTGCGACCAAAGCCCGTTGTTGAAGATCTCCTTGCCGACGTTCCAACCGACGTTGACGCTGTACCAGCTCAACCATTGCCACCACCAAAACCCAAAAGAGTAAAGAAGGCCCAGCCGAAGTCCAAGGCTACTGAGGTTGAGGCTGATGCTGAGGATGAGCTTCCCCTCTCCCAACGGGTTGTGGGTAAGAAGTCTGCTTCTACCCCTGCCAAAAGACCTGCCGAGGCTCAACCTTCACATCAGACCCAGTCCAAGAAGCCGAGGTCCTCGTCTGCGACGACCTCGGGCTCCAAAGGTCCTAAGGTTCCCTGGGAGCCTAAAATTACTCTAAAAAACAGGCCCGTTTATGCAGATGAGAGTGCCGACGACGTTAACGTCGGCGTGGCACTGAGCACTGCAGTTCTCCTTGAAGGCGATCTTGAGCGCAACGCCAAGATGAGTGAGTTTGGGAATTTTGCCCTTATGCTGCAACATTCCGTCCAAGTAAGTCCTTGAATTTTACAACTTGTCTTCCTGCCACTTTCGTCATACTTGTAAAGTTTTGCAATATTCTGTAATAACTTTTGCCTTGTGTTCTTTCAGGCCATTCAACATGCTCATTCCTTTTCTATTCAAGCTTTTGAAACAAGGGAGCAGTTGGCCGAGGTGAAGAGGCAGTGCGCTGCTCTTCAAAAACAAAATACTCGTCTTCAAAATAAAATGAAGACCCTAGAAGATCAAGCTGAGTCTGCAACTCAGGCTAAGCAAGAAGCTGACGAGAAGGCCGAGGCTGCTGAAGCTATCAAAAACGTTGCCGAGGCAGAAAAGAAAGAAGCTGAGGCGAAGGCTGCCCAAGCCGAGAAAGAGCTGGAGGAGGCCCTGGCCACAAAGAGCGCCGAGATAACGGAGGCCGACGAAAAGGCTTATGCCCAAGGCATGGCTGATGTAGCTAAGGATTATAAGTTACAAGTTAAGGAGGCATGCAACAGGGGTTTTACCCTTGGTTGGATGTCCTTAGCCAAGAAACTTGATCTTCCTGCTGACTCGCCATGGCGCAAGGCCAATGCTCTCCCTTTGCCATTTCCTCCTCCTCCTCCAAGTCAAACTGAGGAAGAAGCTGAGTCTGAATCCGAGGCCGGAGAGGAAGATGATGACAACAATAAGGCCCTCCTAAGGAGGCCCAAGGATGCCAGAGAAACCAAGTCTCCTCTTGAGGGTGAAGAAGTCCTGGACTTAACTCAGGACGAGGAGATTGAAAAAGTACCCAAGGAAGCTGATATTGGGAAGCTTTCCTCTGACTTGCTTTTGGCTGAAAGAAGTGTGGAAAAGAGCCTGGCTGAGATCGATGCCGAGATTGCGGCAGACAAGGAGGCCGAGGTTGTTGTAGAAAAGGAGGCTGAGGTTGTTCTTCAAGAGCCCTCCGAGGTCCCAGCCCAACCATCTGTTAATGCTGAAGAAACCTGAACGTCTTTTCTCTTTCTTTTTTATTGTACTTACTTTCTTTTGCTTCCTGGACAATGCAAGCTTTCTTTTTATGGCCGATGTGCCTCTCTTTGTTACTTGTGAACAATTGACTTTTGCTAGGCCACAGTGCCTTCCTTATATACAACTGCAGTTGTTTTCCTTTGAACGCTTGAGTCTTTAACTTCTTTTGATTGCTTCTGCAAGGTTCTATACTTAGAATGTTTTGTATGATTTCCATACTTCTTCTTTCTTTATGCAATCATCTCGGGGTTGAATACCTCGGGTAATCAAACCGTATACTATACCTCGGCTAGATTCTGACCTGCAAACTTTTCATAATATTCAACAAGTGTTTACCATACTTGTAAATCGCAACAAATTTCAACAAGGGTTTAAACAATATACTTAGCTTAACTTTAACTTGTAAATTGCTACAAATTTCAACAAGTAAAGATAAGGATTTTATCTCGGCTTAACTTTAACTTGTAAATTGCTACAAATTTCAACAAGTAAAGATAAGGAATTTCTCAGCTTAACAACTTGTAAATTGCTACAAATTTCAACAAGTGTTAAGGAATTTTCTCAGCTTAACAACTTGTAAATTGCTACAAATTTCAACAAGTGTTAAGGAATTTATCTCGGCTTAACTTTAACTTGTAAATTGCTACAAATTTCAACAAGTAAAGATAAGGAATTTCTCAGCTTAACAACTTGTAAATTGCTACAAATTTCAACAAGTGTTAAGGAATTTACCTCGGCTTAACTTTAACTTGTAAATTGCTACAAATTTCAACAAGTAAAGATAAGGAATTAATCTCGGCTTAACTTCGGCTAAGCATTACTGTCTTATCTCTGCCCCCAATGTGAACCTAAGTTCCACTTGGGTTCTCATTATTTGGAAGAAAAAACAAAAACAACACTATGCGTAGTTTCATAAGTCCTGGAAAATCCGACTGAGATTTTATTGATTACAACGGCAAAAAATCAAACAACATCTAATGATAGAAAAACTTTAAATTTCAAGTGTTCCATGGCCTGAGCAATGCTTTGCCCTCATTATCTTCCAGCCGATATGCCCCATTCCCTAATACCGAAGTAATTCTGTAGGGTCCCTCCCAGTTTGGGCCAAGCTTGCCCTCTCTGGGATCCTTCTTATTGCCGACGACTTTCCTCAAGACAAGGTCGTTGACTTGAAAATTCCTTGGATTAACCCTCTTGTTGTAAGCTTTGGAAAGCTGTTGCTGGTATGCTGCCAGCTGGACTGTAGCTTTCTCTCTTCTTTCTTCTAGTAGATCCAGACCTCGGGCTAGGAGCACATCATTAGTCCCGTTTTCAACTCCCTGAGTTCTGATCCCTGGGATGCCGATCTCCAATGGAATGACTGCCTCTGTGCCATAAGTCATGGTGAAGTGGGATTCCCCTGTTGATCTTCTCGGCGTAGTGCGATATGCCCAGAGCACATTGGGCAATTCGTCTACCCACTTTCCTTTTGCTGCCTGCAGCCTCTTCTTTATCCTATCCAGAATTACTTTGTTCGATGCTTCTGCTTGCCCATTACTTTGGGGAAAACTTGGCGTTGAAAAGTAATTCTTTATCTTGAACTTTGCACAAAAATTCTTGATAAGTTTGCTGTCAAACTGTGTTCCGTTGTCAGCAATTATTGCTCTTGGAATCCCAAATCTGGTGATGATGTTTCTCCAGATGAAGTTCTTCACATCCACATCTCGGATCTTTGCAAGAGGCTCCGCTTCTATCCACTTTGTGAAGTAGTCTGTTGCTACCAGTAAGTACTTCCGCTGCCCAGTTGCTTAGGGCAATTGTCCAACGAGATCCATGCCCCATTGGGCAAATGGCCAAGGGCTGGAAACTGGGTTCAGGTCGGCAGCTGGCTGATGTATCAAAGGTGCAAACCTCTGGCATTGCTCACATTTCTTCACATAGGCCTCGGCATCTTTTTGCATATAGGGCCACCAATACCCCTGGGTAATGGCCCTGTGAGCTAATGATCTGCCCCCGATGTGGCTTCCACAGACTCCTTCATGAATTTCAAATAAAAAATCTTCCACCCGAAGAGGGTGTACACACCTTAGAAGAGGTCCAGTGAAGGATCTTCTGTAAAGATGTCCTTCAGCAGTCAGGCTGAATCTTGCCGACTTCAATCTGACTTTGTGTGCCTCCTTGCGGTCTTCTGGTAGCTTCCCTTCCTTTAGGAATGCAACAATTGCATCCATCCAGCTTGGCCCCATGTCCACACACATTGCCTCCTGCTTTGTGTTCTGTGGTTCTATGCTCGGGCCCGACATGTAGTCAATCATAATTGTCCTTGTTTTTCCTATCTGCATTGAACTCGCCAAGTTGGCCAACGCATCGGCGTGGCTGTTATCATCTCGGCTTACTTGCAGCAGTCGGCAGTTCTGAAACAAGGCTGCTATTCTGATGACCTCTTTTGCGTATGCCGACATCCTTTCGTCTCTGGCTGCAAACTCTCCCGTAGTCTGATTCACTATGAGTTGTGAATCACTAAAGATTATTACCTCATTTGCTTCTGCTACTACTGCCAGCTTCAGTCCAGCAATCAATGCTTCATACTCCGCCTCATTGTTCGAGGCTTTGAACCCCAGTCGAATGGACTGATCCAATATCTCTTCGTCTGGAGATATCATCACTACTCCTGCCCCTGCCCCCTGCCAGTTTGAGCTCCCATCAACAAAAAGTTGAAAGGAGTCGCCGATGTAAATGCTGCAGGGTCTGAGTCTTTCCTTCCTTGGCTCTTTAGCCCTTGGCTAGACTTCTCCTTCCTTGTTTGGACATCGTTCATCTCGGCTCAACGGAGCCTGATGTTCGATGTGTTCTGGCGAGAACTCGGCCATGAAGTCGGCCAAGACTTGGCCCTTAATTGCTGTCCTCGGTCTGAACTCCAGGTCATATTGGCCCAAGGCTACGGCCCATCTGGCTATTCTTCCAGTTAGATCTCCTTGTTGCAACAAGGACTTCAGTGGGTGCTCTATCAGTACTACAATCTTGTGAGCCTGAAAGTAATGGTTTAGCTTCTTTGAAGCCATTACCAAGGCCAGCATTAATTTCTCCAGTGGTAAATACCTTGTTTCTGCATCGGCCAAGGTTTTACTTACGTAGTAAACAGTCTTCTGTTCTCCCTTCTCTTCTCGTACTATCACAGCACTTACTGCGTGCTCCGAAACCGCTAAGTACAAAAACAAATCCTCCCCAGGTTCAGGTGTTAAGAGGATTGGTGCCGTGGTAAGATACTTCTTTAGGTCGGCCAAAGCTGCCTCACATTCCTCTGTCCATAGAAAATCCGTGGCCTTTTTCACCAGATTGAAAAAGGGCTTACATTTGTCCGAACTTCGGCTTATGAACCTGTTTAGGGCTGCGGCCCTTCCAGTAAGCATTTGAACCTGTTTCGCCTACGTTGGACTCTGCAATTCCTGGGTGGCCTTGATCTGATCTGGGCTGGCTTCAATGCCCCTTCGAGTCACTAGATATCCCACAAACTTGCCGGATCCGACTCCAAAAGCGCACTTCGATGCGTTGAGTCGGAGCCGATATGTTTTGAGTACGTCAAAGACCTCTTCTAAGTCAGCAAGATGATCCTTTGGCTCCTTGGTCTTCACGACCATGTCATCAATGTAGACTTTCACTGTTCGGCCGATCAAGTGTTTGAACATCTTGGTTACCAGCCTTTGGTAAGTTGCTCTTGCGTTTTTCAGCCCAAAAGGCATAACTCTGTAACAATACAGACCTTTTGGGGTGATAAACGCTGTCTTCTCTTCATCCGGGGGGTACATGGCTATTTGGTGATACCCCCTATAGGCATCCAAGAAGCTCATCCTTCCATGTCCCGACGTAGCGTCCACCAACTGGTCGATCTTTGGTAGAGGAAAGCTGTCTTTGGGACAAGCTTTGTTCAAGTTTGTAAAATCTACACAAACTCTCCACTTGCCATTCTTCTTCTTCACTACCACGGTGTTTGACAACCATGTCGGGTAGTTGGCTTCTCGGATGGCCCTGGCCTCCAGAAGTCTATCCACTTCCTCCTCCACTGCCTCGACGTGCACCAACGTCGGTCTTCTGGCCCGTTGAATTATGGGTTTGGCCGACCTGTCAACGTTGAGTCTGTGACATGTGACCTCGGGGTCAATGCCAGGCATTTCATAAGGTGTCCAGGCGAATACCTCAATATTTTTCCTCAAAAAAGCTTCCAGCTCTCTTTCCTCTTCTTCGGCTAATCCTGTGCCGAGAAGAAAGAAGCGTTCCTCATCGCCATCCTGGACGAGGACCTTCTTCAGTATCTCTTCGCTTTTCTCGGCCGGCTCCTTACCGACATCGTCTAGGACCTTCATGTCCTCTTCTTCAACTTCTGCCTTCTTTGGTTCATGAATGCTGCAGGTTAACTTCATTGCTGCCATGGAGCAATTTTTCGCCTGCAGCTGATCTCCTCTGATTTCTTCAATCCCCTGTTCTGTTGGGAATCGTAGTAGCTGATGCAATGTTGAGGGAACTGCCCCCATTGCATGTAACCACGGCCTCCCCAAGATAATGTTGTAAGGCGAGGGAGTGTCAATCACAATGAATTCTGTCTTGATCTTTTTCGTTCCAACCTGTACCTCCAAGGTTGTTGCGCCTAATGGCCATGTCGGCGTTCCATTGAAGCCGACCATCGGGCTGTTTGACTGCTCCATGTCATCAGGGTGCAGGCGTAACTCCTTGTAACATTTGACATACATGATGTCACAGGAGCTGCCTTGATCAATCAAGATGCGTTTCACTTGGCACTCCCCAACCAGGAGGGATACTACCAAGGCATCATTGTGCGGGTGCTGGACCATATCTAGGTCGGCCTCTGTGAAGGCTATCATTGGGCCTTGGCACTCTTCAGGCCGAGGTCTTTTCAGTCCGACCTGGTTGACGTGTTGCAGGTGTTTTACCCTCTGTGTCTCGCCCCTTATGTCGTTTTCACTCACCCTTGAGTGGATCACATTAACCACCCGAGGTCTGCCTGCCGGTGGCTGCTGTGCTGGGGGTGGAGGGGCTGCTGGTGCTTGGGGCAACCGTGCCTGTTCTTCCCTTGTTTTGGCCTCATCCACGAGGTCTCTCAGGTGGCCTTGCCTTACCAGATCTTCTAGGTGCGTTTTAAGGGCTCTACAACCCTGAGTTGGGTGCCCATCCTCATTGTGGTAAGCACAACGCCTACCAAGGTTTCTTCCCATAAATTCTCCTGGTGCCCTTGCTGGCGTTCTGAAATAGGGCTGATTCTGAATTTGGTCAAGGACTTTGTGGACCGGAATTCGGAACACCGTTGTCACTGCTTGCTTAGCCCTCAACTTTGTCTCTTGCTTGTTGGGTCCATTGTTACCTCGGCCTCGTTTCGGCGAGCCGTCGCCTTTTTCTGGCTTTGTCTCCTTATGCCCCGATGTATCTTCCTCGGCTCTGGCATACGTCTCGATTCTCGCCATGAGCTCTTCCATACTCTTCGGCAGTGTCTTTGCGAAAGACTTCCGCAGTGAACAGTCGTCCTTCAGGCCATTCTTGAAAGACACGACCGCCACCTCCTGGTTGCATTCAGGTATACGATTGAACACCTCGTAGTACCTTTTTGCATAAGCCCTGAGGCTCTCATCTTTGCCAATCTTGAGAGCCATCAAGGCATCCACCCTCAATGGCTGCAGTTTGTTTGTTATGAACCTGGCCACAAACATCTCGGCCAGGCCTTCCCATGTCTTCACACTCCCCTTTGGTAGCTTGTGGAACCAATCCGACGCGATCTCCCCGAAGGAAGAAGGGAACACTTTGCAGAGCAACGGCTCGTTCCCACTGTACAATGCTATTGAATTCAAAAATAAACCAACATGGAAGTTAGGGTCGGACTTACCATCATAAATTTGGAACCTCGGCATGCTGAATCTTTTCAGCGCTGCGAATCTGTCCAATTCCACCGAGAATGGTGTCCTTGGTTTATCCGGGGAGGTTACTTCAACTTCGGCATTTTCTCGCTTCCTCTTGAGGTAATCTCTCAAGTCTTCTTTACTTCTTCTTGCAGCCCGGCTGTCATTGTACTTCAGCCTTTCCGGCGCACTACTCTCGGCCTCATGGCGGCTCCTCTTCGACCCTACCCCGTTGGATGCATCGAAACATAATATCTGCCCCTGAACATGCCGATGTTCTTTGGGGTCTGTCCCTCGAGGCTCTTCTCTCCTCGGCTCTTCTCGGCCGACTTCCCTGGAAGGTCGGTGAGAGTGCCTTCCACTCCTCGTGTCGAGGGCTTGAATTTCTTTCCCCTTCTTCGGCGTTCTTCTTTGGCATTGGCGTGTCCTGCAGCGGGTATGGCGGCTGCATGACATTATTCTGCATCATGAAGTTGACGACCGACTGAAGGTCTGCCAACTTGTTTGCCATCTCCTTTACTTTTTCATCCCTCCTCAGACATCTGTCCTTCCAAGTCTGGAGGTTGTCTTCGTTATAGTACCTGCCCTGGTCTGCTTTCTTAGGTGTGTCGCCATCTCGGCCGACGCCTTTCTCTGCGTGATTCTGATCACGGGTCTCTGTGTTCTGGTTATCTCCTTCATTGTCAAGGTCGATAGGCCTGCCACTCCCAGCAGGAGCGTCATCCCCAACCTTTTCTTTGCGTGCGTTACTGGCCATCTTATCCTTCTGTTCTTCCCACAGACGGCGCCAAATTGTGTGGGTGTTTTTCTGATCACACTGCCCTCCTTAGTGATTCAGCTGTAGACCACAAGCAGGATAGATGGCACCCTATAACCCTGCACAGAAAGAAACGGCTCCGGCGGTGGTTCTTCCACCCGGGGGCTCTCCGACGAACAAGTCAGTCCCAATATCTCTCAAAGATAATTCAAGTTCTTAAAGTACTGCTCAAGACTACAAATTGCGTACCTTAGACCCGCCGGGGGTGCCCCTCTTTTATAGTTTACTCAGTCCCAGTTCAACTAGAAGTCTCTATCCGTAGGACTCTCATTCTGTGCTTACTCATAACTCTTCAAGAGATAGGGATAAACTCTACAGGAGTTCTATCCTTATCTGTTCTGAAGTCTTTCTTCATTCTAGGACTCTTGTCCTTTATCCGTTTACTTCAGACTCCGATATCTTCGGAGATAACCTCGGCAACACCGAGATAACCTCGGCAACTCCGAGATCACCTCGGAACAACTACCAGGACACGTGGCACCTCGGCTGACACGTCGGCGTCACCTTGCCACGTGTTGGTACTCTGAAAATACATCCCCACACCTCTAATAATCAATCATCAAAACCTTGGCCAAAAATTGTTACATTGTCCAAAACGGCACTAAATTGTTTAGGCGATGTTTGGATCAAAATCCCCCCTCAAATTCTTGATTCGCAGCCTTTGACAACAAAGCACCTTATAAGAACATAATTTCAAAGAAATGGCAGTAAATATGTAACAAATGTAATAAAAATCAAGAATAAACAAGAAGCCTAAACCCATGAGAAATGTTTGGTCTCACCATTGGGGGCACTTGTCCATTACTAAGATCGTAGGTGGGCTTAATTGCAATCCCATGTGTGGTCATGGCCGCTTCCAGCTGACACTGAAACAGAGAACCACCAAGAGCACCGCCCCCTTCCCGCCTCACCATTGACAAAGTCCCATCACTCCGGCCCTCTTGCCAACTCAACCCTGTCACCGGCCTTTCGCCAATCCCAAACCCATGTCGTCGTCCCAACGACAGAACCCCCTGCCCCTCTGGCCTCCTCAACAAAGAATCCGCCGCCAAAGGCAACCCTAGGCTGCCTTGCTGCATAAAAATCTCTCTTTCCATCATGATTTCCCTAACAACTTCCGCTTCCAGCTCTCGTCGCCGCAACAGCTGCTCCGCCGTGAGAATCTCCTCCCTTATCCTTCTCTTCTCCATTTCTCTGACAATCATCATCTCAGTCATATCTAATGGGTTCCCCATAATTTCACTCCTCCAATGAATGTTTGGACGATTACCCAACAGAGCAGCTAATAAAACCACAAAATCAAAACACACAAACACACACATTAAATACCCACATACATTCTTACATATCTATATATATGCATAATGTAAAAACACAAGAACAAGCAAAATACAGTGATCAATGGAAAGAAACAGAAAGAGGGTTTAAAGGGTTTTGGTATATATATTGTGTGAGTGATTTTCTGTTCACACTGCCTATCTTAGTGATTCAGCAGTAGTAACACAGGCAGAATAGATAGCACAGATAATAACACAAAGACAAGAGGAATTTAACGTGGTTCGGCAATAATTGCCTACGTCCACGGGTGGTGCCGAGGTGTTTCACTATGAACAATAACAAGGATTACAACTCACTTTTGGCAACTTTCTCACTCTCTGAGTGTATAAGTGTAAGAGTTACAATTAGTTTGTTGCCTCTCTGTGTATTTTTTCAGTCTAGTCCCAATGTCTCTCTCCTATCCCCCCTGTTTGTTGTCCTCCATCTCTATATATACACCAGCATAGAGATGGAGTGGTTACCAGCTTTTGAGCTGGTTTGCCAGCCCACTAATGCACTTTCAGCAGCTTTCCAGGTAAAAGTTGCTGATTCCTTCTCACAGCTGCTAGTGGCCTCGTGGCTACTTCATATGGTCTCAAGATCATGCTTGTTGGTGAGATAATGGCCTCGTGGTTCTCTTTACACAGCTGTACATCCACCAAACTAAGATAATATTTTATAATATCAACCTCGGCCTTAATCTTCTGCGGGTAACTCGGCCTTTGCCTCTAAAGCCGAGGTTGGAGGCCTTTTGTCCCGAATTAAGTTACCTTCTGAAATAACCTCGGCAAATACTAGGATACCTTGGCAAAACTTTACTGTGACATGTAGCTCTCCTGATGACACGCCGACGTCATCTTGCCACGTGTTGATGCTCAGAAATATAACCCATTAATCGCCCCTAAGTTCTATTACCTCGGCGTCGAGGTGATGGAACTTATATTGAACTTTTTCGCACCTCGGCTTAAGAACTTCTAGCCGAGATCATTCATTTCAGGCCGACATGTCCTCTTCAGATTCAAATCAATTCCTTTAAGGGTATGAGTCATTATGCACCAATTTTAAACCGCTCGATGACGCTGCTTTCATTCTTACTGGTCCGTGCCATTGACGCGCCTACAAGCCGTCTTTTCTCTGCCCGCGCCGTCTGACGCCTGCGTTACCCTAGGCATAATAATTGCGGTTTTGCCGCCGTTTCAATTTTGGACAAAACAATTACCTTTCTCTCTCTCCTTTCACTTTTGCATTCGAATCCTTTGCTTTCTCTCTCTCTAATTCTTTCTCTTCTCCAAGTCCTCCATTGCTCTTGCTCGAAGCTCTGCAACTGCCTCCATTTGCCATTTCGGTGAAGCTCGCGCTGCCGTTACATCAATTATCTGACCTCGGCGAAGCTCATCCCGGCTTCTCCTTTTCTGGTAAGCCACCGTTACCTTCTCCTCTCAGTTCTTTGATCTTTCTGGTTTTTCTTGCTTCCACTGTTCTGCTTGTCTTTCAATTTGTGAATCATTTCTTGATTTTATTTGTGCTGCGAACATTTGCACCGTTTCATTTCTGTTTTTGGCCTTCCATCCTTTCATATTCTTGATTCTGAGACTTCTTTTTGCTTTTCTGTTTTTCCAGATTTTTGCCTTCATACTCATTCTTCGTAGATTTAGGTTTTGGGATTTGCTGTAGAACCATCAATCCTTAGGAAAAATTGAAATAATTTGTCCCTAGGTTTAAGCCGAGGTCCTTAGAACCCTTCGAAAGTGCCCTGTTACTATAGCCTACTACTCATATATCAATACAATGGGTGTGTGGAGGGACAGGGTCGATACCCCCACCAAACTACAAAACTTTAGGCAAGAGTTCTCTATCCCAGATGATGTTCACCTCAGGCTAGCCGGGGAGAATGACTCTATTATGCCCGATGGTGACAAGATGCCTTTTCCTGTAGTAGCCTTCGTCCAGTGTGGACTTAGGTTCCCCCTTGATTCCCTTTTCCGCGAGGTCCTTCACTACTATTCCCTTAACCCCATGCAACTCTCCATAAACGCCTTTAGGACACTTATTGGAATAATAGCCTTAGCTCGGCAGGAGGGCGTTAGAATCACTCTTGCCGACATCCAGTACTGTTATACCATGTGCCCCATGAACCTTAAGGAAAAGGGGTATGTGTACTACCTCAAGCCGAGGTCCACTGCATTTAAATTAGTAGCCGACCTACCAGACTCCAACAAAGGGGCTGGAGATGATTATTTGATCGCTTCTGGAAACTAGGAATTCGGCCCAGATGAAGAAGTTCATCTCTTTCCTCTTCCACGATCAGTGAGGGAGGGCAAGGGTAAGAGCCCATCATGAACTGCTTAGCTGTTGTTTTCTTCAATTTTTTCTTCTAAAAAATTTTATTTGTTTCTAATGTTGTGTTTTCCTTTACAGACGTGCGCCAGCCTCATAAGGACTTCCGCCAGTCCTTCCTCCCTGGGAAAGACCTGAAGAAGCTGTTGGACCTTCCCCTTGAAAAGCGCAAAGCTCCACTCCTGCTAAATTTCATCCCCACTTACACCTCCAAGTTGCCCGACGTTCCAAAGAAGAAGAAGAAGAGCTCCTCTCCATCAACTGCTGCTGCCTCCACATCTAAGCCAGCCGACCAGCCATCAACCTCTGCTCCAAAGAAACGCCGACGAAGGCTTGTCAAAACGGCCGAGATGGAACGTCCAGTCAAAAAGGTGTTGGACCTTCTGGCCGACCTTCCTGATGATATGGAGGATGAACCAGCCCAACCACCGCCGCCTCAAAAACCAAAAAGAACGAAGAAGGCGCAACCGAAGGCGAAGGCTACTGTGGATGATGCAGAGGCTGAAGATGCCCTGCCAATCTCCAAACTGGCCGAGAAGATCACCTCGGCTCCCGCAAAGAGACCTGCTGGTGCCCAGCCATCAGGGGCCTCTCAGCAAAAGAAGCCAAGGTCTTCGTCTGCCTCGGCTTCGGGTTCCAGGGGTCCAAAAGTTCCCTGGGAACCCAAAGTTACCCTTGATGACAGGCCGGTCTACACCAACGAAAGCGCTGCCGACGTTAACATCGGCTTGGCGCTCAGCACAGCAGTCCTTCTTGAGGGCGACATGGCGCGCAACGAAAAAATGAGCGGCTATGAAAATTATGCCTTCATGATGCAGCATTCAGTCCAAGTAAGTCCTTAAATTTGATAATTTGTCTTTCATACTTATAAAATTTTGAAATGTTTGTAATGACTTTTGCCTTGTATTCTTCCAGGCCATCCAACACGCCCATACCTTCTCCATGCAGGCTTTTGAAACGGCGAAGAAGTTAGCCGACATGGAGAAGGAGTTTTCTCTTCTCCATAAACAAAACAGGGCCCTCCAGATGAAGATGAAAAAATTGGAGGATCAGGCCGAGGAGGCAACCAAGGCTAAGCAATTAGCCGATGAAAAGGCTGACGCTGCTGAGGCTGTTAAAGCTGTTGCCATAGCTCAACAGAAGGAGGCCGAGGAGAAAGCGGCCCAGGCTGAAAATGAGCTACAAGAGGCCTTGGCCAGCAAGAAAGCTGAAATTGATGCTGCCTACAACGAAGGCATGGCCGATGTCGCTGAAGACTATAAGCTTCAGGTCAAGAAAGCATGCAACAAGGGATATTCCCTAGGTTGGAATGCTTTGGCCAAGAAGCTTGATCTTCCAGTCGACTCGCCATGGCGCAAGACCAAGGCCATGCGTTTTCCTTGTCCTCTTCCTCCATCTCCAAATGAATCTGAAGCCGAGGCCGAAGATGAAGATGAAGCTGAGACTGAAGCCTTGGTTAGGAAATCCAAGGGAACCATTGAAACCAACTCACCTCCTCAGGGCGATCAAGTAATAGATCTAGCCCAAGAGGAGGATGAGGAGGTTGAGAAGGTGCCCGAGGAAACTGGCCAAGCTCATCTATCTTCAACCCTTCTCCAGGCTGATAGGAGTGTGGAGAAGACTTTAGCCGAGATTGATGCTGAAATTGCGGCGGACAAGGTGGACGAGGCGGTAGCTGGCAAGGAGAATGTGATCCTGGCTGAAAAGGATGCAGAGGTTGTGGACCCAAAAGACGCCGAGGTGGTTCTTCCAGAGCCTTCCGAGGTTTCAGTCCAACCATCTGCCCAACTTGAAGGACAGCCCTGAATGCCTTTTGTATTTTGTTGCTTTTTTGTTCTTTCCTTCAGTGTATGCTTTGTTTTTTGGCCGATGTACTCCTTTACTGTTTGTAAACAATTTATTTTTGCTAGGCCATAGTGCCTTCTTCATATATAACTGCAACTGTTTCTTTCTGAATGCTTCAGTCTTTAAATTCTTCTTTATTGCTTCTGTGTAGTTTTCTACTTAGAATATTCTGCATGTTGTACACGATTCTTCCTTTGTGTAATCTTCTCGGGGTGACATACCCCGGGCATAACACCTGTAAATTTTACTTCGGCAAGAAACTGTCCTGCAATCTTTTCATAAATTTCAACAAGTATAATACATACACTATTCATTGTTAACTTTGCAACCCCTTCGCAAGTTTAAATGAGTATTCAAACAACAAACTCAGTCTATCTGACTTGTAAATTGCTATAAGTTTCGACATGGATTAGCATAAACAGTAAACTTTACCCAAGTTTTAATCAAGTGTTAGACAATAATCTTAACCTTTACCTCAACCTGTAAATTGCTGCAAATTTCAACAGATGGTAATATGTCGGCTTAACTTCAACCTGTAATATCAGTCCAACCTACTTGTAAATTGCTGCAAATTTCACAAGGATTATCATATACAGCAAACTTTTCTCAAATTATAATCAAATGTTAAACAGTAATCTACTTGTAAATTGCTACAAATTTCAACAAGCTTTAAACAATAATTTCAACTTTTACTTGAACCTGTAAATTGTTGCAAATTTCAACAGATGACCACATGTAGCCTCAAATTGTAGGCGATAACATCGGCTTCCCTTCAACTTGTAAATTGCTACAAATTTCAACAAGCGAAGAGAAACAAATATCTCGGCTTGACTCCAACTTGTAAATTGCTACAAATTTCAACAAGTGAAGCCAAGGAACCATCTCGGCTTAATCTTCAACTTGTAAATTGCGACAAATTTCAACAAGCGAAGCTAAGCTTTGTAATCGGCCTGTCCAACTTGTAAACATATGATCTCATGTCGGATTTCAACAAGAATTTATACAACCAATAAACTATACTCAAGTTATAAACAATGACATACTTGTAAACTGCCATAAATTTCAACAAGAATTAAACAATATACATGAACCTGTAAATTGATGTCGGCTGAACTTGGCGCGAATGACAACATATCGGCTTGACTTCAACTTGTAAATTGCGACAAATTTCAACAAGTGAAGCCAAGGAATCTTCTCGGCTTAACCCCAACTTGTAAATTGCTACAAATTTCAACAAGCGAAGTCAAGGAATCTTCTCGGCTTAACCTCAACTTGTAAATTGCTACAAATTTCAACAAGCGAAGTCAAGGAGTCTTCTCGGCTTAACCTCAACTTGTAAATTGCTACAAATTTCAACAAGCGAAGCTAAGCTTTGTATTCGGTCAAACCAACTTGTAAATTGCTACAAATTTCAACAAGTGGTAGACTTTGTTATTCGGCCAGACCAACTTGTAAATTGCTACAAATTTCAACAAGTGGTAGGCTTTGCTATTCGGCCAGACCAACTTGTAAATTGCTACAAATTTCAACAAGTGGTAGGCTTTGTTATTCGGCCAGACCATCTATTATGTGGTAGGCTTTGTTATTCGGCCAGACCAACTTGTAAATTGCTACAAATTTCAACAAGTGGTAGGCTTTGTATATTCTCTGCTCCTCTTCGCTTTAATGTGAACCTCGAGTTCCACTTGGGTTCTCATTTTCATGTCTTCCAAAGATCTTTATCAATCATATGACATCGCCAAGAATGAAAATCTCTTAATGATAGAAAAATTTTAGATTACAAGTGTTCGGGGTCTTGGCGATTGCTTTGCCTTATTTGTCCTCAAGCCGATAAGCTCCATTACCTAGCACCGAGGTAATTTCAGAAGGCCCTTCCCGTTTAATGAGCTTGCCCTCTCTGGGATCTTTCTTGTTGCCGACCACTTTCCTCAAGACCAGGTCGCCGATTTGAAAATCTCTTGGGTTGACCTTCTTGTTGTATGCTCTGGCAAGTTGTTGCTGGTACACTGCAAGCTGAATTGCAGCCTTCTCTCTTCGTTCTTCTAACAGATCCAGATCTCGGGCTAAAAGTACATCATTAGTCCCATTTTCAACTCCTTGGGTACGGATCCCTGGGATGCCGACCTCCAGTGGGATGACTGCTTCTGTGCCATAGGCCATGGCAAAGGGGGATTCCCCTGTTGATCTTCTCGGCGTTGTCCGATATGCCCAAAGCACATTGGGTAACTCATCCACCCACTTCCCTTTTGCTGCTTGCAACCTCTTCTTGATTCCATCAAGAATTACTTTGTTGGAAGCTTCCGCCTGTCCGTTACTTTGAGGGAAACTTGGGGTGGAAAAGTAGTTCTTGATCTTAAATTTTGCACAGAAGTTTTTGATAAGCTTGCTGTCGAACTGCGTTCCGTTGTCGGCAACAATGGCTCTGGGTATGCCGAATCTGGTGATGATGTTCTTCCATATAAAATTCTTCACATCCACATCTCGGATTTTTGCAAGAGGTTCTGCCTCTATCCACTTTGTGAAGTAATCTGTTGCCACCAGCAAGTATTTTCTCTGCCCAGTTGCTTGGGGAAGCTGTCCGACCAAATCCATCCCCCATTGGGCAAACGGCCAAGGGCTGGATACTGGGTTCAGGTCGGCAGCTGGCTGATGAATCAAAGGTGCAAACCTTTGGCATTGTTCACACTTCTTCACATATGCTTCGGCATCTTTTTGCATATATGGCCACCAATACCCTTGGGTAATGGCCCTATGGGCTAATGATCTGCCCCCAGTGTGGCTTCCACAAATCTCTTCATGAATTTCATATAAAAAATCTTCAACTTGAAAAGGGTGTACGCACCTTAAAAGGGGTCCGGTGAAGGACCTTCTGTAGAGATGTCCCTCTGCAGTCAGGCTGAATCTGGCCGATTTAAGTCTGACTTTGTGTGCCTCCTTGCGATCTTCTGGCAATTTCCCCTCTTTCAGAAATGCAATAATTGCATCCATCCAGCTCGGCCCCATATCCACACACATTGCCTCCTGCATTGCTTGCCGTGGTTCTATGCTCGGGCCGGACATGTAATCTATCATAATTGTCCTCATCTTCCCAGTCTGCATTGAACTCGCCAGGTTGGCCAACGCGTCGGCGTGGCTGTTATCATCTCGGCTAACCTGAAGAAGTCGGCAATTCTGGAATAGCTCGGCTAGTCTGATCACCTCTTTTGCATATGCCGACATCCTCTCGTCCCTGGCTGCAAATTCTCCTGTAAACTGGTTAACAATTAATTGTGAATCACAAAAAACTATTACCTCGTCGGCTTCTGCCGCTGCTGCCAGTTTTAGTCCTGCAATCAATGCCTCGTACTCAGCTTCATTGTTTGAGGCCTTGAACCCCAAACGGATGGATTGCTCTATGATCTCTCCATCTGGGGATATCAGCAGTACCCCTGCCCCCGCTCCACGTCGGTTTGAACTTCTATCGACAAAGAGTCTGAACGAGTCGCCGATGTAAATGCTGCACGGTCTAAACTTTTCCGTTCTTTGTTCTTTTGCTGTTGGCCGGTTTGCTTCTCGCTTGCTGGGACCTGGTTCATCTCGACTCATAGTAGGCCGTCGTTCGACGGATTCCGGCGTGAATTCTGCCACAAAGTCGGCCAATACTTGGCCTTTGATTGCTGTTCTCGGCCTGAATTCCAGGTCATATTGGCCCAAGGCCACTGCCCACCTTGCAATTCTCCCCGTTAAGTCTCCTTGGTGTAACAGGGATTTCAATGGATGCTCTGTTAGTATCACAACCTTGTGCGCTTGGAAGTAATGGTTCAACTTCTTTGAGGCCATGACTAAGGCCAGCATTAGCTTCTCTAGTGGTAAGTACCTTGTCTCGGCGCTGGCTAAGGTTTTACTTACATAGTAGACAGCTTTCTGTTCACCCTGCTCTTCTCGGATAAGTACTGCACTCACCGCATGTTCTGACACGGCTAAGTATAAAAACAATTCTTCTTCGGGCTCGGGTGTCGAGAGGACTGGAGCCGTGATCATGTACCTCTTTAAATCGGCCAAAGCGGCCTCGCATTCTTCGGTCCATAGGAAGTCTGCAGTCTTCTTTACCAGGTTGAAGAAGGGTTTACACTTGTCCGAACTTCGGCTAATGAACCTGTTTAGGGCTGCGGCCCTTCCAGTGAGCATTTGAACCTGTTTTGCCGAGGTTGGGCTCTGTAGATCCAGGATAGCCTTGATCTGATCTGGGCTGGCCTCTATTCCCCTTCTCGTTACCAGGTACCCGAGAAACTTACCAGATCCAACCCCAAACGCGCACTTTGATGCGTTGAGTCGGAGCCGATATGTTTTCAGTATGTTAAATACCTCGGCCAAGTCGGCGAGGTGATTTTCCGGCTCTTTGGTCTTTACGACCATGTCGTCGATGTATACCTCCACCGTTCGGCCTATCTGGTGCTTGAACATTTTGGTCACAAGCCTTTGGTAGGTTGCTCCTGCATTCTTTAGTCCAAAAGGCATCACCCTGTAACAGTATAGGCCTTTCGGTGTAATGAACGCCGTCTTCTCCTCGTCTGGGGGGTACATGGCTATCTGGTGATACCCCCTGTATGCGTCCAGGAAGCTCATCCTCCCGTGACCCGATGTGGCATCTACCAGCTGGTCAATCTTTGGCAGAGGAAAGCTGTCTTTGGGACAGGCTTTATTTAGGCTTGTAAAATCGACACAAACCCTCCATTTACCGTTCTTCTTCTTTACCACCACGGTGTTTGATAACCATGTTGGGTAATTGACCTCTCTGATGGCCCTAGCTTCTAGAAGTTTGTCAACTTCTTCTTCCACAGCTTCGACATGTATCAATGTCGGTCTTCTAGCTCGCTGAATCACAGGTTTAGCCGACCTGTCGACGTTCAGTCTGTGGCATGTGACCTCGGGGTCAATGCCAGGCATTTCATAAGGTGTCCAGGCGAACACTTCTATGTTTGCTCTCAGAAAGGCTTCCAGTTCTCTTTCCTCTTCCTCGGCTAAGCTTGATCCGAGAAGAAAAAAGCGCTCCTCATCGCCGTTCTGGACAAAAATCTTCTTCAGTGATTCCTCACTTTTCTCGGCCGGCTCCTTTCCGACATCATCCAGGACTTCCATGTCCTCATCTTCAATCTCGGCCTTGGCTGGTTCTCGAACATTGCAGGTAGCCTTCATTGCTGCCATGGAGCAATTCTTTGCCTGCAGTTGATCTCCTCTGACTTCTTCAATCCCGTGCTCCGTTGGGAACCGCAGTAATTGGTGCAATGTTGAAGGTACCGCCCCCATTGCATGCAACCATGGCCTGCCCATGATGATGTTGTACGGTGAGGGTGTATCAATCACGATGAACTCGGTCGTGATCTTCTTGGTGCCTGCCTGTACTTCCAAGCTTGTTGCGCCCAGTGGCCATGTCGGCGTTCCATTGAAGCCGACCATCGGGCCAACCGACTGCTCCAGGTCGTCGGGGTGAAGGCCCAGCTCCTTGTAACATCTGACGTACATGATGTCACAAGAGCTGCCTGGATCTATCAAGATGCGCTTTACTTGGCACTCCCCAACCTGGAGGGATACTACCAAGGCATCATTATGTGGGTGCTGGACCATCTCTAGGTCGGCCTCAGTGAAGGTTATCATCTGTTCTTGCCAGTCTTCTGGCCGGGGTCTTTTTAGTCCGACCTGGTTCACGTACTGCAAGTGCTTCACTCTTTGGGTTTCTCCTCGGATGTCATTTTCATTCACCTTGGAGTGAATCACATTAACGACCCGAGGCCTGTCTGCTCGGGGTTGCGGTGGTGGCGGGGCTGCTTCGGCCTGTGGCAGTCCTGCCTGTTCTTCCCTCGTTCTGGTTTCATCGATAAGGTCTCTCAGGTGACCCTGCCTCACCAGATCTTCCAAGTGTGCTTTGAGGGCTCTGCAACCTTGTGTTGTATGGCCGTTTTCATTGTGATATGAGCAATGTCTGTCCGCGTTTCGTCCCATAAACTCCCCGGGTTGCCTTGCCGGGGTTCGGAAATAGGGCTGGCTCCGAATCTTCTCTAGGACCTTGTGAATTGGAATTCGGAACACAGTTATCACTGCTTGTTTAGCCCTCAGTTCTATCTCCGTCTTGCTGAAGGTGTTGTTACCTCGGCTTCGCTTCGGCGAATCATTCCGTTGCTCCTGTTTGGCCTGCTTTGATGCCGATGTATCCTCCTCGGCTCTGGCATATTTTTCAATCCTCGCCATGAGTTCCTCCATGTTCTTTGGCAATGTCTTTGCCAAAGATTTCCGTAGTGAACAGTCTTCCTTCAGGCCGTTTTTGAAAGATACAACCGCTACCTCTTGATTGCATTCAGGTATGCGGTTGAACACCTCGTAGTATCTTTTTGCGTAGGCCCTAAGGCCTTCATCTTTACCGATTTTCAAAGCCATTAATGCGTCCACCCTCAATGGTTGTAGCTTGTTTGTCACGAACCTGGCCACAAACATCTCGGCCAGGCCTTCCCAAGTCTTCACACTTCCTTTTGGTAACTTGTGGAACCAATCCGATGCAATTTCCCCAAAGGACGAAGGAAATACTTTGCAGAGCAAAGGCTCATTTCCACTGTATAATGCCATTGAGTTTAAAAATAACCCAACATGGAAGTTAGGATCTGACTTACCGTCATAGATCTGGAACCTCGGCAGGCTGAATCTTTTTGGTGCTACAAACTTATCCAGCTCCACAGAGAATGGTGTCCTCGGCTTTATGAGTGAGGTTACCTCGGCTTCGGCGTTCTGTTCCCTCCTCTTGAGGTAATTTCTCAAGTCTTCTTTGCTTCTCCCTGGAGCTCGGCTATCTTTTGATTTTAGCCCCTTTGGCACACTGCTCTCGGCGTCGTGGTTCGCCCGTTTTGATCTTTCTCCACGGGTTGTGTCAAAGCAGAGAGCCTGCTTTTGTACGTGCCGATGTTCTCTTGGTTCTTGATCCTTGGCATTATACGTCCTCTGGGACTGGCCGACGT
This sequence comes from Camellia lanceoleosa, assembly GCA_025200525.1. Lineage (NCBI taxonomy): Eukaryota > Viridiplantae > Streptophyta > Magnoliopsida > Ericales > Theaceae > Camellia > Camellia lanceoleosa. Next base: position 159,468,014 of record CM045763.1, read on the forward strand.
CCTCGGAGGACGGGTGAGGGTGCCCCTTGCTCCTGGAGCGTTGTGATGCGTCGGGAGTCGTTGTCCTTCCTTCATTCCGAGCTTGAACTGCGGGGATTGGTGTATCTGGCAGTGGGTATGGTGGCTGCATAACCCTGTTTTGCATCATGAAGTTGACGACCGACTGCAGGTCCGCCAGCTTGTTTGCCAGGTCTTTGACTTCCTCATCCCTTTGTATGCACCGATCCTTCCATATCTGGAGGTTGTCCTCCTTGTAGTTGCTGCCTTGGTCCGTCTTCTTCGAAGTGTCGTCCTCCTGGACGACGTTTTTGCCCCCGTGCCCCTGGCCACGTGCTTTGTCATTGTGGTTGTCTCCTTCGACGTCCAGGTCAATGGGTCTATCACTCTCAGCTGGAGTGTCACCCCCAACCTTCTCGTTTTGTGCGTTACTTGCCATCTATTCGTCTTTCTTTCCCACAGACGGCGCCAAATTGTGTGAGTGATTTTCTGTTCACACTGCCTATCTTAGTGATTTAGCAGTAGTAACACAGGCAGAATAGATAGCACAGATAATAACACAAAGACAAGAGGAATTTAACGTGGTTCGGCAATAATTGCCTACGTCCACGGGTGGTGCCGAGGTGTTTCACTATGAACAATAACAAGGATTACAACTCACTTTTGGCAACTTTCTCACTCTCTGAGTGTATAAGTGTAAGAGTTACAATTAGTTTGTTGCCTCTCTGTGTATTTTTTCAGTCTAGTCCCAATGTCTCTCTCCTATCCCCCCTGCTTGTTGTCCTCCATCTCTATATATACACCAGCATAGAGATGGAGTGGTTACCAGCTTTTAAGCTGGTTTGCCAGCCCACTAATGCACTTTCAGCAGCTTTCCAGGTAAAAGCTGCTGATTCCTTCTCACGGCTGCTAGTGGCCTCGTGGCTACTTCATATGGTCTCAAGATCATGCTTGTTGGTGAGATAATGGCCTCGTGGTTCTCTTTACACAGCTGTACATCCACCAAACTAAGATAATATTTTATAATATCAACCTCGGCCTTAATCTTCTGCGGGTAACTCGGCCTTTGCCTCTAAAGCCGAGGTTGGAGGCCTTTTGTCCCGAATTAAGTTACCTTCTGAAATAACCTCGGCAAATACTAGGATACCTTGGCAAAACTTTACTGTGACATGTAGCTCTCCTGATGACACGCCGACGTCATCTTGCCACGTGTTGATGCTCAGAAATATAACCCCACATATATACACATAATTTAAAAATACAACAAGAAGCAAAATACAGAGATCAATAGAAAGAAACAGAGAGAGGGTTTAAAGGGTTTTTTCATTGCATATATGTGTATAATCTAAAAACAAAGAAAGAAGAAGAATAAAGTGATCAATCGAAAGAAAGAGACAGGGTTTCAAAGGTTTTTTTTTTTTTTTTTTTTTTTTTTTTTTTTTTTGTGGCGAACCATGCATTTCGTGATCGATGAAGAGGGGGTTGACTGAAGAGGCCTCCGGAATGTAAGTTGAATTTCCATCTCCATCGGTTCCAACCTTAATCTCCATTTTCTATTATATGAACAGAGAGTGTTTTGATGATGGGTTTGATTGTGTGTTCAAATAGTTATATCATCTATACATATACGTTTATAGTTATAGAAAAGAAAAGATATGAGATCTTGACATGGTAAAAGCATTTGATACCGCAGTGTACTTTTTTGGGTGTTTCTCTGAGCTGGGTACGTACGTATATATAATGTGTTTGGGTTTCAAATTTTTATAGCTTTGGAAAGTTGATTGGTTGTTTTGGGGGTGATTTTGTGAATATTTAAAAGTTATTGGACTTGTTTGTAATTAAAGTAGAGACTGTGCCGTTACGGAAGGTTTTGAAATTCCGTTGGTACGGTTGGTTTTGGTTTGGTCCGTTTGTTTGGTTTCGAGTCATAATTTTTTACTCTAGAAGACGTGTTGTTCCTAGTTTGTTGTAGTAATTGTTTTTGAAAACTGTTTTAAGAATTTATTTATTTTTTCAAAGATGTCCCGTTTCAGGAAAAAGTTTTGACCAATTTTTAGAGTTATCAAAAGCTGATTTCATTAGCCCTGTTTGGTGCAGTTTAAAAGCTGTTTATTTCAGTTTTCAGTTTAATTTAAGCTATTTTGATGTGTTTGGTTTAGCTTATAGTTTATAGCTTATAGCTTTTTGGAAGTCAGAAATCAGCTTATTCTTTAAGTGGGGCAGGAGATGCTTAATTTATAAGTCAAAAATCAGCTTATGTTCATAGTTATAAGTTATAAGCTGTTTAGGCATAAGCTATAAGTACTTTCCCACAGCTCTACCAAACAGGGCCATTGTATTCTCAAATTTCATTAATCAATATGATAGGAAAATGATATGCAAAACCAAAAAAATTAAATAAATAAATAAAAATACCAAACAGACTTTTCTCTCTTTTTTTGGTTGGTTCAAGAAAATAAATATTTATTTGTCAATTTTTTGTTAGTTTAGTTTCTTATAAAATAATAATAATATATTTTTTAATAATATATATAAGTAATTTCATTTTTCTTTCCTTTTTCATCAATAAATTTTGAAGAGAGATTTGGTGATAGATCCCTTGTGTCTAATTTATCCTTAAAAAAGATAAGAATTATATAAACCTTTTCAAAACCTCCTAATATTTTAAAATTTGTTTCTTTTATTGTAATACGCTCATATATATGTGTGTATATCATATTACAATCACTATCTGCTATCTCAATCTCTCTTCTCTCTATCTAGTTCTTATCACTGTGCTCTCCATCGGTGCTACTGCCACTCTCCACCAGCACCACTGTCACTCACCATGGAACTCTTTTTCTACCATCTTCATCACCACCGTCACTTGTCGCATCCACAACCTCAAATCTGAGATCATTCACAGTCATCATCACTGAAAAATAACAGTTCGCGAAGATTCACAAAATCTCAAATCTGAGAGCCTTCACTTTATCTCTTTCTAGTTTTGATGGTTCATGCTCTCTCTCTCTCTATATATATATGTGTTTGTATGTGTTACTCACCATTTATGTTCTCTCTCACTCTCTTTTTTCTTCTCCTCTTCTTCTTCTTCTTCTTCTTCTTCTTCTTCTTCTTCTTCTTCTTCTTCTCATGATGCTTTGTTGTTCAAATAATAAAATTTATGATGCTTTGTTGTTCAAATAATAAAATTTTACTTTGGTTCATAACATAGCACTCTCTTGTAAAGCTATCATTGCAGCTTGTTTTAGAGTAAAATTTTTTTTTTTTAATCGTAATAAATTTTACTTTGATTCAAAGTAAAATTTTACTTTGTAAAATAAATAAAAAAAAATAAAAGTTTACTCGGAATCAGAGGAAAATTTATTATGATTCAAAGTAAAATTTTACTGTCGTTAAGCAAATCAGCATATTGTTAACTAGAATAAAATTTTACTGTTATAAAAAACATAATACATACTAAATTAAGAAATCATAGTCAAATTTTACTTTTAGATTTATGAACAAACAAACAAAAAATTCTTGATTTTTCGTTACAATATCTCGATTTCTCTTTTTCTATCAAATCTAAGTTCTTTTATTTTAAATCTGAAGTTATTAATCTCAAATATGATTTCGTAGATATCAAATCTGAGAGGGTGGTGGTTTGAGATGAAGAAGATGGTGGAAACGATGAACAACCATCGAGTTGGTAAAGATAGAGAGATGCCATGAAAGAAAGAGAGAGAAGAAAGAGAGGATATAATGGTCAAATAATATATTCAAATAACAAATTTTGTCTTTTATACAAGACTTTATAATTATGAGTGAGTTTTAAAAGTACTAATTTTTTTATTTTTTATTTTTTTGGTCTTTTTAACAAGAAAATGAAGCTCGGAGGGATTAATGATCAAATTTCCCAATTTTGAATGGGGAATTTGGTCAAAACTCCCTCATAATAAAACGGACAAATAGAAAAAGTTTTTCTTAAAAAGTCTGACACATACCACTATTACTAAAATATTAAACTTTAAAATAATATAATTTTTGATTTAGATATCGATTTTTAATAAAATTAATATTTTTAGAATACCCTCATCAAGATCTATCAAATAAGATCCACGTTGACTATGAAATTCTTAAAAAAAAATTATTACCGTCGAAATTATTGTAAATAGTAACATGTTACTCTAACTCACAGTAACATGTTACTCCTACAATATTGTCCAAGAAAAAAATAACAATATTTTACTTTATCCTTAATTATGGGCCTCCTCCTTAAGGAATTTGTGAAACAAAATAAATTAAGTTGTCTATTTCACCAAACAAAAGTTCAATGGAGAGGTTTGACTAAATTTCCAATTTTGAATCCAAACACAACATTATAGTTTCTAGTTAATTTTCTTTACAGGTTTTTTTTCTTTCCTTTTAATTTTCCTTCACAAATACAAAATTCAACCGCAACTTGTTTATCATTTTCATTTTGTGTTATAATTTTTCATTAGTTTGGAAACATAAACAAAGAAAATTTAAAAAACATCCACATCATCAGCAGAAAAGAACCAATGATTTTGAAGAAAAAACAAGCAGGGTATATCAAAACCATTATCAAGCTAATATAGACTGCTAAACTAGATGACAGTTGAACAACTTTGATCCAGATCTATTTTGTACAAGTTACTTGCAATTATAATATCGTATAGAAAAAGGAAAAAAAACACACCACACAGCGAATCTCAATCGTAAATTTGTAACCGGCCCATCTTTACCGGCCAAACTGTCTTCAGTTACAGAGACAACCAAGGATTGTTGAATATCCTTGGAACTACAGCTCGCACAACGCAATCTGACGACACATTGATAAACTTGTCACGGGCTTGACTCAGTTTCCGCTGGCTTCAATTCAGTATCGGCTTGGTTAGAAGTTGAGGATTTCTCGTCTGCAGCTGCAGTAGCAGACTGATTTCCATGATCAGAAGTCGGGGACTTCTCATCTGCATCAGCAGCAGCAGCAGCAGCAGACTCATGGGGTTTCTTGAACTGCACCAAGATCATGGTCATGTTGTCACATCCCTCGCCGCCAGAAATAGATGGTGCCAAACACCTATCAAGTACTCTTTCACATACCACAGAAAGCTTGCTTTCATGCATAATTAGGAAAAAAAAACAAACAAATTTTTACATTTGATTGAGGTACCCAAAATTTTGTATTGCCAAATTCTACTTCTGCAAGAATTCTAAGATTGTCAAAAGCTCAAAAAACTGGTCACTAAGATCAGCAACTCTTTCAACAACAGGTGGGTAATGTATTATAACAAACAATTTATGATGTCGACAGTGAAAGCTCAAATATCAGGATTGAAAAAATGAATTATAACAAACAACTTATGATGTCGACAGTGAAAGCTCAAATATCAGGATTGAAAAAATGAAAACCATGCATATGGTAAATGTACCACCATTGCTACACAGCCAGTGTACCCAAGAGTTGATGTGTGGTGAGAAATTTATTTATGTATAACATTACCAACAATACTTACGTACCCAGAGAGACAACTACAATCCCAACCAATATAACACATGCTGTCTCTATCTTTTCTTGCAAGGAAAATCTTATTCCAATTTCAGTATCAATCACTAAGCATGCATTTTTGCTTTTGGTCCATGGCAAAAAAAATGCATGTACTTGCTTAAGTAGCTTCTTCAAAGTATACTATTGATAAGAATTACCACACTTCATTATATATACCTTATTCCACCACTACAAATGCACATAACAAAGAGAGATCTCACACACTTACTGTGTTCAACTGCTCACGTAGAAAATCTACTAGCGGCTGGCTTGACATGCAATCCCTGAAAAGAATTCAAAATCCAAGTGATTATTAGATATTTGAAATATGATCGACACTTGTATTGGCAAAAACACTAATTCTATTGGTTTATAGGAAGAATTTAAGCAAGCTTGGGAGCTTTACAACAAAACTAATTATACATAAACAAAGTTGAGCAGCATATAAACCCCAAAAATCCTCACAATGTATCATTATAACATATACAGTTTTTTAAATTTTTAGTGTTGGGCAGGGGCGGGGACAAGAAGCTTTGTTGCCAATCTTTAAATGCATCAAAATGAACAATTTTTTTCATTATTAAGTGAAATCATTTTTAAAATTCTTTCTATCCCTATTTTAACCAATGTCTAGGACAATAGACACTTGGTAAATCATCGCAACTCACAATTATTTCCAAAATATCCCGATATTAACCAATGTCTAGGACTGGAGGTCATCAAATGGCCTGCAAATAAAAAAGCCCAATATTATTCAATCCACCCAACCCGTTCCAACCTGCTTAAGTGTCCAGCCCGTTCCAATCCATAAAAGATGATTTAAGGATTTGACAAAAGTTTGTTATCCAAGCCCGTCCATAAACTCGGCCTGTAAGAGCCCACATGGGTAAGCCCAGCTCGACCATCCCATTAGCCTAACTTAAATTATCCCGTCCATATTTTTATTTATTTATTTTTGATATGTATCTAAAAAAATCTACACTGTTCAATTCAAATTCAATCCATTAAATATATTAATAATTATATATATATATATATGTATGTATGTATGATATTGAATGTGCACTTTTAGGCTGATGTTTGTAATTTTATTTTGATGTGTTAGTTTAAACTCGTGAGGTTTTTGAGGGAGGTAGCACATGATCAAATTCGAAATAGAAAAGGCCAACCTAGTTGGGTTTCTAACTTGTGTGATGTTAGTCCTTTTGTTTTTTCCCCTACTTGTAAGTATTATAAATAAAATTACATTTCTTGATTGTTCTTTCATTATATGAGATGTGAAAAGGTAAAAAAAACAAAAGGGAATGTGCTACAAGTGTACTTCCATTATATGACTAAAAAACAATCATATAATGAAAAAACAAGTGGGGGAAAATCACAAAAGTACATAACAATATATTATATATATATGGTACATACCCTTAACCGGGCGCGGGGGGGGGGGGGGGGGGGGGGGGGGGGGGAAGAAGTAAAAAAGGAAAATGTTGCTGTGGGTCCTAGTAAGGACGAGACAAACTTCAATTTCTTCCACTCCTAATGAGATGGAATCTTGAGCTATTAGACTTTCTTCATCACCGGATGAAAACAAAAGTAAACTTGAGGAGAAGACTAGCAGTCCATCCTATGACAATGGGATTGTTAAGAGGATGGAGAAGTCTTTCACTTCAAGGGAAGAGAACAAGAAGAAATTAGATAAGAAGATCAGATATTTAAAGCTAGCAATGGAAAAAGGCTTTGCAAATCTGTTGATCAAACTGAAGAAGCCATGCTTCAAACCTTCAAGCAGAGGCCAAAACTTTCCAAAGCAAGGGCAAGTTGGAGATGCCAATGTTTCTTGGCTAGTTTTGCATACTAGCCTTTGGGTTTATGAGAGGATAGTCTTCTGTCTGTCCTTTGTATGTGACCTAGGTCCTTGGGTTGTGATTATGAGAGTCTTTGTAGTCTAGGTAGTATATAATGTAAGTTTCTGAATATTTCTGTATATTCAAATGTATTTTTGATACAAAGAGTACACCACTTATATAGAACTCTAATCCCTAAGACTAAAAAGGAAATACAAATTACATAGAATATTTACACAATCACAATCATTCTAAATTCTTAAAATACAATATAGGCAATATATTTCTCACACATGACAGTGCCTCTTGGTCAGAGAAGATGCAGCTTTAGGGCATATCTTTATTTACCCGTTAGGGTTGTGTATTGAGCTTCATTTCACATCTCTATTATTTGGTAATAAAACTCTTACCCACAAAAAATAAAAAAATAATAAAGAAAGAAAGAAGACACCATCATCTGATGTCATGGTACAGCGTTCACCTACATTCTATTACGTATATTATAGGTGTGCCACCCACACAATTCAATACATATTTTATATATCTCCATCTGAGTTTCAACTAAATTCTAATCCACAGATTCATAACTAAAATGAAACTAATACAGACAAATCACTATCCAAATCAACTCTAGCGGCAAATAAAAAAAACTTTGCAACATATGGAGAATGAAATCACACAGCAGCAAGAACAAGATGAAAATATATAGATGAGCTGAGGTAAAGGTTCAAAATTAAAACTTTTCAAGTAGTCACATATCAGGACATCCCTTGGCAGCTGCATAACTCTGGTTCTGCATCCTTCAGCAAAACACATTCAAGGCTCAGAGGTGGCCTGAAATCGAAGAATGCAGAGCATAATTACATTAAGCATACCAGTAGCTCATCATAAGCTCTCCTATTTGTTGTTAGTTCGATGCTGAGAATGAACACTTGTCTGCAGCAAGAGAAAGTGGCAAACCCCAAAGCAAGGTGTGCAAACTTCCTACTTCATCCCTAGAAAATGCAGGGGAAGCTTCAATAATGTCCTTAAAATTACTACTTACATTGCCAAACGGTATGGAGATAATTAGCTATTTGAAGAATGGAACCCACAAAATTTTCATATTATTGGTGCTTTCCTAAAACCCCTAAATTCCAAAATTTGAGGAACTTTACACACTCCACTTAACGCAAAAGAGAAAAATACACATACAATACAAGTAAAGAGAGAACTGTAAGCATTATCGCAATGGCATTTCCCATATAATAACATCCTTAACAACAAAGAGTATATCTGACACTGAATTTATGAAATCTAGCAACTATACATCTAGTCATCATTTGCAAATTTTAATGCACTAAGCATTCAAATATATTAGGAATTAACCAAGAGGATATCCAACTTTTTACTAATAAATGTCGAAACAGTAAACGGCCCAACAGACATAAGATACACAAGATGAGTTCAGAAATGTCCATTGCATTATAGAAGTTTGTGGTACAAACATTTCATCAAGACCATTACAGAATTATATAACCAAAATGGAAGCAAAAAAAAAAAAACAATACAAAACAAACAAAATTTATCAGCTTCTTACGAACTGCAATCACTATACCTAGGGTAAAACAAATTCTACTCATAGAAAATGAACAGAAGAGGGAGAGAATAAAGTGAGGGGGAAGGGATTTCTTTTTTCCCTGTCAACTAAGAGGCATGCTGGTAGCAGTGGAAACTAGGTTCCTTAGCTCCGTCAAATGTTCATCATTTGATATATGGAGCGAAAGGCGAAGATTTGTCACCAATGTTTCTTGTTCCCAACTTAAGGGTCCCAATGCATGCAATGCCTCAATAGTGCAACGGTAGGCATCTAACTCTAACCTATGAATTTCTTCTGCCAATTCCACCTGACTGGGAAGGAAACAATTCCCTTCCTTAAAGCCCCTATGACAAACAGACTCAGCATCACTGCAATTTCCTTCAGTATCTTCAACAGGACCTCTAGAAAAATTACAACGCAACTTAAAGGAATCATTGCTAGTAATGCTACAACTAGCCACAGAGCATGTAATATTGTCTGCATCATTAGGTTCTAAGCTAATTGCATGCAAACACCCAACAGCTCCGCTTGGTTTCTCCCTCTCCACATCAACTTTAGTAAAGTGAGTTGTTCTGCTGTTAAAAGAAGTATAAAAGTTTTTTTCACCCTGCATTTCTCGATGGGACAAAACAGCATCTATCTTTCCAGGTAAAGGGGATGGATTTGCAGCAACCAGACGATGACACCTACCCTCTTTCGCAATTACTCTAAACTTCTGGGAAGTTCTTGCAGGTGCATCAAGTTGAGAATAACAATCGGGCAATCCTCTCTTCAGAGTTCTGGAGGAAACAATATGTGATTCTTGGAAATTGTTATTGCTCTTAGCAGCACAAAGCTCCTTACTTACAGGGAAATTCATCCCTCTATTTGTTTTCTTAACTTGGGAACTCAATTGATTGTATTTCAGAGTTGACCGTTCACTGCATTTCCCATCTTCACAGTTCTGTTAAATTGTATGACAACAACAAAAAAAAAAAAAAAAAAAAAAAAAAGAACATGATCAATATTGCTCTAGAAGCCCCAATAAATCAACTAGTTCAAATGTCATTACTAACATATCCAAATGAACTTGAATCTAATTATTCTCAAGTGTTAACTTATTATATCCGCATAAGAGTATCAGCTATAAACAGATTTGTGGAAAATTTGGGAAGCAAAAGATGAAAATTTTAGCAAAAGCAAGAGAATTCAAAACAAGAACTCCTAAATAATACATAAATAAAGACCGGACACTGGAATATTTGAGTTGCAAGCCTAAAACAGATTCAGAAAAAAAAACTACCTTTCCAATCACGAACCATTTGCCACCCTGCCAAGATTGTCGCACCCGGAGGTCAACTTCACTGACTTTGAATTCATGGGAGGATCCAAGTAACCTTACCAAAAAGCAATTCCTGCCCAAAACCTTAGAAACAGTTGCCATCTTCCAAGAAAAATTCTGAAACACCTCTACAACATCACCAGGAACACAATTCTCCGATAGTTTCACTGGAGGAGGACAGGGCCTAATTGACTTCCTAGATACCCTTTCAACAATCGCCTCATCGGTAGCACCAGGGTCCATCTCGTATCTAACAGTGTAGTTGTGCCCATTACCACAGATTATCTCAGCACAACGCCATGAGCCTGATGGCACCTCATTCTTGCTCAGGACCTCGACAATGCTCCCTTTCTTGTATCTCATGATCACTATATTATCAGCCCCAATTCCAACACAGGAAACCTATTTTTCAATCACAACATAAAATAAGAAACCAAATAGACCCAAAAAAAAAAAAAAAAAAAGAATCATAAGCCTCAAAAGAACAAATCAAAACATCTAGCAATGCAGAAGAATGATGAGATTAATGCTGTGTTTCATTTCCCTTTCGAAATCCCTACTCAAATCCATAATGGTCCAAACACAGACTAGGAGAATTGGAAACAATTGAGGAATTTGTAGAGAGAGATAGAACTACCTTGCAGTAATTTAAAAATTACAGATAACTAGTATATGATGAGACAAGATGCATACATTCCATTGAATTCTTGTACTGACTCTGTTAATGGAAACTGCCACAATTGATATAACCTATATTATATATCTACATTTTTGTAAATATAAAGTCCTCTCTCCCTCTATATATATATAGACATTACATGTACCAAATATAGTGATCAGATGAACTATGGGAAAAGCAACATTAAATTCATAAACCTAAAGATCAGCAATCTTTACAACAAGAAATGGCAGCAGAAAATTACCAGACAAACCAAATAAGAAAACAAAATCAAGTAATTTCAACAATGAGAAACCGACACGCAGTCCAAACTTTTACTTTCAGAGAACAGAAAATTGTTTCTGAAAACAATTTGCATTATGCTTTGTTCCCTTTTTTTCTTTTTTTTCTTTTTTCCTTCTCTTCTTTATTGATGGTAGCTCATATGTAATGTATGTTTTCTTCATCAATAAAGATTTTTCTTTGCTGATCAAAAAAAAAAACAATTTGCATTAAAAGCAGAAAAGAAGAGAAGCGAAGCGAAGAGATTTCAGGAACCTTATCGGCGATTTGAGATTTCGATCGAGAGTGGTTTGGATTGGTATGTGGGGAATTTGGTTTTGTTTTCAGTCTCTTCTTAACATTGCTGTTGTGGAGGTGATGGAGGTTGTTGTTGTGGGTGGGTGTTTTTTGTGTTTTTGTTTTTAAAAAACAAAAACAAATCTGTTTTCTTTTTGTTTAATAAATAAACAAACAGAGAATAACAAAATGCATTGTATGCCAAGTTGCCAACTCCCCAAGAATAGCTTTGTTTGGTTGACAGTTGGGATGTAACTTGGGCGGACTCAATTCACGTAATTTGAAGTAAGGCTGAATTTTTTTAGGATTTGAATAAGATATTTTTAAATTCGGTAGGTGCTTGGGTAAAAATTAAAAAGTCCGAATTAAGTTTGGACGGGCTTGGGCAAAGACATCAAACAACCCGAGCAATTCGAAGCTCAAATTATACATCTACGGATATATAAAAATATTAAATATATATATATATAAATTATTAGCTATTACATGATATTAAAATAATTTAGATTACTAAATTATATTGAATATATATATTATATATACAAATAACATAAAATCTTACTTTTTTTTTTATATTTTCACTCATAAATTTAAAGACTACTATAGCGGCATCTCTCTTATATTATATAAATTATGTGTTTTGATGATATTAATGATTTTCTATATATATATATATATTTTTTTAATGTAAATAGAATCAAATTTTAATAATTTCATAATGTAGTTGCACAAAAAATAAAATAAAAAATACAATTCAGGCAATTTGGGTTTAACTCAAATCGGGCTTGGGCAGGCAACCTCGGGTTACAATTCGGACTTGGATGGGCCTGGACAGGCCTCAGCACAACTTGGGCTGGGCTTGGACAACCTTCGAATCCGACCGAACCCACCCGAGTTGCACCCCTAGTTGAAAGGATTTTTCACTGCTCTACGTTATTGTGTGCCTTGTGTGTGTTGTGCACTCCGTCCTTTTTGGATTGGGTAAATTACACTTACATTCTTAAAGTTTGAGTTTAATACATACATATCATTCTTGATATTTAAAAAATTACACTAACTCCCTTATCATTGTAGACATTAAACTCATACACTCTCTTTTCTTATTTTACTTTACTTTCTCTTTTTTTTTTCTCTCTCTCTCTCCTTTGCTTTACTTTTTTTTCAATGTAATTTTCTCTATTTTTCTATTAGAAGTTGTTATCTTTTATATAAGTCAAAAAGTGTGCAATAAGACTATTAATCACAATGGTGAAAATGTAACTTTCAGAATATCAAGAAATATGATGTAATTGGATCAAACCTCAAGGGTGTCAATATAATTTACCCTTTTGGATTTTTTCCCATTATTTCTTTATTTATTATTACTTATATTATTAGTCAATATTTTTTTTTAGATAGTATTATTAGTTAATATTTGGAATCTGTTTTTTTTTTTTTTCATTTATTTGTTATTACTATTAGCTAAAAACAGGAATTTGATTTTTTTTCAATTATTTGTCATCACTATTGACTAAAAATATCAATACAACTTACAACTAGTGGTTTGATGCCCAACGTTTGTCATCACTATTGACTAAAAATATCAATACAACTTACAACTAGTGGTTTGATGCCCAACTACGAAAAGTTGGCTTCCAACCCCTTCTTCATTCTTAAAAACAATTCACCATGTTTAGTTTCAAAAAATTGAGTTTTTTTCCATTTTTTTTAATGAATTTTTTTAAATATGCCTAATTTAAATAAACTTAAAAATATAATTTGTGAAAAAAAAAACTTTAAAAAATTCAACAGATATATAAAAAAAATACAAAATAAATAAATAAATAAAAATTCAATACATTTTCGTATTTTGTTGTATTCAATGAACTTTTTAAAATTTTTTGTACAATTTTTTTACTTTTTAAATATATTAAGATTAAGTGGATCTAAAAATTTTAAAAAATGATTAAAATATTTTAAAAAATTATTAAAAATGCAAAATACGAATTGAAAATTTATAAAACAGTTTTTGAAAACTAAAATGTTTCTAAAAATTAATAATTGGCTACATTTTCTTCATGCTAAATTAATCTTTGGTACTAAAAAATTAGTGATCCTTAAAATAAACATTAGTGATCCTTAAAAGAAATATCTTTTTTTTCCTTTATATTCTAATGCTATATGCTTCTTTTTCTTCCCTTTTTCTTTTCTTTTTTATTTTCTTTTTCTTTTTTCTTTTGTTAATAACAAAGTCTTTCTTTTCTATCATGATAAGGTAAATAAGGATTAATATAAAAAAAAATATGACTTAATTGGCAATAAAAACCTTACTTTCACAATCAATCTATGCCATGCTTTGTAAAAAATTAGATTAAAATGCATTGAATAAGATTAAATGCATTTATTGAGCATAGCCAATAGTTCTAGTAGATTCTCTATCACATGAATGAGATTGAAATATAGTGAAATGGGATCAATTTTATACTTCATAAATAGGTGTTATGGGAATTTTTTTTTTTTTTTTTGGCTTTTTTCTTTTGGCTTATTTTTGTTTTGTGAACTTATTTTTAAAAAATTCAAATAACTTTAGGATTCTAGATTCAGCTTAACAAGACGAATGGGCAAATTATAATTTTTTTAAAAAAATTCAAAAAAAAATCCAGAAAAGACAAAAATAAGCCAAAATAAGCAATTTTTTTTTTTTTTTTTTGCTTATTTTTTCTTTAGTGATTTTTTTCTAGAATTTTTCAAAATAAAAATACTTTTTAGATTTGTCTCGACAAGACGGAACATGATTTAAAAAAAAAACATCACCACAAACAAACAAAAAAATTAGAAAAAGAGGTAACTTTTTTTTTGTTGCAAAAATGGGCCAAATTGAATTTACTGAGTAATTTCAATCATTAATTACTCAATAAAATTTTATTCAAATTCCCATAAAAACAATAATCAAATTGTTTTTTTGACAATTTTAATATTTTGTGAGAGAGATGACATTGTTAAAGCATCTTCTGATATTCTTGGATAAATGCGAATTTCCATTTGGCTTGACAACGGTGGAAACATGAGAAAATGCACCAACAACTTCAATCTCCATTTTCGAGTAGCACAATAAAAAACTTTTTTTTCTCAAAAGTAAACGAAATTTTATTAAAATGAAACTAACCAATCAAATGTTTTTATTAATGTTAGGCCTTTTGTAGTTAGCAATCTCATTGGACAAAGCTCCATTCAATTGTAACTGCATTTGTCTTTTATTTTTGTAAGAATGAGTGTTTTAAAAACAAAAAAATATAGTAGATTTTTTAGTAGTGTTTTTGCATGACGTTCTTATCATATTTGTGCGTACCGGATTCCGCACTAGATGAAAGTGGATCGGGCTCACTCGGTTGACTTGTCCCAGGATCGACTCTGCCACAGAAGCAATTAGAGCTGCCCGGCCGGGGTTGGCCGGATAACCCCTCCGGTGTGGGAATTAGTGATCGGAGAAGAGATGTATGTTAAGTGTCCCTCAGATCGGGACTGTTCAGTTTCCTTTAATGTGAAGTTCATGGTGTATATATAGTGTTCCTTACTTGCTTCTCAAGGTGAGTTCATGGAGTAAAGATGCTGCCAGGTGTCCTTCCAGCCTTGCTCCAGGTGGGGGACCACTTGGTAGTTGTCAATGACTGCCTATTCTCATTGTAAGCATGCTAATAACAAACCACATTCCTTTAGCTCAACAACTTCCGTGATTTGAGGTATGGGGGACCAGTTGAGGTGGCAACCTGCACATGCATGCATTCACAGATTCCACGTTTCCTTATGAGGTTTCTCCAGCTAGGTGCCAATATACTTGATTGATCTTGGCGTGCCTCGGCTCGGCCCTTTCGAGCTTATCTTTGTGAAGATGGAATTTACGCTATCTGCTCGCCCACATTATCGTCTGCGGCTCGGCCCGATCGATATTGCGGTTGGGCTGGCCTTTCCACTGCAGGTCGGGCCCAAGTGCTTGAGGACTTGAGTGGGCTGTTGATCGTGAAGTTGGGCTCAACCAATCTAATCGTATGCTTATCTGCCTCGCTTGGGTTTGGGCTTTGTCAGATTGGGCCGGCCCAAGGCTTGGACCTAACCCATTTTGCATTTAGCCCCTTCATTTGCCCCCTAGCTCGCGCTAAGGTTCCCCTTGGGGGGAGCTATTATTCTTCCATCCAAGCGTCGCGTTGTTTTGGCTCCTTCTCAGTTCGGCCTTGGTGACGGTTCAGTCCTGACACAAGATTCCTGCATGCGTCCTTTCCAGTGACACGTAGCGATGTGCCATAGGCGAGCAGAGATAATGCGTCGACTTCGTACTGAAGATCGTGATTTGCATGCCTGCGCGCCGACTGAGGTAATAAATTCCTGGGATATCAATTCAAATCCCTCGATTTGATTTTTCCATTCCTCTAGTGCATTCCAAAGAAAGAGAAAGAGAGAGAGAGAGCCCCTTCTCATTCCTCTGGTACCGATTTCGCTGGTGCTCTGCTCGTGCTTCTTCATCGCTGATCTTGCTTCGCTGTTGCCGCTGTGATTTCTGTAAGCCTTCTCATGACTCTTCTTCTTCCTCTGTTTTAGTCATCTGGTCTGGTACACTTGTTGTTTGCGTCTAGCATCCTGTTATCTGAATCCCTCTTCTGTCCCATTAGGTCGGTCGAATGGGGAAGTTTCGTTCCTTAGTCGATACCCCAGAGGCCATGACCATGTTCCGTTTAGATTACAACGTTCCTCATGATGTGACCCTCTCACTGGCGAAAGCGGATGCCAAGCGCATGGGTACGAGGAACACCGTTGCCTTCCCTGTTGCTGCGATAGTTGAGGGAGGGGTTCGGTTTCCTCTCGACCCATTGGTGCGTCGCTTCTTGCACCAAGTCCAGTTGACCCCAATGCAAGTGTCTGTGAACCTTTTCCGTGTTGTTTGCGGTGTTTCTGCTCTTAATAGGCGATTGGGCTTGAATCTTGACATATGGGATATTTTGGGATGTTACACCCTTTCTCATAACAAGGACCATAGTACGTACTACCTGCGCGTTTGCTCTGCTGATTGTCACTTGGTTACCGGACTGCCTGATTCGGATAAACACAATGATGATTTCTTGCAAGTTGGTGGGAATTGGGAGTTTCCTACCAGGACCGAATTCCAGTCTGAACGGATGCCGCAGAAAGACGGCTACCCAGGTTTGAATATCTCATTTTGATGCCTTTGGTATTCCTTACTTTACTCTGAATATTGCTCTGATGGGTTACTTCCTCTTTGCAGAGTCTTCCCGCTTCCAGCGGAGGCCGAACCGGGAAAATGTTGAAGCCATCAAGGCTGCTTTGAGGTATAAGAAAAGATCTGCACCTGAGTTGTTGGACTACCAGTCTACTTATCGCTCTGTTATGCCGAAGAAAGCGAGGCTTGCTGCTGCCCTGCTGGATTCTGATACCGAGACTGACACGTCTCCTCCCCCCTTGGTCTCGAGCCGTCGTAGGAGTCAAGATGCATTTTCTGAGGGAGCGCCCTCCCCTACCCCCAGTTTCGTAGGGAGCGGGTCTGTGGCGAAAAGAAGAGTACTGGTGGATCTAGAGGCCGAGGCCTTCGGAGCCTCTGGTACTTCGTAGACCCCTCCGGAGAAGACCGAAGTGAAGAGTCTGATGGAGGTGAAGATGGAGATTGGAGCTTCTGGGACCCCTGCAACTGCTACCGAACCCTCAGCTTCAATTGTTACACGAGCAAAAAAGAGAAGGAGGGAGACTGGCAAGGCAGTGGTGGGGGAAGCCCTTCAGGATCCTGTTGAGGAAGAGGATTTTGAGAAATGGGAGCCGCCAATATCTCATGAGGGCAGGCCTATTTCCACTTCTGATTTGGTTGCTGTTTCACCAGATTTTGCTTTTGATTTGACCAAGTTTCTGTTGATGCCGGTTGACATGGCCAGTCATAATGGGCCCCGTGACATTCCAATTTTGAAGGGGACCCTTCAAATGATGACTGCTGTAAGTGTTCTTTTTACTTTGTTGTTGCACCGCGGTCTTCCTTCTTTCTAAGTTTTTGTCGTCTTTTGTAGTGTATCCAGAGGATGCACCTGTCCATCACCCGCGCTGAAGAGCTGGAAAAGGCCGTGCTGGAGGCTGCATTGAATGTAGAGAGGCTGACGATGAACCTGGAATCTGAAAAGGAAGGACACCGAACTGCTGAGAGGGAGGCTTTTCGTTTGAACAAGGTTGTTGCTTCTTCTGAACAATCGAACACGAAGGCTCATTTCGAGGGGAAGGTTCTTTGAACCGAGGCCGTTATTCTTTGTGATGGGCTGCTGGCGTCTTCTATTTGGAGGTCAAGCACTGGCAACAAGGCTGGGATGAAGCTGGGGCAGCGTACAAGGAGGAGGTTCTGGTGCTGCGAGATAAGCTCTTTGTAAAGGGCTGGACAAGTGCCTTAGTCGCTGCGATGGTTCCTGAAGGCTCTTCCCTGTATCAAGATATCCCTGTTCCTTCGAGACCTGTGGGTTTGAAGATTGTTTTTGCTCCTGCTGTTCTGCCAGACAATGTTTCTCCAGAAGATGATTCTGCAAGCAAAACCCAGAGCATGAATGTTGCCACTGAAACGGTGGATGCTGAAGGGGTTCAGACCCTGGAGGCCGAAGCCATGGGAGATGTGGTTAAGGTGGCTCCTACTTCTCAGGAAGTTGGAGCTTCCTCTACTTTTCCTCCCACAGATGGCCTGGACCAGATTGCTGATGTTGCTCCTGAGTTGCCCACTGTTGATGAAGGTTGATGTTGCTCCGAATTTGAATCCTTTGTTTTTCTGTTTTTGGTGAAGACAATTTTTCTCTTTTTGTTCGTTTTTTTTTTGTTGATGTTGCTTGGTTGTGGGGCCTTCTGTGCCCTTTGCTGGATGGTGTAATTTCCTTTTTGAACTTGCGATTTGATGTTGATGCTGTTTGAACATTTCTCATACTGCTTGCCCCCGGCCGAGCATTGTTGGGACCTCAGGGCCGAATAGATGCTCGGTCTGGTTCTGTATTGCCTTTAAATGGATGCTTTGTCTGATTTGATCGCTTGCCTTGACGGCTGGTGGCCTCAGGGGCGAACTAATGCTGGCGTGGCATCAAGACTATTGCCCCCTACGAGCAATTGTTGGGACCTCGGGGCCGAACTAGTGATTGGCGTGGTATGGCTGTGCGTTGAGTCTGTTTCAACTTTGATAGCATATGTACATTCAAATGAGAGGAATGCTAAGAGAGAGATGTCTTACTCAGGTCCAGGTACTTTTGAAAAAACAATTGTTTGCCCCCACCTGGAGCTGAGTAAGGCCAATGCTAGAAGTTTGCTCTTTGCTGTAGCTCGGTTGAGTTTGTTCCAACTCTGCCTTTTTGAATTAATATTGAAGTGTTGATGTGCTGATACTCAAGAAGTTCTGTAGATGCAAAGGTGTTTGCTCAAGATATGCCAGTATAATTTCCACCAAGTAATGCCACTTGGCTGAAAAGAGATATTTTACTTAAGATATATTAGTGTGGTTTCCACCAAGCAATACCACTTGGCTAAATAGAGATGTTTACTTAAGATACATTAGTGCGGTTTCCACCAAGCAATTCCACTTGGCTAATTTCCAATTTAGTTGCCAAACATTTTCCACCAAGCTATACCACTTGGCATGTTTGAGTGCTAACTAAATTTAAATTCCGTTCAGTCGTTCTGAAGCTGAGCCATTTGGGTTAAAACCAAAGTTAATTCCGTTTGATTAACATCAAAGCTAATTCCGTTTGGTAAAAACCAAAGCTAATTCCGTTTGGTGAAGACCAAAGCTAATTCCGTTTGGTAAAAACCAAAGCTAATTCCGTTTGGTAAAGACCAAAGCTAATTCCGTTTGGTAAAGACCAAAGCTGATTCCGTTTGATAAACATCAAAACTAATTACAAAGATTGTATAAATCTGAGAAGAGTGGGAAAACATTTGTATTGGACAGCAAATAAATGCCTTTACATCCTGATAAAGAGGTTGTGGAACGATTCTATTGATAATACTTCTTGAGGTTTGCTACGTTCCAAGGCCGAGGTATTGCTTTGCCGTTCAGATCTTCCAGGTAGTAAGCTCCGTTTCCCACCACGGCTGTGATTTTATAGGGACCCTCCCAGTTCGGCCCCAGTTTGCCCTCACCAGGCACTCGTTTGTGATCCATAACTTTCCTTAAAACCAATTCTCCTGGTAAAAATTGCCTTGGGAAAACTTTTTGATTGAAACTTCTGATGAGCTGCTGCTGATAGGCTTCCAGTCTGATCAGTGCTGCCTCTCTTCGGCCTTCTGCCAAATCCAGTGCTTGCGCAATAGCCTCCTCATTACTGGAGCTTTCAAATAATTCAGACCGAAGGGTTGGGAGACCTACTTCGAGCGGGATGATGGCCTCCATTCCGTAGGTTAGAGAATAAGGTGTTTCCCCAGTAGAGCGTCGTGCTGTGGTTCGGTAGGCCCATAATACATGAGGTAGCTCCTCAACCCATTTGCCCTTGGCATGTTCAAGCCGCTTTTTTACGCCGTTGATGATGGTCTTATTTGACGCTTCTGCCTGACCATTGCTTTGAGGGTACCCCGGAGAAGAGTTCCTATACTCAATTCGGAGGTCGACGCAAAATTTCCTGAAGACCTTTCCATCGAACTGTGTTCCGTTGTCCGCGATCAGTATCCGTGGAATGCCGAAACGCACTACCACATTCCTCAGAACAAATCGTTTTGTGTCTGCCTCTTTGATGCTTGCCAATGCCTCAACTTCTACCCACTTGGAAAAATAGTCGGTTGCAGCGATGAAGAATCGCCTATTCCCAGTACCTCGCGCCAATGGTCTAACAATGTCCAGGCCCCATTGCGCAAAAGGCCATGGGCTAGTGAGCGGAGTGAGAGTTTTGGCTGGCTGATGAATGAGTGGAGCAAATCTCTGACATTTGTCACACCTCTGTACATACTGCTGTGCATCTTGTTGCATTCGCGGCCACCAGTACCCGTGGGTGAGGGCTCTATGCGCCAGTGACCTTCCGCCAACGTGGCATCCACAAATCCCATCGTGAATTTCGTAGAGAACATTCTCGACGAGATTTGGATGCACACATAGGAGGTAGGGGCCAAGATAGGAACGCCTATAAAGCTTTCCAGACGGTGAGATCTAGAATCGAGCTGATTTATGCCTGATCTTGTTGGCTTCCTTTCTGTCTTCGGGGAGTTCACCAGATTTCAAAAAGACCAATATCGGATCCATCCAGCTCGGCTCTAAGTTGTTGCAGAGGACTGGAGATGCAATACTTGATTCTGGTACGAACTCAACCCAAACTCTTCTGGCATCCTTTGTGTCCACTGATGAACCTAGGCATGCCAGTGCATTTGCGTGGCTATTTTTGTCCCGACTGATTCGTTCCACTCGTATGGATTGAAATTTTCTGAGTAAGTCTCTAGCCTTGCTTGCGTACTCGGCCATTCTCTTATCTCGAGTTTCATAGACTCCAGAAAGCTAGTTTACCACTAGTTGTGAATCACTAAAAACAAGAAGTCGTTTCAGATCAAGCATTAGATCTTGAAGTGTTGAGCGACCAATAGCGCCAGACTTGCCCTCGTTGTTCGAAGCCTTCTAGCCTAGCCTGAGAGCCTGTTCCCAGATAAATCCTTTTGGAGAGATAAGAACTACTCCTGCCCCCGAGCCTCGGTTATTGGACGAACCATCGACGTAGAGTTGCCAGATGTTTCCAATAAAGAGTTTCCATGCCTCCGAAGCGCTCGGTCTTCCTTGTTCGGCGGCGCTTGGCACCTGTGCCGAACTCGGATTCCCTGGTTCGGTACTCTGGGTGGGAGTGAATTCTGCGACAAAATCCGCCAAGACCTGGGCCTTGATAGCTATCCGGGGTTGATACCGAATGTCAAACTCGGCAAGCTCTACTGCCCACTTCGCTGTTCGGCCAGAGCAATCGGCTCGGCTGAATACAGATCTGAGGGGAAACTCGGTGAGGACATTAATGACATGCCCCTGGAAGTAATGTTGCAACTTTCTTGAGGCGATAAGCAGCGCGTAAGCTAGCTTTTCCAGAGGTAGGTATCATGTTTCGGCATCTAGTAAAGTCTTGCTGACGTAGTATACTGGTTTCTGCTCCTTATCAATTTCCCGAACTAACACTGCACTCACGGCATGACTTGACACTGCTAGATAGAGATACAGTTCTTCTCCTGGTTCCGGAGTGGATAGCAGGGGGGGTGTACTGAGGTACCGTTTGAGATCCTGCAGTGCTTCGGTACATTCGCTATTCCATTCAAATGCTGCCTTTTTCCTCAGGAGCTGGAAGAAGGGCTTCATCCAATCTGAGGATTTGCTAATAAACCGATTCAGTGCGGCTGCCATTCCGGCTAGTTTCTGCAGTTCCTTAGACTTTGTTGGCACTTCGAGGTCTTGTAGTGCCCTGATCTGATCCGGATTTGCTTCAATTCCTCTATGTGTGACCATATATCCCAAGAACTTCCCTATTCCTACCCCGAAGGCGCACTTCGAGGCATTGAGGTGAAGCTGGTGGTTTTTCAAGATGCTAAAAACTTCTTTCAAGTCTTTGAGGTGGTTTGCAGCGAACTTTCTTTTTACTACCATATCATCTATATAGGCTTCCAAAGTTTTCCCCAGTTGGTTTCTGAACATCCGAGTGATCATTCGTTGGTAGGTTGCTCCGGCGTTCTTGAGGCCGAACGGCATTACTTTGTAACAGTAGATCCCTCTTGGTGTGATGAATGCTGTCTTTTCCTGATCCGGGCCAAACAGTGGTATTTGATGATAGCCGCTATAAGCGTCCAGAAAACTCATACGCTCATGCCCCACTGTCGAGTCTACTAGTTGATCAATACGAGGCAGTGGAAAACTATCTTTAGGACTGGCTCTGTTCAAGCAAGTGAAATCGACACAAACTCTCCATTTTCCGTTCTTCTTCTTGACTACAACTGTGTTGGAGAGCCATTGCGGGTACTGTACTTCTCTGATCGCTCCCGAGGCTAGGAGTTTTTCGATTTCTGCAATCACTGCTTCGGTGTGCTCCACTGAGGATCGCCGGCTTTTCTGCACGATGGGCCGAGCTGAAGGATCGATGTTGAGCTTGTGGCAAGCAAATTCTGGGTCCAACCCTAGAGTATCATATGCTGACCATGCGAATACCTCCATATTTTCCCTCAACAATTCCAGCAGCTGAAGTTTCTCATCAGCGCCTAGCGAGGTACCGATAAGGAAGTACTTTTCCGGGTCGTCCTCTTTCACCAAGACTTTCTCCAAATCCTCCACTATTTTTTCCTCCGGAGTTCCTCCCACATCTTCCAAGACTGGCTGCCCAACCACTTCGACTGTTTGTACCCGATTGCAGAGCTGCTTCGTTTTTAACGCTGCCATGAAGCAATGTTTGGACGCCACTTGGTCCCCCAAAATCTGCTCTACTCCGTGTTCCGTTGGGAATCGGATGAGCTGGTGGTAGGTTGAAGGGACTGCTTCCATTCGATGAATCCATGGACGGCCAAGTATGGCATTATAAGAGGATGGTGTATTAATGACCAAGAACTCTATCTGGAGGGTTTTCGCTCCTGCTACAACTGGCAAGACTATTCGGCCGAGCGGCTATTCTGGCTGTGAATTGAAACCGACCAACGGGGCCACCGTTGGGGTGAGATGCTGCTCGGAGAGGCCAAGCTTCCAGAACAAATCATAATACAGTATGTCTGCTGCACTGCCCTGATCTACTAGGACTTGTTTCACATCAAATCGTTTTCCAATCCCAACAGTTATGATTAATGCATCAGTATGTGGGTGCTGTATGCCTTCTAAATCTTTACTAGTAAATGAAACAGTGCACATGGGGGATTTTGGTACGGTACGTACCTTTTTCGATGCCGGCT
Source organism: Camellia lanceoleosa (assembly GCA_025200525.1). Lineage (NCBI taxonomy): Eukaryota > Viridiplantae > Streptophyta > Magnoliopsida > Ericales > Theaceae > Camellia > Camellia lanceoleosa. Next base: position 159,491,414 of record CM045763.1, read on the forward strand.
CCACTGACATGATTCGCTGTACTTGGGCAGCCTTAGCGATCTCTTCCTTCAGTGCCTCCTCAGATTCTTGTACCGCTGTACCATGGATCACGTTTATTATCAGTCGGGGCGGATGCTCGATGTCTGCTTTTGGGAGTGGGTTCCCCTGCTCGGCCACCTCCTTACTCTGATCAACATATTCCCTTAGGTGCCCGGCAGCCACCAGGTCCTCCAAATGTTGCTTTAGTGCCCTACAGTTCTGAGTCATGTGTCCCCTGTCTTGGTGGTAGGTGCACCTGAGCTTCTGATTGCGCCGAGCTGGATCTCCCATCATTTTCGGCGGCCAAACAAAGAAGGGTTCTCTCTTGATCTTCTCCAAGATTCGATAGATTGGCTCTTTGAACACGGTCACAATGGCTTCATGGGATTTGGATTTATCCACCTCGTTTACTGCAATTCCTCGGTGTTCTCCTCGATCCGTTTTCTTCTTCTGCCGGGCTGCCTGTTCTGCTGATACTGCCTCAATGGGGATCTGATCGTCTTCGAGTCGGGCATACTGCTCGATCCTGGCGCGCAAGTCTTTCAAAGCTATGGCCGGGCGCTTGGTAAGTGATTGTCTTAACTTACTTTCAGGGCGCAGGCCATGCTTGAAGGATATGACGGCCATCTGCTCGCTGCACACATTTTCTTCCAGATCATTATGCTCTTCCCAGTATCTCCTAGCATAACTGCGCAGCGTTTCCTCTTGCTCCTTCCTGAGCCCAAACAATGTATCTGGTTCTTTCGGAATTTTAGTATTGGAGACGAACCTAGCCAGGAACTCTTCGGAGAGCTGCTTCTAGCCATGAATTGATCCAGCAGGGAGTCGATCAAACCATCGGAGTTCGGTTTCTCCCAAGCTGGAGGGGAAGACTTTACACATCAGCGCCTCATCTCGGCTCCAGAGGGACATCATCTGTCTGAAATGGATGATATGCGTCAGAGGGTCTGACTTCCCATCGTAGGAAGTGAACTTTGGTGGAGTGAACTTCTTTGGGGGTTTCATGGTTTCGATCTCCAGAGAGAATGGTGAAGAGACGAGTCTGTCCAAAGCTCGATGTTCTCTCTGGTGAACAGTTCGGTCCAGATGATCTCGATGTTGCTCGTTCTGCCTATTGCCAATCAGCCAAGTGCGAAGGTCCTGAGGCGGGTATTCAGTTTGTTGACTGCCTGTCTTCTGCCTCTTGGGCCTCCTCCGGCGTGACCTACGGGTGTGGCTGCTCGCCGCTTCACTCTGCGTTGGGATTGGTTGACTTTGTTGCCCGGAGTCATTCTTGGGGAACTTCTTTACTGGTAATTCTCTGGATAAACTTCTTCGCTGCAAATGAGAGGGCTCTGCTTCCGTCCTCTTTTCTGTCGGATCACCCAACACCTTCTTAAGCTGAGCTTTCAACTCCTGTATCTCCATTCCCATGGAATCTATAATTCGGTCTCTGTAGTCCTTTTCCAGAAGAAAATGGTGAGAAGATCCTCCGGCGAAAGGCAGTCGATGCTCGGCAGATTCGGGGGTTCGATTATTGTTTCCAGTCTGCTCCTCTAGAACTGTCGGGAGTGCCAAACCTTTGTCCTTCGTCTTCTCCGTCTGAGGAGTGTGTGATGAAGGCGGAACGTCCTCAATCCCCATTGCCGGAACTGAATGCAGAGCTTAGAGATGAAGTGATCCACGTTCACCGCACCAATTGTGCGTACCGGATTCCGCACTAGATAAAAGTAGATCGAGGCTCCGCACTCAGTTGGGTATCGAGGTAGGACTCACCACAGAAGCACCGTTAGATTGCCGTACGGGGTTGGCCGGATAACCCCTCCGGTGTGGGAATTAGTGATCGGAGAAGAGATGTATGTTAAGTGTCCCTCAGATTGGGACTGTTCAGTTTCCTTTAATGCGAAGTTCATGGTGTATATATAGTGTTCCTTACTTGCTTCTCAAGGTGAGTTCATGGAGTAAAGATGCTGCCAGGTGTCCTTCCAACCTTGCTCCAGGTGGGGGACCACTTGGTAGTTGTCAATGATTGCCTATTCTCATTGTAAGCATGCTAATAACAAACCACATTCCTTTAGCTCAACAACTTCCGTGATTTGAGGTATGGGGGACCAGCTGAGGTGGCAACCTGCACATGCATGCATTCACAGATTCCACGTTTCCTTGTGAGGTTTCTCCAGCTAGGTGCCAATATACTTCAGTTCGGTATTGACGTGCCTCGGCTCGGCCCTTTCCAGGCTTATACTGTGAAGATGGGCTGGGCTGCTATCTGTTCGGCCCACATTATCTGTCCTGCAGCTCAGCCCAGTCCAGTATTGCGGTTGGGCTGGCCTTTCCACTGTAGGTCGGGCCCAAGTGCTTGAGGACTTGGGTGGGCTGTTGATCGTGAAGTTGGGCTCAACCAATCTAACCGTATGCTCATCTGCCTCACTTGGGTTTGGGCTTTGTCAGATTGGGCCGGCCCAAGGCTTGGACCTAACCCATTTTGCATTTAGCCCCTTCAATATTGTCACATGAATGATGTTCATGTCATATTCTTGTGACATTTGTTTTGTAGATTTTGAGTTTGAAAGGTTCATTTTTTTTTCTTGATGTAATTGGTTGTGGTGTTTAGGAATTCTTCGTTAAATGAGTTTTGTCATGAAATTGCCAAAGGGAGAGATTGTAATGCCTTTTGTAGTTGGTAACCCCGTTGGATAAAATTCCATTAAATTGTAATTGTATTTGTTCTTTTGTTTTTGTGAGAATAGGTGTTTTGGATGTGATTCCAATCCAATTTGTGCTCAAAACAGAGCAATTTGTGTTCAAGCAGAGATATGTGCACTTGAGCAAAATAAGTTGCGCGCAAGCGGTTAAAACATGCTTGCAGCTTCTCAAACCTTTAATGTCAAATATTGCAATGTCACAAAGTGTGCTAGAGCACAAAAAGTTGACTGAGCAGTGGCTTTGATTAAGATTGAGATTGACTCAATACAACAAAACTCCCATAATAGGTAAAACAATCAATGTTTGACTTTGATTAAGATTGACTCCCTCATCTCTCAATTAGGAATATATAAGAGTGGTCAACTGAATTAACTAAGCAGTGGCTTCTAACAAACCATTGTTTTCTAGAAGTGGGGATGCTGCTACGCGGTAGTAGCTGTTGTGCAACGAAATGGGCTCATTTTGGGGCCCATTTTAATAATTCGAACCGTTCATATTTTAAAATACATCAACTAAAATATGCTTGCAAAAAATTAAGTTAATTCGATATCATTTACCTATTCATCCGCTCATATTTGTGTTCATTTTAATATTTTAAATCATATTTATTATTAATTTTTGTAGATACAAATATGAGTGGATGAATGGGTAAACGATATCCAACTAACTTATTTTTTTGCAGGCATCTTTTACTTGATGTATTCTAAAATATGAACGGTTCGGATTATCAAAATAGGCCGCGAAATAGGCCCATTTCACCGCACAGCAGCATCTCTACTTCCGTGTTTTCCTAGGGACCAAATGGCAAATAATTTGTTATAGGTTTGCCCTGGTAATCAATTGACTTTAATAGTAATTGATCCAAAGAAATACTAATTTTTGGGGTTTTTTTTTTTTTTTGAAAAAGGAAATTCAAAAAACATTATATTTTTGGGTTGTACGCTATGGATCAAAAAAGTAACTTTTCTTAAATAAAAAAAAAAAGTTTGGAAAACCACAAAAAAACCAAAAAATAGTTAACTATTCTGGTTTTTTTTTTTTTAAGATTCTTTTATACAAGATGGACTAAAAAAGTAACAAAGTGATGTAATCTTAAAAAAATTATATGCCAAACACCCTTAGGGGGGGTTTTGGAAAGTGCATTTTTTGGCTTTTGTTTTTTTATATATTTTCATCTTTAGTGAACTTTTTTTAAAAATTTCAAAAAGTTTTAAATTTATAAATTCGGCTTGACAAAACAAACCAGAACATTATAATTTTTTTTAAAAAAGTCTTTAAAAAAATCAAGAAAAGACAAAAATAAGCCAAAATTAGCAAAAAAAAAATTTTGTTGCTTATTTTCATCTTAGTGTTTTTTTTTTTATAAATTTTTTTAAAAAATATACTTGTTAGATTCGTTTCAACAAGATGGACCAAAAAAATAAAAAATTTTGACATAATTTTGAAAAACAATCACTAAAGAAAAAAATTCGATTTTTTTTTTTTTTTTTTTTTTTCCAAAATGGGTTAGTACACTTTTTTGGGATGACTATTGTCTAGGCAACTCCAACTTGTGAATGATCAAAAAGGGTATTTTTGTCTGTTTACAACTTTTTGTGCTAATGTTTTGAAATTTTTTTGGCAGCCAACCAGATATTGGCCTATTTGACTAGACTTCCAAACATTTCAAACACAAAACAATTTACATCTAATTCAAATTAATAATGGTATATTTATCATTATGTTATGAATTATAACTAAAATTTTAATCTGAAACAAGTTGTATAGTATAGAATGATTCTTATTTATAAATGTACTTTTTTGGGATAATTTTTTTCATTTTGTATCATTTTTGTATTCTTATATTATGCGTATCGTCATACTTATCAACCCAACATTTGTGTAATGAGTTCCACTAGATATGTATATCTCAAGGATAAAGCTTGGGAGCTCGAATGAGCTCCCCCCGAATCCCCCGAAAATGGAAACCAGAGGAAAACAGAGGGAATGGAAACCAGAGGAAAACAGAGGGAGAGGGAGAAGAGAGAGGAGAGGAGAGAGGGAAACAGAGAGAGAGAGAGGGAGAGAAGCTCGGCCGTCGCAACAGCTCGGCCGATCGTCGATCGTCTCAGCAGCTCAGCAGCTCGGCCGTCGCAGCAGCTCAGCCTCCGCCTCGCCTCCGCCCCTGGTTTATGCCCCCTCCTGTCCAGTTCTTCTTCTTCTTCTCCCTTCTCCCTTCTCTTCTTCTTTTTCTCCCTTCTCTTCTTCTTCTTCTTCTTCTCCTCCCTTCTTCGTCTTCGTTTCTGATTCAACTAAAGGGAAAACGACGTCGTTTTTCCAATTAGGGGGATTCGGGGGGACTGAATTCGAGCGACGTAGCATTACTCATATCTCAAATACAATACGGAAAGTTAGACTAATATATCAGATGATAAGATAAGATGATAGATTTAAATACTTATTGAAGCATTGTTCCAAATCAAATATATAAATAACTAGATGAGTGACACTCAATTGCGAATAGGACTGATAAACAAACCAAACAGTTCGAACTCGACTAATGTTTGGCTTGTTAAAATCTCATTCGAGCTCAGTTCGTTAAATAAACAAGTCAAACTTGAACACATTTTAAAGCTCATTAAGGTTTTCAAACTAATCCTGAACAATCAATTACTAATTCAGCTCGATTCAAAAAATTTAAAATTATATAAAATATCAAACTACTCAAGCTTGACTCAATAAAAACTCGTTTGAGATCAGTTCGAAAGTTTAACGAACCAAACTTGAATAAATTTTGAAACTCATTAAAATTGTCAAACTAAACTTGAACATTTAACTATTCGGCTTGTTTATCACCCCTAGTTGTGAGTGCTCATACGTGAAAAAAATGTAGGAATATAATTATAAAAGTGAGTATAAGATTTATGACAATTATTTGAAAAGATGGTTGTTTTTTAGATCAGTTTGAACGAGTTACAAAAGCAATTTGGACTGAGAGTTTATGAATTTTCAAATTCTATAAACGATTTTATTAGAGCAATTCTAACACTATGTTATCATTCATGTTATTGTTAGAATTTGATATGATAGACATAAAATTTTAGGGTAAACTACCAATAGGTCCTACTTGGGAGACTTATTACCCAATAGGTCCTACTTTGAGACTTATTACCCATTAAGTCCTATTTGATATAATTTATTAAGTGATAAAGACAAATTTATCAGTCTTTTTTTTTTATGAATAATTTTATAGTGATAAATTTATCACTCTCTTTTTTTATGAATAATTTTTTAGTGATAAATTTATCACTCTCTTATTTTTATAGTATTAAATTTATTAGTTAGGACCTGTAGGTAAATAAGTCTAGTGAATAGGACTAATTGGTAAGTACCCCAAAATTTTAACTTGATGAATGTTTGACCGATGGTTTTTTTAAAATATTATATTACCTCACCAAATAAATATAAAAAATTGTCGCTTGATGAAATTTTAATATAAAATTAATAAATTAATATAAAAAAATATTATTTTTAAATACTAAATGTCATATTAAAATAATTTTAATTCAAAATACAATTTGAAGGCATTTCATCAAAAAATACTCACCATCAAATTTTAATTAATTTAAGTTTGAATTAATATAATGAATCGAAGTGTTTAGAAATATTATTTATTAGATTACAATTTTTAATTAAAAATATAATTTAAAGACATTGCTGGGACACAAGATTGCATCGTATGGAAAATTGAATCATACTAAAAAATAACTTATGCACGGGTAAAAGGGATCTTTGAGAATATGACATTTTAATACTATAGCATATTAAGATATGACATTAATAAGTTTCAAATGGGCCATAAATTTAATTTTGAAAATTTTGGGGCAACAGCTCCCAAGTTTTAATATTTTCAAGGACAATAATAATTTGAAATGCCATATTATCCCTAGATATCTGGCAATCTATCCGCTATTCTACCTATCTGTCTGGTGTCACATATCTATACAGACTATAGTATCATTTATCTTCCATCAATCTATCCATCTGTTACATATTTATCCAGTGTTACCTATCTTTCCATATTACCACCACCACCACCACCACCACAAACTAGGGGTGGACATCGACCCGTTGACCCGTCCAACCTTATTTTTTAAGGGTGTGAGAAGATTGTTTTAACCCATAAGACCGAGTTGGGCCAAATATTTTAACCTGATAGGTTAATGGGTTGGGCTTGAGATTTTTATTTTCAACTCAGTCCGACCAGACCTGCTATGAAATAAATAAATAAATAAATTAATTAATTATAATATATTTAAAAATATATATATTTTTTAGGATATAGCCTTTATCTCTATTGATTTTATTGATACTCACATTTGTAGTAATGTGTGATTGGATTTATTTAAGAAATCCTTCAATTTATACAAAAAAAATTAATTTATAATTATGTCAGTATATTTAATTAAGAAATATAATGTGTGATTGAATTTAATTATGGAATGTTTTATTTTTTTAACATATAACCCGATGGTTGGGGTTGGGATTTATAATTATTTTTTGGGCCGGACTTTGGTAGATGTAAAGGCCAGATGTTAGGGTCAGGCCGGGCTTGGGCAAACACAAAATCCCTTATTATATAGTGTTTGTCCGGCCTGACGAATGTTCACCCCTACCACCAGTCGCTGTCATTGGCCACCTTCAGCAACTTTTTCGGTGACAAGCAACAATGGATAAAAATGGAAAGAATTTTGAAATAATAATTTATCATTTTCACCAAACAATTTCATTAATTATGTTCTTACAACTTCAACAAAACAATCATTGAATTTAATGGCATACATTTTACTAGAAATGGATTTATCAACAATATATTTTTTTTATTTTTAAATTACACGATTTGCAGATCTTAACCTCCCAAAAAAATAGGTGATAGGATGTATTAGTTTTATGGGTTAATTGGTGCAAGGGCTATTAATTTAGGGATTGGCTTCTCGTTAGGTTGTGTCGAATGTTTTGGATATCTGAATGAGTAGGGACTCCAAATATTTCACTAATATTTTTATCAAATGTCTCACATGGTGTAGCATCTACATGGAATTCACATGGTGTGAGTCCTGCATTCATGTAAGATATTTTATAGAAATGTGGTAAAATATTTGGGACCTCTAGCATTTTTCTATCTGAATATACATTCTTGCTTTAAAGTTCATCTATCACTATATCGCCAACCTGTTTTTGTGCAGCATGTATATATATATATATATATTTGTGTGTGTGCTGCTTGGAAGCAAACTAAACTTGTTTAAAGGTAAGAACATATCTCAAACACATAACAATGTGTGATAACAACTTTCTTATTTTCCCTTTTTCTTTTTCCTTTTTTAGGATGGGTCATTGGGTCACATTACCTCTCATATTTTCTTACATACGAAAGGACACAAAAGCCGGAAAAAAAAAAAGAAGCTAGAAAGCCAACTTTTAACCAATTTTCAAAAACAAACCTAAATAGATTAACTCAAAACAATAAACATATAAATAAATTGTGGGCTAACTAGGGATTCTTTTAGAACACAAACACCACAAATTGATATGATGGTGGTTTGCACATTTAAATATTTTATTTTAAATCAAGTAAAAATAACTATTCTGTAGAATAACAGTTAAGATCAAGTGTCGATTCACAGGGACTAATGATGAATAATTTAATTTGGAAATTTAGATTTGTTTGTGAATATTTGGAGTGAAAATTAAACTAATTAATTAAGCAATTAATTAAACGAAATGAAATAAATATCTTAGGATTTCGAATCCACCACTAACCTTATAATTGGGAGTAATTGTACTCAATCTTTAGAAAATCATTGATTTGGATATTGTGATGTAAGTTGATCAGAAATACATCGTCAAGAGGATTTATATATTAAAATAAAAAAGCCACAAATCATCTTCACTTAGCATGGACCGTCACCACTAAACTACGATTTGATGCACGACCCGTTTTACTAAGTATGACTCGTTTAACAATTTTAATATACAACAGTGACAACCATTGTATAACATGATTTGAATAAAGCCTTTATTACACAAAAATATTTAAAAGTTATACAACTGTATCCAAATCAAAACAAAACTAAAAATACTAAATACAACTTACCCCAATTATTTGGTCACAATTTCATCTCTATCCTAAGAAAACAATTACTGCACTCTAATATTTACAAACTAAACACTCCCACTCTAGGCCAAGCCCTCTCCTCCTGCCTTGAGCTCTCTATCCCGAGCTCCTCTCCCTTTTTATAGGCAAAGTACCTACAAAAGAAAACCAGTAATAATAATATAAATAATATTATATTGTAATATATATATATATTTATATATAATTGAGGGGTGGGTGATTAGATGCCATCACCTCGTTTGTTTGGTGCCTTTATCACTGCTCTACGTTATTGTGTGCCTTGTGCGTGTTGTGCACTCCGTCCTTTTTGGATTAGGTAAATTGCACTTACATTCTTAAAGTTTGAGTTTAATACATACATATCATTCTTGATGTTTAAAAAATTACACTAACTCCCTTATCATTGTAGACATTAAACTTATGCACTCTCTTTTTTTATTTTGCTTTACTTTCTCTTTTTTTCTCTCTCTCTCTCTCTCTCTCTCTCTCTCTCTCCTTTGCTTTACTTTTTTTTCAATGTAATTTTCTCTATTTTTTTATTAGAAGTTGTTATCTTTTATATAAGTCGGAGAGTGTGCAATAAGACTATTAATCACAATGGTGAAAATGTAACTTTCAGAATATCAAGAAATAAGATTAATTGGATCAAACCTCAAGGGTGTCAATATAATTTACCGTTTTGGATTTTTTCCCATTATTTCTTTATTTATTATTACTTATATTATTAGTCAATATATTTTTTTTAGATAGTATTATTAGTTAATATTTGGAATCTGTTTATTTTTTTTCATTTATTTGTTATTACTATTAGCTAAAAACAGGAATTTGATTTTTTTCAATTATTTGTCATCACTATTTACTAAAAATATCAATACAACTTACAACTAGTGGTTTGATGCCCAACTACGAAAAGTTGGCTTCCAACCCCTACTTCATTCTTAAAAACAAGGGCAAATTACACAAATAGTCCCTATAATTTGAGGTTTGTGTCACTTTGGTCCCTGACTTTTCAATTGTGACACATTTGACCCTGAATTTTGAATCTTGTTCCAAATAAGGACAATTGAATATATAGGGATTATTAGTGTAATTAACCCCAAAACAATAAGAACCTAGACAAGAAACCAATTTACTTTGTTTAGCATAAATTAAGCAAAATATTCTTTCTATTTTTTTTTTTATATATATGATTTCATATCAATCAAATAGACTATATTTTTATATTAATTTTTTTTAGGGTCATTAAATGAGACATTTTTAAGGCTCACCCTTATATAAAATGAGATCTAAATTTTTGAAAATATGGAATTGAGTTTGGGGGACCAATTCAAATGATTCCATTTTTTATTTTATTTTTTTTGTAAATACATGCATATAAAAATAAAATTTTGCAAAAAAAATTGGTGGGACTAAGACCGCCCCTCCCCTCCTTGATTAAGAGATCCGTAAATAGTCATTCTATTCTTGCCTAAAATCATTTCAACAAACCAAACACTACTTAAAAACCTTTCCTGGAGGGAATTAGCTGAGAAGAGATTCAGTAATACTATATACATATGAGTCCTATTCATTCAATATAGAGAGAGCCTTGCAAAGTTGCAATATGTAACTATGGACTCATCTGCAAAATCTCTAGTTCAACAGGAAACACCTGTTCTCTTATTATACAAAAAAGAAACCCTATACTTGCAAAAAAAAAAATTTTTTTTTTTTCAAATTAGTTGTTTTTTTAGTTATGTTAATTGACCTCACACATGTTAGATTGAAGTTGGATTTTTAGACTTTATTTTATTTTATTTTTATTCTTGTGAGATCATGGGTGCTAAGCAAATTTGCCAACGAATATGATTATTTTCAACTTGCCTTCAAGAGTGAACTCTAGCTCTTACATTGTTCTCTCAATTGTCTTGATAATACTGCTTTATCCCTCTTATTTGAGTGAGCAAGTACTCATTTTTCTCCATACAAAAGAAAGTTTATATAAAAGATCAAATATGAACTATTGTAATGCCAACAAAAAGCCCTTCACAAGAAAACGAAAGAGTAATTTCTTCACAGATAAAATGTATAAAATTTCAACCTTCGAAGGCATCCAATCTAGCTACTTGACTTCTTCTCTACTCTTAATTGCTCCCGACCAATTCGTACCTTTTCTTCTCCTTCCTCATCTTCAGCTCTGTGTAACGTAACGAGTAATCAATACAAATAACAATCTCATTAAGGTAAAACAACATATATTGACAAAGCCTAAGTTCTCTTTCTCATTAAAAATACTTACTGTATCTGGATTTGAAATCAAAATTGAATATGGGCTTCTCGATGGAGCTACATTAGCACTACAGTTCCGTCTTTTTTCATGAATTTTTCTTGTCATACCTGAATTATGTGGTTGAACAAGATCTTCTTCAAGTTTTGGAGATTGGATTTTCAATAGATATCTACACCTTAGCCTAAAAAAACTGTAATTCATTTGAAAATAAGCAAAAACCCCAGTTATCAATCCCACAATGCCAATTCTGACAAAAATTCAAGACTATTTGAACTAGGATTATGAGTATTCATACCCGGCTTCTGCCAAAAGGATATCTCCCTTTTGCTTTGAAGTCTACAGTTTTCTATTTTTTTTTTATACAAATTCCTATATATGATCAAAACCAACGGTACATGACCACAAATAATGGTATATTCAAGAACATAATGGAGTGATATAGACATTAGACAGTAGAAAACAAGGTTCAAATTCAATAAGCAAATTCTTCCAAATTGAAATTTTATTGCACATTGACTGAAATCTATCCATATGGGTTGAACAAGGGATAAGATATCATTTACACTAATACTATTTTTATGTTACACTCCAGAACTTGAAGGATATATATATATATATACAATATGTGACTATTCACAATCCTTGTGGACAACAGTTAGGAGAACTTAAAAAGCACCTCAAATATTTTGGACCACAGACCTTGGAACCTTTTGAAGCATGGCAATAGCAATCTCACCACCAACATTGCAAGCATGAAAAGGCCCATACTATCACAACCAAAATGATCAAGTACTATCGAGCCAAACATTCATGGAAAAAAAAAAAGTGTAAGCAAAATTAAGTGAAAGGTTACCCAGTTAAAATTAATACACAAATAATGTCAGAAATCTAAAATTCAAAAAGGTAGTAGAAAAGCCAGTGATGAATATTGGGGATATGCCAGAAAGAAATCCAAAGGATTGATACCTTGCGTGCCTCGAGTACTGGCATCAGAAATTAGGACAATGAAAAGCCGAGGAGTAACCCCAAAAAATTCAAAATTAATTAGGAAGCTGTGCAAATGTCCCAGTGTTGGGACTGCAGCCCCCAGCCATCATCTTCTCATAGACTGCATATGCACGATCAGGATTTCCAGACATGCTATATCCTCGAATGAGAGCATTAAGTAGGAGTTCTTCATACATTTTCCCAGCTTCCTCGAATCATTCCAGCAATCCCAAGATTGAGAATTAAGGAATTGTAGGTATAAAGGTTAGGAATAATCCCTCTACTCTGCATCTCATTGAAAAGAGAGGGAGCTTCTTCTATTCTTCTCGATCTCCCAAGACCATTAATCATAAGGTTGTAAGAAATTAAATCAGGATCAATGCCAGTCGACTTTAATTCCTCAAAGTAGTGCATAGTATCATCCACTTTCCCCCACCATGCACAGGCAATCTACGAGAATGGTGTAGGACATCAGATCTGGTCTTATTCCATCTTTAACCATTCTATTAAACAACTCACAAACAGTTTCCACATCCCCTCCTTTGCCAAATCCATTTATAAGAATATTGTAAATAGCACAGTTTGGTTTGCATCCGTAATCCACCATCTCATCAAAGAAACTCCTCACTTCATCCAAATTTCCCAGCTTTAAGAGACCATCTATGAGAGGACCATATGTACAAGGAGTGGGATTGAAATCTCCACTGATAAGATCATAGTACAAATCTACGGCTTTCTCTATTCTATTAGACTTAACAAGACCATCAATAACTATATTGTGAGTCATGGTGTTAGGCTTACATCCCCTGCTGAGCATCTCTTCATAGAGTTCAAAAATTTCATCGACCCTCCCAGACTTCCCAAGATCATCAAGCAACAAGTTGTAGGTGAAAACATCAGGAGCAAAACCAACAGTTTTCATCTCCTTAAAAAGACCCCAAGCCATTTCAGTGAGATGAACATCAAGAAACCCCACAATCAGAACATAATATGCTTCTAGTGTAGGTTGAATTCCAAAACTGTTGGTAAACTTCACAAAAAGTTCGTGAGCGTCGAGGGCTTTCTTATGCTTGCACATAACCTTAATAAGAGGAATCACTACCGAGTCATTTTTGCAAAGCCCATCAACTATCAATCTTTCAACTAATGAAATGGACTGATCAATTTCAGAATCACACAGAATTCCTTCAATTAAATCTCTCCAAAAAGAGTTGTCTGTCTGATTCCTAACCTATTGAACAAAGCTCTTTGCGATCTTAAATGCATCCTCAATCCGCCCGACCAGTGTTTTTAAAGGCTCAAGGCGCACTAAGGCGCTGAAGGTCTCTCAAGGCCTAGGCGCAAGGCGCAAGGCGAGGCGCGGGCTTTATTGAAGTAAGGCGCACAATCTTCGTAAAAAATAAAAAAATTAATATAGATTATTTTTTATTTTATGTATGAATCAATTTTCTATTTTTTTATGTAATGTATGAATCAATTAATGTATGTAATGTAATGTATGAATCAATTAATGTATATAAAATTAATATAGACTATTTTTTATGTAATGTATGAATCAATTAATGTATGTAATGTATGAATCAATTTTATATTTTTTTAATTAATGATGAATTAATTAATTAATGTACATTACATTCCATTACATTCATTCCTATGTTACATTCAATTTTCTATTAATGTATGAATTAATTAATGTATGTAATGTAATGTATGTAATGTACAAATTAATTAATGTTATGAATCAATTTTCTATTTTTTTAATTAATGATGAATTAATTAATTAATGGACATTACATTCATTCCTATGTTACATTCAATTTTCTATTAATGTATGAATTAATTAATGTATGTAATGTAATGTATGAATTAATTAATGTTATGAATCAATTTTCTATTTTTTTAATTAATGATGAATTAATTAATTTCAGTATAATCAGAATGAATGTAATGTATCTATTTTTTTTTATTTATGTATGTATGTATGTATGAATTAATTAATTAATTAATTTATTTATGTAATAATCATAATGAATGTAATAATCATTAATTAATTTTTTAAATTTATTTATTTATGTAATAATCAGAATTTAATAAATACAGATAAATATAGAATTTATTAAATACTGATAACTACAGAATTTAATAAATACATAATTTATTTTTTTCCCTAACAGATAAATACATAATTTATTAAATACATAATTTAATAAATACAGATAAATATAGAATTTAATAAATACAAAATTTATTTTTTTTCCCTAACAGATAAAGGGGAAAAAAAGACTTGTATTTATTTATTTATTATTTTGTATTTGTATTTATATTTATTTATTTATTTATTTTGTATTTGTATTTATTTATTTATTTTTTTCCTAACATAATTGAAAAAAAAATAAAAAAATAAAAATAAAACAGAGATCAGAAACAGTCGAAGAAGAATGGCATAAGAAGAAGAAGAAGAAGGGGAGAGAGAGAGAGAGAGAGAGATCAGAAGAATCGAAGTCGAATCGAATCGAGTGAGATCAGAAACAGTCGAATCGAAGAAGAATCGAATGGTCCACAGTCAGAAACAGTCGAAGAAGAATCGAGTGAGATCAGAAACAGTCGAAGAAGAATCGAAGTCGAATCGAATGGTCCACAGTCGAATCGAGTGAGATCAAAATAAAACATACCTGTGCGAAGTCGAATGGAGGTCCATAGTCGAAGTCGAATGGAGGAGATGGGTGGGCTTGACCTGTGCGAAGTCAAATCGAGGAGACCTGTCCACAGTCGAAGTCGAATCAAAGTCGGGAGATGGAGAGACGAAGAGACGACACAGATTAGGGCTTCGTTTCAGTCAAAGATTAGGGCGTAAACATCAGTCGCGCCTAGGCGCGAGCCTTGCGCCTCTCTCGCCTGCTTCCAATCGCACCTAAGGCGCGCGACTTCTTCAACGCGCCTCGCCTGGGACTAGTTCAGGCGCACAGGTTGAGCCTCGCTTCGCCTTGCGCCTAGGCGCGCTTTTAACAACACTGCGCCCGACCTTCGCAACACCTAGTAGAAGGGTGCACAAAGTTATGTTATCAGGATAGAGCATCTTTCTCATCTTTCTCATTCTGCAAAACATTGCCCATGCCTCATCTACCTGATCAGCCTTGTAAAGAGTGTCAATCAGGTACATGATGTTAATCATAGCCCGTTGTTCAAATTTTTTGTTGGTCACACTTAATTATCCCTGCTTGACATACCCTCCCAATGTTATACATACCCATCCAGTCAATATCATAGCGTTCATTTTGCAAATAATAAACCAAATTTTTTTTCCTCATTTGTAAAGTACGTTTTACCAACAAAATCAAGAATACCACAATGTAGTCAATTACATTCGTACAACATACCATTCGCAAATTTAGTCATCAACGTTGACAAACACAAGTAAAACCGAGCGTCGCCTAACATTTTGCATTCAAGAGTCTTGTGCTATGGTAATATGCAACTGTCATTTTCTTTACATTTTTTGATTTCTCAATGTACTAGGGACTCCTTCATATATATAATTCACTATTTACATCAGTACTTCAGTAGTTCAATTATCCAATTTTGTGGGTTTGTGGTGTGTGTTGTCTGTTATGGTGTGACCATAAAAATCATCAGTCGACGTATTCAACCACATTCACTATCATCATACATCCCACTACGGCACGTACCTTACACAAACTCATACCACACTAACATTACACACCAACCACATCATCCACACATTAACAACACACACCCTCAGCAATACTATCCACACCATGTCCACAATCCAACATTAAAACCAATCAAACATTGGATACCACCACCCACCGACAACACCAACACCACAGAAACCAACCCAAAAAAATAAATACATTACCAATACACCTTCATCGACAATTACCACCAACCCAACCCCCATATTCCCCCAATACAGAGTATCGTAAAGACCAATTACATTAACATTATAGTTCATTCAGTCCGTGAACACAACATTGCACCTTACGTCCCCAATCAAAATTGATCCTTTTCTATTCAATTAGATTACAAACTAACATCATCCCAATCAAAATACATTCCACCATTTCAAACATAATAAAGCCACAATGTTGGATTAAATCACACACAGACAAATTAACATCGAACAATAACATACCTGTTGCCATCGCAAAATGGCATCCACCCGCACGTCAACCGACGAATGATCTTAGCTCGCTAATGTTATGGCAACACGGACGATCAAAAGCCCAGAACCCTCAGTACCCACGCCGACTCATCTCCACAAATGTGCTACAAAGGGGTTCTTTGTTTTCTAGGGTTTCTGTGGGTTATGTACAACGTTAGCTCGTGAATGAATTTTCAAGTACAAACATTACCAAAACAGATTCTTCAATCTCCCAAAATGAGGGTCCAATCACTGACATTGCAACATTAACCCAGAATCTTCCATTCTATCTCGTCCATTTTTTTGGGAATGGAGGGAAAACCAAAAAACGCTATAAGTCCATCTCCAATGCTTCACCAAACCTGGCATCAAATTTGAAATTTGGTGAAAAAGTCCATCTCATTTTTGTTGCTCCAACGGTTTCACCAAATCAATATCAAATCGAGAATTCACCAAATCTTTCACCAAAATGAGAACACGCTCCAGGTTTCACCAAATCACTGTTTGTTACCGTTGGAGGAGACAAACCGGTCGACCAGCCGGTTGACCGGCCGGTTGACCATAAAATGGTTCAAACAGTTCAAATTTATAGGTTCAAACAGTTAAAAAAAAAAAATTTTGCCTTACCGGTCGACCAGCTGGTCGACCAACCTGTTGTCTCGGAAAAAGTTCAGATAGTTCAAAAAAAAGTTCAAACAATTCAAAAAAAAAATAAAAAATGTTTTTGCCTTCACCGGTCGACCGGCCGGTCGACCGGCCAGTCGACCAACCGGTTGCCCCGGCGCAGATTTGCTAAAAATTTGATGAAAATGAACCATTGGAGCACTCAGTATCAGATTGAGAAAAAAGTCATTTTTTTTATTCAGATTTGATGAAAATTTTGGTGAACCGTTGGAGATGCTCTAATATGGGCAAATTTGCAACTCCAACATCACAACAAAAAACCACATTTACCCCCGAATAAAAACAAGTCGTGTCCAAAAATAATGGGCTCCTACGTAATTAACACTTAAACTGGACTATTCAATCTACAAATGAAAAGGTAGGACTAAATAGTTCAACATATCTAAATTTGGGATTTATTGGTGTTTTGCCCATATTTATTTAAAAAATATAATGTGTGATTGAATTTAACTGTGGAATATTTTATTTTTTTTTAACATATAACCCGATGGTTGGGGTTGGGATTTATAATTATTTTTTGGGCTGGACTTGGGCAAATGTAAAGGCCCAATGTTAGGGTCAGGCCGGGTTTGGGCAAATACAAAATCCCTTATTATTTAGTGTTTGTCCAGCCCGACGAATGTTCACCCCTACCACCAGTCGCTGTCATTGGCCACCTTCAGTAACTTTTTCAGTGACGAGCAACAATGGATAAAAATGAAAAGAATTTTGAAACAATAATTTATTATTTTCACCAAACAATTTCATTAATTATGTTCTTACAACTTCAAAAAAACAATCATTGAATTTAATGGCATACACTTTATTAGAAATGGATTTATCAACAAATTTTTTTTAAAAAAATTACACGATTTGCAGATCTTAACCTCCAAAAAAAATAGGTGATAGGATGTATTAGTTTTATGGGTTAATTGGTGCAAGGGCTATTAATTTAGGGATTGGCTTCTCGTTAGGTTGTGTCAAATGTTTAGGATATCTGAATAAGTAGGAACTCCAAATATTTCACTAATATTTTTATCAAATGTCTCACATGGTGTAAGATCTACATGGAATTCACATGATGTGATTCCTACATTTATGTAAGACATTTGATAGAAATGTTAGTAAAATATTTAAGACCTCTAGCATTTTTCTATCTAAATATACATTCTTGCTTTAAATTTCATCTATCACTATATCGCCAGCCTGTTTTTGTGTTGCATATATATATTTGTGTGTGTGTTGCTAGGAAGCAAACTAAACTTATTTAAAGGTAAGAATATATCTCAAACACATAACAATGTGTGATAACAACCTTCTTTCCCTTTTTCTTTTTCTTTTTCTTTTTCTAGGATGGGTCATTGTCTCAGCTACTGCATGCACTATATTCTTCTTCTTCTTCTTCTTCTTCTTCTTCTTCTTCTTTTTCTATTTTAAAATTTTTATAATTAAAAGTATCCATTAATATTATGTTTGATTTATTAGAATAAAATGAAATGAAATTATCATTTCATCAAAATATTCATTCTTATATTTAATTTGCTAAAAAATATGATGAAAAATACATTGTTAATAGAATCAACGCTCACCATTTAAAAGCATATAAAAAATGACCATTTCAATTTAATCACCTTCATAGTTGATCAAACAAAAGCTAACTTTTACTTTTAACTCATTTTTGGTCACATCATCTCTCATATTTTTTACAAACAAAAGGACAAAAAAGCCACACAAAAAAAAAAAAAAAGAAGCTAAAAAGCCAACTTTTAACCAATTTTCAAAAACACCCCTAAATAGATTAACTCAAAACAATAAACAAATAAATAAATTATAGACTAACTAGGGATTATTGTAAAACACAAACACCACAAATTGATATGGTGGTTTGCACATTTAAATATTTTATTTAAAACCAAGTAAAAATAACTATTCTGTAGAATAGCGGTTAAGATCAGGTGTCGATCCACAGGGACTAATGATGAATAATTTAATTTAGAAATTTAGATTTGTTTGTCAATATTTGGAGTGAAAATTAAACTAATTAATTAAGCAATTAATTAAATGAAATGAAATAAATATCTTAGGATTTCGAATCCACCACTAACCTTATAATTGGTAGTAATTGTACTCAGTCTTTAGAAAATCAATGATTTGGATACTGTGATGTAAGTTGATCAGAAATACATCGTCAGGAGGATTTGTATATCAAAATCAAAAAGCGACGAATCATCTTTGCTTAGCATGGACCGTCACCACTAAACTTCGATTTGATGCACGACCCGTCTTACTAGGTATGACTTGTCTAACAATTCTAATATACAACAATGAAAACCATTGTATAACATGATTTGAATAAAGCCTTTATTGCACAAAAAATATCTAAAAGTTATATAACTGTATCCAAATCAAATCAAAACTAAAAATACTAAATACAACTTGCTCCAATTATTTGGTCAGGGTTTCGTCTCTACTTTAAGAAAACAATTACTGCGCTCTAATATTTACAAAACACTCCCACTCTAGGCCAAAACCCTCTCCTCCTGCCTTGAGCTCTTTACCCCAAGCTCCTCTCCCTTTTTATAGGCAAAGTACCTGCAAAAGAAAACAAGTAATAATAATATAAATAATATTATATTATGATAAAATATATCTATATAATAAGATAAGAGGCTTTTTGAATCCGGATGTGACTTTTATACTTGTGTCAAAATTTAGACCATTAGATTGATTTAATCTAAGGGCTCAAAATATCTCACCCCATTTATCTCTCTCATTTTCAACAGACCCTCTCTCTCTCTCTCACTCCCATTTGTCTCTCCCATTTATCTCTTTTTTTATTTCAAATTTTGAAAACACACAGCCCCCCCTCTCTCTCTCTCTCCATCAGAGCCTAACTTTCCCTGTCGGAGCCCATTCCCTCTCATCATCTTCTCTCTTCCTCCCTCCATCTGTCCGCCATCCCAATCTTCATCAACGGTGGCAGCCCCAAACACCCTTGAATATTGACGACGGCACCCCCTCTCTCTCTCTCTACCTCCATCGGAGCCCATTCCGCCCAACCCTTGCTGGCGATTGAACCCCAAACCCCGTATTACTCTCTTCATCTTCTCTCTTCCTACCTCTCTCTCCCAATCTTCATCAACAATGACGGAGCCGTTGCAAAAGAGGAACAAGGGGACTGCAAAAGGGAACAATGGTGTTCAACAAAGAAATAATCTGGTATACATACGATTCAGGTGAGCAAACCTGGGCTTTTTCTTTAATGTTTATATTTCTATCTTTGGATAATCTTTGGATAATCTTTACTCTAATCTTTAATTTTTGGATAATCTTTACTCTAATCTTTAGTCTTTACTGATAATGATCTCTACTCTAATCTTTTGATTGAAACATTAATTAAGCCTGGTTTTATAATTAATTAATCTTTAATCTAATCTAATTTACTCTAATTAATCTTTAAACTAATCTACTCTAATCTTTAATCTAATCTAAACTCTAATCTAATTTTATAATCTCTAAACTCTAATCTTTAGTCTTTACTAAACTCTAATCTCTAATCTTTGGTCTTTACTAAACTCTAATTAATTAATTTCAACATTAATTTTTGTGATTGAAACATTTAAACATTGATTTGGTGAAACATTGAAACATTGTGTCTGATGTTTACAGTTTGTGATTGATCATTGTTTTGGTTGGTTGTGCAAGAAATTTATAAGCCTGGTTTTTTAATAGTTTAGAACATTGCAGCATTATTAATTCATTTGGATGAATACAATCTAATTTTATTACTGTCACATGTAATTTTGCTAGTGGTAGAATAACACAGGTTTGGAATCAGGTATATTTGTGCTATTTGTTTATGAGATACTTAAGGAAATTTAGTTTATACTTTTTAATAGTTTTATTTATTTATTTGTGGATGTTTCATTTGAGATTGAATTTATTGGTGTAATGATAAGGAGAAGGCAGGAGGATATCCTTTCCTACCATGAGAAACAACAGAAGAAAGGCAACAAGATAATCTAACAAAGGTTGAAGATAACTTCCAGATCTTTAGTCAGTAAAGTGTTTCTGTGTCAAGAGAGGGAAACTCTCAAAGAAAACCAATGTCAAAAATCAGTCAATGCGAGCACAAAAGCATTGTCAATCCTTTTTTCTCTTATATTCACTTTTGATTGTGCTATAAGACAAACTATCCACAGGCTAGAACTAATGTAAAAACTAAAATATCTAAATGGTGTTATAAGTTGAGTTGGATTGAGTAGGAGTATTGTGACTGAGAGGGCAATTTATACGCAAATTGGGCCGAGCTAGGTCTTGGGCCATTACGGGCCATGGTAAAGGAGGCCGAGTGGAATGGCCCTATGGGTTACTTCGGTTTGGGGAAATAGACTTGAAGTTACTCCGGTTCGAGGAAGTGATTTGGCAGATAGACCGGTCAGGCGACCTAGGTGGTTAGTTCGGTCTTCGGAGAACTTGGCTCTACTCCGGTTGAGTGGAGTAGCTCAAATGTTTCGGTTTTCGGTGATTACTTCGGTCGTAGCATGTGAGAGACCGAAGTAAGCCATGGTGGGCAAATAGCTCGGTTTTAATTCCCTTATGGATAGCTCGGTCTTAGTATGAGAAAGCCGAGGTAAGGGAGAGTAAAATAAGGGCCGAAGTAATAGTTACTTCGGTCCTGAAAGTAGTTCGGCCATGGGAAGAACCATCTCACTTGGTTTAAGCAGCGAGGAGGGTGTTGGAGGATAAGCATTATCTTCCAAGAGTATGAGCCCTAGGAGGACTCTACGTAAGGAGGAGTAATCCTAGGAGGACTCTGCACATGGAGGAATAAGAGTCCTACCAAGATTGTGCCATGCAAAACCTATATAAGCTCACCAATATCACCTTTGGAGAGGTAATGCAACTCTTGCTTCCTGAATACACAGAGCTTTTGCCTTCTTGTCTTGCTTACTGACTTAGGCATCGGAGAGGTTTCCGGCACACACCCGCCGGCTAGCTCACGTTGGTATTTTCAGGTGGTGGAACGATGACGTACGGAGGAACGCAGACTTGATCAACAGGATTATACGAGAAGGTGTATTTCTTTCCCGTACAATTGGTGCCGTCTGTGGGAACAACAGACAAGAACAACCTCTTGATCAAGTTTTTCTCGAACATCAATGGCGAACAACGAAGAACTGCCTCAGTCCGCCATTGACGGACAAACTCCAGAAGGAGGTGCAAGGCGCGAAGGCCTACCTTTGGTCCCTCCCATGGCGAGCCTGGAACCACAAAGGCAGAATTCCAGGAGGTATGCGAGGGGACGAAGGAGGAATAGCAGCCCTCATCCCTCTCGTTCGCAAAGCCCAGAAAGACAAAGGCGCAGAGTTGATCCTCAAATTCTGGAGGATCGCGTCAGAGAGCAAGACAAACTGATCCGTAAGATGGCGGCGGACATGGTGTCTCTGAAGCGCCAGATGAAAGGAAGAGAAGTGGCGACAGGAGAGGGGCGTAGTAATAAGACGCCCCCTCGCCACTCAGAGGGTCGTGGTAGGAATTCTACACCCTCTCAACCAGAGGACAGAAGCCTCAGGACAGGCGACACGCGATCCGTATCCTCCAGGACTTGTCACTCCAGGTCTGAGAGGACGAGGCCTGAGAGGTCATACACTGAGGGGAGTACCTATTGGCCCTCGCATACGCATCATACGAGGTCCAGACAGACGGAATTACCTAGGTCGTCCGACCTAAGGTCCATGTTGGAAGAAAAGGCACGATGGAAGGAGGACGCCAGGACACGCGATCCCCACAGGGTTCCTGCCTTACAGCGATTGGCTCCTCGGACGCATGGAAGCGTCGAGGTTGGAATGCCAAGGCCGCACTTGGCATACGAACCAGCGGATAAGGCATTGGCGAGGCTGCAGACCTCACCATTCGTCCCAGAGATTGAGAACGCGCCCCTTCCGTCAGGCTTCCTACAACCCAAATTCACGACGTATGAAGGAAAGACAGACCCTTACACCCACTTTCGCCACTTTCGCCAGGTTATGGCTGTATACCGGCGGAATGAGGCGTTAATGTGTATCCTATTCCCTTCAAGCCTCGGCGACCTAGGCTTAACTTGGTTTGAGAAGCTTCTAGAGGGCAGCATAGCCTCCTGGGCGCAATTGGCAGAGGCGTTTGTAACCCGGTTCAGAACAAACACAAAAACTCCGGTGGAGATCGATCAGTTGCTCTCCATCGACATGGGCGACAAGGAGACCCTGAGGTCATACAACAGTCGCTACTGGGAAACATTCAACCAGATTGGGGACTGCCCAACTAACCTCGCCATTGCGCAGTACAAAAGAGGCCTTCCAGTCGGGAACAGATTGAGGGACTCTATCACTATGACTCCACCACTCACCATGGAGGCTCTGATGGAGAGAGTGCATTAGCACATCAGGGTGGAAGAGGATGGCGCTCGTGCCAAAGCAAAAACCAGCGCGACCACAACACCAGAGAAGAAGACCTCAGCAAAGGTCAATACGGTAGGTCGTCGAAACCAAAATGGACGGGGCAGGCGAGACAATGATGAAGACCAGGACAAGAGATGGTTGAGAGTCCGAACTGCCATAACCACGGTGTTCAAAAAACCGATCTACCGTATACTTAGTGAGATTCGAGACGAGCCTTTTGTCAAGTGGCCTGCCAAGTTAGGCGAGGCCCAGAAGGACTATGATGACAGATCCAGATGCACCTACCACAAGGAAAAGGGGCACCGAACTGAGAACTGCACACCATTGAGGCAGCATCTGGAAGAGTTGGTGGCGGCGGGCCACCTGGACAAATACATAGAGGGAGGAGCGCAGCCAGCCCCTCAGGATCACAACAAACCTAACGGGATGCCGATGGACGCCCCGCCACAAGGCGTCATCAACGTAATTCATGGAGTCTTTGAACTAGAGCGCGTGTGCGAACTCAGAGGTTCAATCAAAAAAGCAGAGCACTTGAGAGAAGTACTAAGTGCCCAACCAGTCGTCAAAAAGGGAAGGACAGAAGCTACAAACGTCATGACTTTTTCGGATAAAGACTTGGACAGAATATATTGCCCACACAATGATGCCTTGGTCGTCACGCTTCGAGTCAAGGATTTTGACGTCAAGCGGATTCTGATTGACCAAGGTAGTTCATGTGAAATCATGTACTATGAAACTTTCAAGCAACTCAAGTTGCAAGACAAGGACTTAGCCCCTGCCGTATCCCCTTTGATTGGATTCAATTCTATGCCGGAGTGGCCAGTCGGCAAAATCATCCTTCCAGTCAGGGCGGGAAGTGTGACGAAGCAAGTGGAGTTCTGGGTGCTGAAGGTCCCCTCCACCTACAACATCATCTTAGGCAGAACATGGCTGCACGCCATGCGCTCGGTGGCATCCTCCTACCACCAAGTGATGAGGTTCCCCAACGACACCGGAGTAATAGAGGAGGTTTATGGGGATCAGATCATGTCAAAATAATGCTTTGTGACAGTAAACGGAAGCCGCGCTGCGAAGGGGTATGTTCATTCGGTGGAAGAACCGGAGAGTAACGAACTATTCGCAGACGTCGGCAAAGCAGCAAGCCAGAAAGCGGTGGAAGACTTGGTGGAAGTCAGGATAGATGAAAAGAACCCGGACAAGTTCTTTCTGCTTGGTTCATCGTTGTCCAGCGCTGAGAGGCTAGAGGTCTTGGAATTTTTGACCTCTAACATCGAAGTGTTTGCCTGGACCCCATACGACATGCCAGGCATTGATCCCAACTTCATCTGCCACCAACTCAACGTCCACCCATCTGCCAGGCCAGTCATTCAGCGCACTCGCAGATCGGCACTCCACCACGCCGAGATAGTGGCAGAAGAAGTTGGAAACTTGTTGGAAGCAGGGGCAATCAGAGAGGTGCACTACCCCAGGTGGATCTCCAACACAGTAGTAGTGCCAAAGAAGAATGGGAAGTGGCGCGTCTGCGTCGACTATAAAACTGTCAACAAAGCATGCCCCAAGGATAGCTTCCCCCTACCAAGGATAGATCAATTGGTGGACCTAACAGCTGGGCACAAAGAGCTTAGCTTCCTTGACGATCTGAGGCTACCATCGATTGCAATGCATGAACTGGACTCAGAGGTTACATCCTTCACCACTCCAAGAGGACTATACTGTTACAAGGTCATGCCCTTTGGCCTAAAGAACGCAGGGGCGACATTCCAGAGGATGGTCACCAAGATGTTCGAGCCATTGTTAGGCAAAACAATGGAGGCTTACATCGATGATATGGCGGTCAAGAGCAAGGATGAGAGTGACCATCTCAAGGACTTGAGTGAGATGTTCGAGATCCTGAAAAAGCATAAGTTACGACTCAACGCGTCGAAGTGTGCTTTCGGAGTAGGATCAGGTAAATTCTTAGGCTTCTTGGTGACCAACCAAGGTATAGAAGCAGATCCTTCTCAGATCAAAGCAATTCAGGAGTTAGAAAGGCCTAACTCAGTGAAAGAAGTGCAGCACCTCACCGGCATGGCGGCAGCACTCAACCGATTCATCAGCCGGTCTTCAGACAGATTGCGTCCATTCTTTCAGTCATTAAAAGCTAAGTTTGAGTGGGACGAAGAATGCGACCGTGCTCTGGAGAGTTTGAAGGAATACATGACTTCTCCACCATTACTTGTCACCCCCGTACCCGGAGAAGAACTCTTCCTCTACTTGGCAGTATCTCAGCACGCAGTAAGTGCAGTGTTGGTTCGGGCAGAAGGACTCCAACATCTACCCATCTTCTATGTCAGCAAGACATTATTGGGAGCCGAAACGAGGTACTTGCCTCTAGAGAAGCTAGCACTGGCCTTAATGATGGCATCCAGGAAATTGGCGCACTACTTTCACGCCCACACCATTGTCGTCCTCACAGCTTTTCCACTAAAGGCTCTGTTTGAGAAGGCCAACTTCTCCGGGCGAATTTTGAAGTGGGCAGTGGAGTTAGGGCAATATGATGTGAAGTTCCAACCCAGAACCGCGGTAAAGGCCCAATCTTTGGCAGACTTCGTCGCAGAGTTCACTCCTGGAAGTCACCAAGTCTGCCTAATCGACCTGACTGACATAACCAAACTAGGGATGGAGATTGACGCCGGAATAGCGCAACCCCTAGTCTGAGCCACTCGAGAACCCAAGGCAGACCAGAGTAGAGAGGGCGAGGAGGAAGCCAACCTTACTACACCAAGTCAAAATTCACTAGCGACTAATGACTTGGGCCCACCAGAAGACAAGGGGCAGACTGCAATTATGAACTCTGAAGAAGACACTAGCGTGGAAGACCCCAAGGCATCGTCCGACCCCTCCACTTGTTGGAAGTTGTTCGTTGGGGAGATGTGGAAGCTCTTTGTGGATGGGGCATCCAACCGACATGGAGCAGGACTTGGCATAGTCCTCATCTCTCCAGACGGCCTAGTAGTGGAACAGGCGATCAACCTTGGCTTCCCAGCATCAAACAATGAAGCTGAGTCTGGCGCTTTGCAGGACTCAAGTCAGCGGCCTACATGAAGGCCACCGAAGTCATGGTCTACAGTGACTCACAGTTGGTGGTGAATCAAATTTCTAGCGACTACGAAGCAAAGGACGACAGAATGGCTAAGTACCAAGAGCTAGTCAGAACCGAGATCAAGAAGTTCGAAGTGGTGAGGATAGAACAGACAAGGTGGAGGAGAATAGTAGAGCAGACGAACTAGCAGGCTTCGCCTCAATGGCAGATACCTCCATCCCACATCCTCTATTGATCGACTATCTGCCCAGACCAAGTATTGAAGACCTAGAAGCTGAAGAGGTATGTTATGCGGAGTTAGGTCCTTCTTGGATGGATCCCATCATACTGTTCCTGAAAGACGGCACTCTACCAGAAGATAAGAAAGAAGCCAACAGAATAAGAGCCAAGTCACAACGATTTTGGCTCTCTCCATCCTTGGCATTATACAAGAAGTCGTTCTCAGGACCTTACTTAAAATGCGTCCACCCCAGCAAGGTAGAAGCATTCTTGTTTGAAATACACGAAGGGGTTTGTGGCAGCCATCAAGGAGGAAGATCATTAGCATACCGAGCTATTTCACAAGGGTATTGGTGGCCATACATGCAAGCGGATTCGGAGAAGTATGTCAAAAAATGTGAAAAGTGCCAGAAATTTGCACATCAAATACATCAACCTGCCAGAGAACTCCTACCTCTCACTAGTCCATGGCCTTTTGCAATGTGGGGCCTAGACATAGTGGGACCACTCCCAACAGCACCAGGCAATAGGAAGTTCTTTCTTGCGGCAACAGACTACTTCACAAAGTGGGTGGAAGCAGAAGCCTTGACGTCAATCAAGGAAAAAGATGTGAAGAAGTTTGTCTGGCAGAACATCATTACTCGCTTTGGCATACCAAAAGCACTGATTTCAGACAACGGCACTCAGTTTGATGGCAGAATTTTCAGAAGCTTTTGTGAAGAGTACAAGATAGAGTTCTACAACTCCACACCGGCATATCCCCAAGCAAATGGTCAGGCAGAGGCGTCAAACAAGGTAGTCTTGGACGGATTGAAGAAAAGGTTGGAAAAAGCCAAAGGCAAGTGGGCAGAAGAGCTTCCTCATGTTTTATGTGCTTACCGCACCACACCTCGACGATCAACAGGAGAAACACCATTCTCCTTAGCCTATGGCATGGAAGCAGTCATCCCATTAGAAGTCAGGCTCCCCACAATTCGGAGCGAAAATTTTGATCCAGACCTAAATGGGGAAGCCATCGCATTAGAACTTGACTTGGCAGAAGAAAGAAGAGAAAGAGCATTGGTTCACATCGCCTCCTACCAACAAGAGCTATCTAGGAAGTATAACAAAACTGTGCATCCAAGGCAATTCAAGATCGGCGATTGGGTACTTCGCAAGGTTATGGGCAACACATTGATCCCAGGGGATGGCAAGTTAGGTCCTAATTGGGAAGGTCCTTACAAAGTGGTCGGATTAGCAGGCAAAGGGGCATACCACTTGGAAGACGAGGACGGCAAAGCAATTCCCAGGCCATGGAACACGGCCAATCTTAAGTTATTTTATTTTTAGCTTCTTTCTTTCAAGAATGTGTAATTTTTTACTTTCAATAAAAACAAATCGATTCTTTTCTAGTATATTTGTTTCTAGTAGAAAGTAACTTTTTGTAAGCTAATAGCATTGTAACTATAGTCAGCCAGATTAAACCAACTATGACCTTTCCTAAGCCCAGGATAAGGATCCAGGCTGCAGGACGTTTGGTCGGAATAACCAAACACTACATTCTAGGTTGGCTGGAAAAACCAACCTAGAGGTTGGCTGGATTAAACCAACTCTTGGTACTCTTCAGCCGAAGTATGGGCATGGCTGAAGAGTGGTTGGCTGGATTAAACCAACTCTTGGTACTCTTCAGCCGAAGTATGGGCACGGCTGAAGAGTGGTTGGCTGGATTAAACCAACTCTTGGTACTCTTCAGCCGAAGTATGGGCATGGCTGAAGAGTGGTTGGCTGGATTAAACCAACACTCTGTGCTCTTCAGCCGAAGTATGGGCATGGCTGAAGAGTGGTTGGCTGGATTAAACCAACTCTTGGTACTCTTCAGCCGAAGTATGGGCATGGCTGAAGAGTGGTTGGCCGGATTAAACCAACTCTTGGTACTTTTCAGCCGAAGTATGGGCATGGCTGAAGAGTGGTTGGCTGGATTAAACCAACACTCTGTGCTCTTCAGCCGAAGTATGGGCATGGCTGAAGAGTGGTTGGCCGGATTAAACCAACTCTTGGTACTCTTCAGCTGAAGTATGGGCATGGCTGAAGAGTGGTTGGCTGGATTAAACCAACTCTTGGTACTCTTCAGCCGAAGTATGGGCATGGCTGAAGAGTGGTTGGCTGGATTAAACCAACTCTTGGTACTCTTCAGCCGAAGTAAGTTATATCGGCTGAAGAGTGGTTGGCTGGATAAAACCAACTCTTTATACTCTTCAACCGAAGTATGTTATATCGGCTGAAGAGTGGTTGGCTAGTAAGTTATATAGCTAACTGAGATCACAGTTATACAGAATAGTTCAGTTGGAAAATTCATAAAAGATGCAAGCATACATAAATCAAACCGGAATAGCAGTTAGAAGCAAATTTTTTCATTAAAGTCAAAACCAAGTACAAGTGCAGTGGCTGTAGCCCGGTTACAGAATTTGAGACAAAAAAAAAAAAAAAGCACAAGTTCAATCGAAGAGATCATCTATTTCGGTATCCAGATCGGTCCCAAGATCGGTACGTACTCCGGTATCCGCAGTCGGAGCAGTCTCGGTTGGGAATTCGGACACCGCATTTTCAATCGTTGCTTCCAACCGAGCCGATGGGTCACCGATTTGCTCTTGGTTAGCCGGAGCCTCAGTTGCTTCTTCTTCATCATCATCATCGTCATCTGATGAGCCGAGGAATTGTTTTTGGAGATCATCAGCATATTCTTGCAATGAGGCCGGAATGAAGTGCTCAGGAGCGTTGTAGACCTCGGTTTCAGGTCCATAACCGATCTTCTCCACTGCACCTCTCCAGCCGCACTTGAAGAATAATTGTTTTGCGGCTTCACATTGTAAAGAGTAGCCAGCTTCGGCTTCTTTGAAGCCTTCCTTGGAGGCATCTTCAACCTTTTTCTCCAACACCGATATTTCGGCGTTCTTCTTATTTTCAAGCTCCGCCATCTCCCATAAATATTTGTCTTTCACCTCGGTCACGGCGCGCTGTTTGTCACCCTCAGCCGAGGTGACCAGTCCGGTCAGACGCGCTACCTCGGCCTCTAGTTCGGCCAACCTTTGCCTCGACAGGGCCAGTTCGGCCGTCCTGGCTTCGGCGTCCCTTATTGCGTGCCTTGTTGTTTTGCGAAGTTCCATTATTTGCTTATGGGCAATGGTGTTCTTTTGAATGGCTTGCAAAAGGAGAATTCCTTGTTAGCCGAGCTAAGTGTTGGAAAAAATTAGACTGATCAAAGAAAAAAAAGTCTTGCTTACCAAAATCATGGACTTGGTGGATGACCGGATGGCCTTCAGCTCGGTGTTTAGCTGCTTACTGTGGTGCTCCATGTCTTTGGGAAGACAAACACCCCTGGCCAGGTTGAAGGCCAGTAGGTGATCCTTGTCAGCAACAACGGAGTCACCTTCGTCGATATCTCGGTTGTTGAAGACGAAGGGTGGAGCCCATTTGTTGTTCGGCGCAGCTCGGTCAGAGGATTCCGGTTGAAGGTTAAGTTCGGGGCTCGGTGGAAGGATGGGGTCAACCTCATCAACCAAACGCTGCTCGGTCTCAGTAGTCCGGGCGCGTTTAGCTCGGCGTGAGGAGGATGGTTGTTGTGAGGGAAGAGCTACCACGGCTTCTGTGGTTTGGCGAGTTGGTGGCACTTCGGCCCTTGTGGTGGCGGTAAGCATGGCCTTTATCTTGTTCTTCTTCGCCATCTCTTGTTCGGCTGTTAGAGGAACAAGGACGATCTCTGGCAAGGTTGGGTCCGGTTCTGGTTGGTCTTCAAGGAGGAAGTCAGTCACCCTTGCTTTGCGGCCGAATGTGAGTAAGTCGGTTCAAAGTCGAGGCTTAGCCCAACTTCTCTCTCGAACTTCATGATCTTGTGCGGAGAACACCTAAGTTGGGGTGGCCGTACTGGGAATGGAGGAAAGCTGAATCTGCAAAAAATAGAACAAGTGTTAGTTCGGTTATAGAAGGGAAAACCGAGTTAAACAAAATTAAGGAATGCAACCGAAGTATGGATACCGGGCTCTCCTTTCTTCCAGTTTATTCTTGACGAGGATCCGGGCACGAAAGTCTTCAAAATTTCCAGAAACCCAAAAGAAGTCATCGTCGTTTAAGTCCTTATCCGGTGTGTGTTTTATTATTTTTTCTCGGCCACGGCGTATTCTCAAGTAATAACACCAGCCATCATTCTTTGAGCCTATTGAGTATTGGTGTAGTATTTCGGCTAAACCGAGGTTGAGACCGGTTTGTTGGTTTAAAGCGGCTATACCCATTATTATTCTGTATGTATTGGTGGACAGTTGGGTGGGGCATAGTCTGGTTTGTCTTAAAAATTCACATATCGAAATTTGGGATCGAATCTGAGTCCGGTCTCTACTATGGACTGAATGGTAAAAGGGACAAAGCCTTCATTGTCCCATGGCTCTATGTCTTGTTCGGCTAGGACCAGGTTTACATCGGCTGAGATTTGGTAGTCCTTTCTGAATTCGGCCAAGCCTCCTGGGGTTTCTACTAGACACCTATACTTCCCTATTTTATTGTATAAGTTATTAATAAATTACTTCGGTTGAAAAAAGTGTGCTCAGTAGCTCGGCTGAGCGCAGGGGCGTGCCTGGCAACCTAAGTCTGCAAAGTGGAAAAACAAGGTGTTAAGCACAGATCATCGACCGTGCTATAAGAAAACAAAACAAGGAAAGGCCGTTTTACTTCGGCTAGATTGTTTGTTGGGGGATCTACCTCGGTTTCAAAGAAGAGTTTGTTATCTCGGTTTTTACAAGGCGTTGGGTTAGCTCGGTTCTACTTTTGGTTTTGTTATTCCGGCTTAACGTCAAGGCGACTTCGAGTTCGGTTTGAGGAACCGAGAATCTTTGGCGTGATCCCTAGTAGTAGCTTCGATTAAAGTGCTAAAGGTTTCCAGTTTGGTGGGTTTTTATTTCGGCTATTGTGGATTAGTTGGTATCCTATTGAAACTACATTGTTGTGCACAAGTGATAGTCCGGCTTCGGTTTACCTATATCTTTACATACATCACAAACAGTATTCTAGTTCGGTTGGAGCATGTACAAAGATCAAAAAGGTGTTCTACTAGCTAAAACAGTATGTTCAAGGTGTTCTTGTGAAGTTGTTCAGACAGTACAAATACAGTAAGAAGAAAAACAAAGTGTTTTGCAAAAACACACACGTAGTCTACCATGGATCGAAAGCGCAAGTGAAAACAGAGAAACAAGAATGGATTCATGTGCTTACCAGAGGAAGAGAGAAAAAACTGGAAGAGTGAAGCAGCAGCACAGGAAGGCACAAGCTTCAGAGGTAGCAAAGAGAGAGAGGATGAACAGAAATTAGTGTGATTCAAAAGTGAAGGGTTGTTTTGGTAAAGAGGGGGAAAGAGCGGGACTGTTCAAATTTTTCGTAGTACGAGGGCGGCGCGACAGCTGTGGATGGCCAATGGGGGCTTGCCACGTGTCCTTGGGAGAAGAAACGCTTCAGTTGCTGTGACTGAAGAGACGTTTGACCGGACGTGCTTAGCTCGATTTAAGCTTAGCTCGGCTAGGAAAGCTAAAAAGGTTTTCGGCTCGGCCGGAGTAGCTAAAGGATTGTAGCTCGGCTGGTTAAGCTAAAACTTTAGTTCGGTTCGTAGGCATGTAATCCCAATCACGCTTTGCAGATGGAATTAAGGGGCAATTGAGAGGGCAATTTATACGCAAATTGGGCCGAGCTGGGTCTTGGGCCATTACGGGCCATGGTAAAGGAGGCCGAGTGGAATGGCCTTATGGGTTACTTCGGTTTGGGGAAATAGACTTGAAGTTACTCCGGTTCGAGGAAGTGATTTGGCAGATAGACCGGTCAGGCGACCTAGGTGGTTAGTTCGGTCTTCGGAGAACTTGGCTCTACTCCGGTTGAGTGGAGTAGCTCAAATGTTTCGGTTTTCGGTGATTACTTCGGTCGTAGCATGTGAGAGACCGAAGTAACCCATGGTGGGCAAATAGCTCGGTTTTAATTCCCTTATGGATAGCTCGGTCTTAGTATGAGAAAGCCGAGGTAAGGGAGAGTAAAATAAGGGCCGAAGTAATAGTTACTTCGGTCCTGAAAGTAGTTCGGCCATGGGAAGAACCATCTCACTTGGTTTAAGCAGCGAGGAGGGTGTTGGAGGATAAGCATTATCTTCCAAGAGTATGAGCCCTAGGAGGACTCTACGTAAGGAGGAGTAATCCTAGGAGGACTCTGCACATGGAGGAATAAGAGTCCTACCAGGATTGTGCCATGCAAAACCTATATAAGCTCACCAATATCACCTTTGGAGAGGTAATGCAACTCTTGCTTCCTGAATACACAGAGCTTTTGCCTTCTTGTCTTGCTTACTGACTTAGGCATCGGAGAGGTTTCCGGCACACACCCGCCGGCTAGCTCACGTTGGTATTTTCAGGTGGTGGAACGACGACGTACGGAGGAACGCAGACTTGATCAACAGGATTATACGAGAAGGTGTATTTCTTTCCCGTACAGTGACTACTGGGGTTCATCAGAATCCTCTGAGATCAAATTTGCCGTCCAGGGGTTCAATTTCGTCTGTTGCAATTTGAGACTTATAAAGGCTTTAGTTGGTAGGATTAGTTTAGTTTGGTTTAGTTCAAGGCACTTGCTCTGGTGCAAGCTTAGGGTATGGTCATATCAGAACCTATTCAGTTGGTTCATTTCTTGATACAGACATTGTTACGCCAAATTGAACTGAAAATCAAGCCTTATAGGTGTGTATATCATAGTTTTATTGGTTTGTTACAATGCAACTTGAGGTTCATGTGAAAGTGGTTCAGACATGTATGAAAGGTTCATGGGTTTTATTTAGTTGTTTGTTTATTTATTTATTTCATCATTGTTATTGTTGGTGTAAATAGTACTTTCTTTTCTGCTCAGCCCCCCTGTGGCCTTCTTTGCCCTCCACCTAAGCTGTACTAGACCCTTTTAATTGTTGGACTAGCCTTGAACCATGCAAACAATTTGCGCTTATTAAAGAGAACACGTATAGCAAATTAATCATAAAAGCACCAGGCAATGGCAATGAATTATGCAAAACAACCTCTAAACTCTTTCCTGCTATAAACTAAACCTTTTATTTATTTATTTATTTATTTATTTCTTGTTGGTTTAATTATGCTTATTTGTTTTGAAGAGACCTGGGTTCAAATAATTGCTCTCTGTATCTCATCACAGTAGGGGGCACACTTTTCCTCTGGTGTATGCCATGGTTTGGTGCTGCTCATGATATCAAGAGAAACATAAAGTCTAATCTATATTGGGAACTAAAATTTGTCAATTCTTTTAGTGGGACTAACAATCTCTAGAAACATATTGCTGTGCATGTTGGGTTTCAGTTTTCATTGGCTGAAGGCTCCCATCTAAAGATGCATTTATTGATGGTTGTGAAAATGTACCTTTTAAGACAATGTAGGAAACACTGTCAGTTATTGGGACTACTCTTATGAGTTATGCCTACAAAAGTGATTAAAATTGATAAATAGGAATTATAGTGCAATATTGTTTATTTTATGTTCTTATAATCTCTAATCTCTAATCTTTAGTCTTTACTAAACTCTAATCTAATTTTATAATTAATTAATTAATTTCAACATTAATTTTTGTGATTGAAACATTTAAACATTGATTCGGTGAAACATTGAACCATTGTCCAATTTGTGATTGAAACATTGTGTCTGATGTTTACAATTTGTGATTGATCATTGTTTTGGTTGGTTGTGTAGGAAATTTATAAGCCTGGTTTTTTAATTTTTTCTTACAATTATCATTATTTGGGTGGGGTAGGGGGAGCAAGAATCAAATTTTTTAGTCTGGTTTATAAAAATTTAGGTTTATTAAAATCAAATTGGGTATATTAAAATCAAATTTATAAGTATGGTTTATTAATTTTTTCTTACAATTATCAACTAATTTTTTTTTATATTTTGTCTCATTTAAATCTAAACCACATTTCATTTTTTTATTTTAACGAATAGGCCCTTCACAGTATCATACCGTTCAAGCAAAAGTCTTTGGAATTGGTTGTTGAGAGTTTCATTGTTTTACATTAGTTTAATTGAAGTGGGTTTGAATCCCAATGGAACATATATCCTATGGATTTAAAGGTTGAGATTGTTCATTTCACCGTTGGATATAGTTTAAAAGTTGAAAACATTTCAAACCCATTTCACTCCCCCTTCACCGCCTAAAACCCATTTCATCAACACTGTTTCTCTCTCTTTCTTTGCCACAGTGGTTGTATTCAAACCCATTCATCATCATTGCTTCGGTGGTTCTTTGTTGCTTCATTGGCTCTTCGTTGATTCGGTGGTCGTCGTCGTATTCTTCCCCTCAAGGTCTCAGTCCCCCCACTCTTACTCTCACTCTCTTCATGTTTTTTAATCATTTATGGAAATTTTCTGAGTTGTTTTCTCTCATCTCATGAAATGGATTAATCAAGACAATTGTTTTCTCTCATCTAAAGGGTTGTGTTTGTGTTTGTGTTTTTGTTTCTAAGGGTTTGAAAAAATTTCTATCCTGTTAGGTAAGAAACGTAGGAAATATTTGATTTGGTGAAAACAAAAGGGGCTATTTTACCATATGAAACAAAACCAATAAAGGGTATCCTATCTTTTATTTGTTTTGGTATGTATTGTTGCACAATCCTATCCCGTATTTTCTTATTTAGTTGCACAATTCTGGTAGTGAGCTTGATTTGGTGAAATGTGTTGTTTGGAGGATTTGGATTTGTAGGATTTGGATTTGCGTTTTTGTTTTAATTTTGCAGTTTGGTTGTAGCTTGATTTCACTACATTCTTTTTTATATACATTTTGGTTTGTATCCACCATATTGGTTTCTATTGTTTGTTTCATGGATAATTACAAAAAAAATACTAATAATAAGATGTGCTTTAGAAGATATGTTTTAGAAGATGCTTCATTGAAATGTGTCAAGTTCTTGGATTAATTAGCTTTGTTACAGGAATTCACTCAATTTTGATTGGAGTTTGATTGTGTTTGGAAGTGCTATTAAGATATCTTTGGAGATTGGCTTTATTTGTTATTGTTCATGGTTAAGACGTTTTATATGGTTTGAATTACCTCATCTTTTTCCCTCTCTATCTTTCTCTCTCTCTTTCTTTTTTTTTTCTTTTTTTCGGGTCTCTTTTCCCCTAAAAATTATGTCCCGACGTGTAAAAGAAGTAAAGAAAACTGTTGATGAACTTATATGGTTGCATGATTTATATGGTTTCATGTCTCTTTTCATGATTTAAACTACAATCTATTAGTTGGTGAACAAGTCAAAGTAGGTTCGTTGTCCTCTGCTTTGGCCAGAAGAGCAATGAAAACTAAAGCAAATAGACAATCATAATATGGCTGTTTGCCATCTTCTTGAAGGGATGATTAGTTAGAGAATAGATTATATAACCTATGTAATCATCATTCTTGCATTTTTCTTTGTTATGTATATCTTTGTTAGATAACCTGTCATCATTTTTGTTTATCCATCACTGTCCAAGAAGAATGATTGAACAATAACTGAGTTGCAAGTTTAATTTGTGAACATAATCAAAGTTGAGGACATCACTTTCTTGCCTTAAAAAATTAAATTAAAAAATTTCTAAATTAAAAAATTAAACTTCTGACGTCAGTCATGTATCTGAGTGCTTGACTGATCAACAATTTTTAAATTAAAAAATTAAACTCCTGACTAAGATTCCTTTTTTGTTTTTGTGTTTGTTTTGTTTTGTTTTGTTTATCTGTTTGTTTTTTTTTTTCCATATGCTAAGACTTGAATAAAATTTTAATTGGCAACCTCATCCCTACTCTATATTGCTCATCTTAGTTTTGTTTAATTTCAATTAATAGAAAAAAACCAATTTCGATAATACCAATCTTTTGAACCAAGAATTTTTAGTGTCTGTACATGATACACCCTAAAATTATATGAATGAAATATAATTTTACTTTTTTCTTCTTTTTCATTTAAATATAATTCCAATTTAATTCCATACCCACCTGTTGTGGATTGTGTTAAGCATGTTATATTGTTTCATTTAAATATAAACCCAAGTATGTGTTCAAAAACTAGCAAAACTTAAGCCCTCTGATTTTAGCAACTAATATAACCTTAAGTCAAAATGGTTTTTCAAGAACTGGATAAAACACCAAGTTTACACACAACTAGAGAACTATATTCAACTATTTGGTCCAGTCCGATGAATGCATATTGCAAAATTGATCAGTTTCGTGCTCCAAGTTAAAAGTGTGTCAAGCTAAAGGGGAAAACCAAATGAAGAGGTAGGAAAATACAGAGTCTTATATGACATTTAGCCAAAAAACCACTTCCCACCCCAACGGCTCTGATATGTAACTCCCTCGCTTGAAGCCCTCTCCCCACCCCCACCTTCAACACCCATCATTTCATTTCATTTCATTTCATTATTCATTCATATCTATTTTAGTTTGTTTTGAAGATTGATTGTTACATTCGACCTTTTTTTTTAAAAATATATTTATTACATTGTTACAGTGATGCTTAATTTGTTGTTATGCTTTTGAAATGGATTGGGCAGGCTATAATTGTATCTTGAATCATTGTTGATTATGAATGAATAATGGAAATGGGTTGTTTTTCTTTGTTGTTTTCTCATCTCAGGAAATCAGACATTTTTGGGATGGGATTTAAGTTTTTAACATATGTTTTATGTGTTGTTGGAAATTGTTGTTTAGCGGATAGAGCTCTCAACTTTGCTAAATAGGAATTGTTGTTTATAGGCTTGGATAGTCAAATTTGTTGATTTTTGGATTTTTCCTATCATTCCATTTTTTTTCACTATGTGTTAATCTTCTATAATAAAGTGCAAAGATTCCTTACACTTCTCATAATTGGTTGATTAAAAGAATAATGAAAAATTCATTGCAATGTGAATCATCATTTATCTCATTCCAGTGAACCAAATGAAGTATCAATGAGATTGAAGTGTTTCAAATATGATTAGTGTTTTGATAAATGATTTGGGTTATTTTGATAAATGTGTGAATTGAGTTTCCTTTTTTACATGCAAAGTAATGTTCTGCGATCTTTTGTTTTTATTTGATTGTTAAAAATTAGAATTATAGTGAGAAAGAAATAGCCCATTGTATTTAAATTAGACAATTAAAACATCTGTTTGAATATAGTTCATGAAAAGAATCAGATAAGATATGAGTTGATAAAAAGGACAGCATAAAAACTATTAGACTAATTATCTGACAATGCCTTCCTAAAAGTTTTCAGCATAAAGCATGAAGCTTCACAAACAGATTACATTTATTGAAAGCAAACAAGATAGTTTCATAAGTTCTCTTAAAAATTGGTTTCGGTTCCATACATAAGAATGCTAAAAAGAAGTAGAGCATAATGCTAACAAAGTTAGGCCAGTTTATTGAATTGAAATGTGTTAATACAATCTTATTTCAATGTGTATTTTTTACCTTCTAAACAATACAACTATCAAAATTGGCTCAAATGTTAATTTTGGCTATGGCTCATTCATAATTATGATTCACCCAATATCTATTATATACTCCAATCCAATTATATACATTCACAATCATGTAATTAAAAATAAAATAAAAAAACACAATTTACAAATAAGATAGAGGTGATGTATTTTATTTTGTGTTGGTGCAGATACAAATAAACCAACCATCTTTGCTTCATGTTTAAAGATTCGTTCAGAAAGCACTTCATATTTTTTTACTGGAATTTTTATGAATTGAGAAAGGAATGAGATGAGTAGTAGTGAGGTGAGGAAAATGAGGAGTAGTGGTAGATGGGGAGAAGAGATGGGGGTAGTGATGGATCATGGTAAGGGTAGCAAATGACTGTCAACACCAAAATAAAGGGAAAAAATTTGTTAGACTGTTTAAATGGCCCATAGAAATGAATGGTTAGAATTAAAATAATTTCAAGTTATGATTGATTTGTTACCGAGGTCAAAATTTTTGAAGTTTTTTTTCTTTTTTAAATTTCCCAAAAATCAATATATGAAACCATGAATTACTTGGTATATTTGTCATTTATCCTAGGTATGCATACAATTATTATAGGGCAGGCTCTAAATGCACTTAAAATTTTAGGATGCATTTAAAGCCTCCCAAGTACAATCATATACCACAAATATAAATAATGTCATAGATGGAAGAAGATTTACAGTACAATGTAAGGATTACTATTAAGAACTAAAAAACCTTATTGTTTTTCTTTCATTAACCTCTGATCATATATCCAGAATAACAGAGTACTCATTTGTGTTTGTTATTGCTAGAAAAAATAGAACTTTTATTGGGCTTTGACTTTTAAGACTTAATAGAAGTAGTTTTGTTGGTGGGTTGCTGTCATTGGAACTAATTTGGTGAGCTGGGTCTGAATTTGGAGGTGAATTCAGGCTTGGTAAGAGGAATTATATACATTTGGGTGTATTGTTTGTTGGTGGAATTGAGGTCTGTAATGGTTATAATAAATCTGTTTGTTCCATTTGATTGCTAATCTTTTTAGTCAAGTTTAGTTATTGACTTATTTGTTATTTAATTTTTTTTTTATATTTGATTTGTTTGGAATTGTAGAGTATAGTCTGTTAAATATATTTTTATAACTGCATTTTAATCTTAATATTATTTACACCATGCCTTTAGGCACAGGCATACGCTAGTATATATATATAATTGAGGGGTGAGTGATTAGCCGCCACTACCTCGTTTGTTTGCTGCTTTTTTTTTTTTTTACTTCTCTTATTTCTCTTTCTTTTTAGTTTCTTTCTTCTTCCTTTCTTTTCTTTTGTTTTGTTCTGTTTTTTCGTGAAGTGCACAGTAATTTACTGTGCACTTTATAATATAATAATATATAAAATATTTAAAATGTATTATTTACATTAATATAGGTATAAACACCTAAAATATATACAAATACACAAAAATCACACAAAATTATAAATTAACACAAATTAATAAACTAATAAAGTGTATATTAGGGGATTAAATGTGTATATTTAGACATCAATCACACCCCCAACTTACACTTTGCTAGTTCTCGAGCAAAGCAAACTAAAAATAAAATAAAATAAAATATATTTAAGCCAATTTCGTAGGGAACACGATTGCATTTAGTGTATGTTGATGAATTTAACAATCAATGCATTAAGGGGATTTGGAAGATCTATAGGTGCCTACTTAGGTTTTGAGAATTGGGTGCAATGTGTAAGCGTAACTTTGGGTGGGTAATAGAAACAATGGAGTTTTGTATCATGGGTAAGGGTGTGTTTGGCTATAAAGTTAGGTTGAATGGTTTGATCTCTTGGATATTAAAGCAATACATTAATATAATATAGTGGGGCTTTTGTGGGTGTATGTAACATGTAAAAAATATTAATTTATTTGAGGTTTTATTTATTAGGTTTGTGTGATTGAAGTGGTGGAGCTGGGGTGTTTAGAATTGGTGTTGGAGTGTTATTTCTAAGCGTTTGAGGTAAATAACCCTCTATCACTGTTGGTTCATTTTCATTCCTATCGAATCGTTTAAAATCATAAATATTTATTGTTAGGACCTTTTATTGTCAAAATCCATGGATTAAAACCAAGGTTGTATCAACATTTAGTTTTCCAGGTTTTCTCACTTTGGTCGCCCCGCTCGAGCGGGGAAAGTAACGCTCGAGCGGGGATTGCAAGTTCACAGCATCTCTGCTCTGCCTGACAAAGTACTAGATGGTGTGATTCCCCGCTCGAGCGGGGAAATGGACGCTCGAGCGGGAAGCCTATATGAATCACAAATTATGAAGTCTCTGCTCGAGCGGGAAGACCCACGCTCAAGCGGACCGCGCGAAGTCAGATTCTATAAATTCGCTTGTTGGGTCTTTTTCTAGATTTACTTTTCCTAGATCTTATTCAAGAGTCCTAGGGTTTCCTTGATGTTCTTGAGAGAGTTCTAAACTTATGAATTGAGATTCATACATCAAGGAGTTTGATACTTTATTTACAAGAGAGTTCTCTTCGGTGGAATCCGAAGGTTAAAACGTAGAGTTTCAAAAGGCGTTTGATTCTATACGTAGTCGTTAATTCGACAAGTGAAGTTGTGGAATCAACTTCAGGATTGATCAATTCCGTGACAAAGGTGTGTTGAAAGAGTTACAGAAGATTCAAGGACAAATTGACTGGGTTGGGTAATTTATGTATTATCTTTGTAATCTTTCTTTCTTCAGTAGTAGATTGATTAGTGGCGGTTCGCCCGTAGTTTTTTATTACAATT
This sequence comes from Camellia lanceoleosa, assembly GCA_025200525.1. NCBI lineage: Eukaryota > Viridiplantae > Streptophyta > Magnoliopsida > Ericales > Theaceae > Camellia > Camellia lanceoleosa. The sequence continues at coordinate 159,532,387 of CM045763.1, forward strand.
GAAGGTTCTTCAATTGTGGTTTTTTCACGTAAAAAATCGTTTGTGTCGATTTACTGTTTTCTCCTAAAATCACTCTCGTAAGTGCTTGTTGATTTTAGATTGAGTGTTTGTGGATAATTGGGATTTGGAATATTTTAATCTTGATCAAATCACGAATCACGTAGGATTTTCATTTATTTATAGCCTTCATGTTCTCTTAAAATAAAATATGGGTCAAGTATTATAGCGACCCCGGTCTTTCCCATTTGATTATTGTATCCGGACTTAGGTTCCGTAGATTTTATCATTGTATTATTGTTGTTGTCGTCCTTTAATTTCTTATTATTGGGTTATAGGATGTCTTGGGCAGGTTGATTGCAGGTTGGTTGAGTTTAGAAACCAAGTGTTGATGTCCAGTTTTTGGCTTGGTCGCTCGAGCGAGCTTCTCTTCGCTCGAGCGTGGTCTTGTTTTGGTCCGTCCCTCGAGTGAGCTTTCTTTGGCTCGAGCGAGCGATTGCGTCTAGGCTTAAGACCTGAGAGCATTGTTTCTTGGCTCGAGCGAGCTTTTCTTCGCTCGAGCGAACTGGTTTGTTCTTCGCTCGAGCGTGCGTCTGCTGCAGACCTGTGAGCTTGAGTTCTTCGCTCGATCGAGCTTTCCTTCGCTCGAGCGAGCTTCTGGGTTGATGGCTCGAGCGAGCTTTTCTTCGCTCGAGCGACCAAGGCTTCGCTCGAGCGAGCCTGTCCAGTTTATATAGGTAGCAGCGGGTTTTTAATCAGTTTTTTATTATCTTCTTGATCCCAAACCCTAGGTCCGACTTCTCTCTCTCTTTTCTCACCTTCTCTCTTAGGTTTGATCTAGTTAGAGTGCGTTTCTACCCTAGTTGCTTTATTAAAAAGGTAGAGTGGGTCGAGGGTTACGTTTTAATCTGAACATTCTTGATTTTGGAGCACTTTGGAGTTTGGGTCATCATCTCCGTCTTCTCTTTTGGGTTATTTCTTCGAGGTAGGGATTTTCTACTCCATGTTATACGTTTTGTTCTAAGCTTTAGTATTTTGATATGTTGGGGGTAGTTTGGTAATTTTGGTAGAAACCCTAGGGGTTGATATAAATTAATTTGTATAATTAATTTACGGAAATTGCGGTATTGAGTTAAATTCATGGAATTGGGGAATTTAGTGATGTAATGATATAGTCGGGTAGTTTAAATACTTACCTATGAGAATGTTAAATTTACATTTGTTGATATATTTATTTCTTGTTTAGAAATAACTGTTTTGGACTATCGGTGGAGGATAGTCATGATTGTTGTAGACATTGCATGTGGATTAGGAAAAACTGAAACTAATCACATTGGTAAGTCATATACTTTGACTATTGAATTAATACAGAAATTACGTGTATTGATTGAGCATTGCATATGCATATTGTTTGGGAGGAGATAGGGGATGTACTCCACGGTTTAGGGGAAGATAGGGGATAGACCTCTAAACCGGATTTTGTTTGGGAGGAGATAGGGGATGGACTCCATTAGCATCACTATTATGTGTGCTTATTGATTATAGAAGTGTTTCTATATGTTGTTGATACAACACTAAAATGTTTATCAAATGAGAAGTATGAAGTGTTTTGATATGAGCCTTAAGTCTCATTTGTTTTGTTGACATTGGAAGTAATGTGAATGTGATATATATATCTCACTGTTATAAGTTTGGCCAGGTTCTGAGCCATGTTGATAATAATGGAAAGTGAAACGTGTCATAGACATTAGTGTCATGAAAATGTATGATAATGAACTGGATAAGTGTGTAAACCATCTATTGAATGCTACTGCTTTATTCAATGCTTATATTTGGTTTAGTATTTCTCTACTGGGCTGTGGCTCACCCTATATGGGAACATCATTTTCAGGTCCAGGTGATTCACTACCTCCAAGGACTTAGCTTGGGAGGATTGGGACTCAAAGACTTGTCTTTATTTACTTGTTTTATTTGATACATGTAAACATTCAAGCCTAGGGCTTTATTTGTAATTGAGTTAGAACTCTTATTTCTTTGTGTCCAAGTGTTGGCTTGGCAAGATGTAAGCCCGTAGGGCATTTATTTTGATGTTACATGTAATGCTTTTATTTAGTAATACTCTAATGGTTAATAGAATGTTTTGTTTTCTATTATTAATGCATGTTAATCTTATATAATTGGGCTTATTTTTGAGGGCGTTACAAGTATAAAACAACATCGAATATTATTATGAAAATTATTTGAATATTTGGTGAAACTATTCTGAAAATTGTACCAAATATTTATTCTGAAAATATCGAATATTTTATTTAAAAGTTGTGTATTGTTTGAATGCGAAACATCACTCCAGTTTGACTATGATTTGGACCCTAGCTAATGGGGGTTATTTATTGGCACAGAAACTGGTTTCTTTTGGGGCTTTGCCACCGGCCTACGTGTGGTTCTGGGCCTTATCACGGGCTAAGTGACCGTAGTCACCAAGACTTGGGTTTTGTGAATTGCATCATTGAACCATTTGAATATCGAACCATCAATTTTGAACAACGAAATTTCATCGAATTACCTCATTGTCTTTTCAATTAAAATGTATTGCTACACTGTTTATTTTCAGCTACGAAACCATCTTACAAAATAATTGTTCATTTATTGAATGGTAGCAAAAAATATATTTATTGGTTATCGACTTTTTTTTTTTTTTTTTTTTTGTATACTTGATCCAGTTAACAGTGATGGTTGGTTATTTACTAGGCTGTCTAACTTACCCTTATTTTATTTTTCAGATTCTAAGGAGTAGAGCTACGCGGGGTTTTTACTTGTGGGAGTGCCGAGAGTAGGACTATGATTTAAGTACTTGGATTATTATTATTATTTCTTTTATTAGTGGACTTGGTGGACAATTTCATATGATAAGAATTATCTATTTGTATGGTTTTTAGCATTATGATATTTAAGGATTTAATTTGAGTATTTTACATTGTTGGTTATGTGTTGGACTCTTAGCCTTGCATGCTCACTTAAATGAGTGTGCGGCGTTGTCACGGAGCTTGGGGCGTGACAATTTTATGGTATCAGAGCCAGGTTATAATTTTAAAAGTTGGTATAGAATAGTGGTGAGATTGGGTAGATGTAGGATTGGGAACGCTTATAATTTAGTAAAATGTTAATTTTATTTATGTGCTATAGGGATTTGAGAATAGAATAAGATGAGGTTTTATTATTGATGCATATAAGTTGCAATGAAACATGAGGAGACATTGGCAAATATGGCTAGGAATACACACCAGGGTTAAACGAATCGATGGACTGGTAATAATAATCGGTGAAGGAATATGACTAATATTGGTAGTGGTTCTCAAGCAGTCGGAGGAAATCAAGGGCAAGAGTTGAAGGAACAATTACAAGAGTTACTAGATAAGGGCTTTATTAGGCCTAGTGTTTCTCCTTGGGGTGTGCCCATTTTATTTGTGAAAAAGAAGGATGGTAGTTTTCACCTTTGCATTGATTATCAAGAGTTAAACAAGGTGACAATTCGAAATAAATATCCTTTGCCTAGGATAAATGACCTATTTGATCAATTGCAAGGAGCACAAGTCTTTTCTAAGATTGACCTTCGTTCTAGATATCATCAGTTGAAGGTTAAGATGGAAGATATACCTAAGACAGCCTTTCGAACTAGGTATGGGCATTATGAATTTTTAGTGATGTCGTTTGGGTTGACCAATATGCCTACAGCTTTTATGGATTTAATGAACAAAGTATTTAAACCCTTCTTAGATCAGTTTGTGGTAGTTTTTATTGATGACATTCTTGTGTACTCAAAGAGTAAAGAGCAGCACGAAGAACATCTGAAAATAGTGTTGTAGTTATTAAGGGAGAATAAATTATTTGCTAAATTAAAGAAGTGTGAATTTTGGCTGGAGAGTGTATCATTTTTGAGTCATGTGATATCTAAAGACGGGGTGTCTGTTGACCCCAAGAAAGTGAGGCGGTGGTAGAGTGGAATAGGCCTACTAGTGTCACTGAAATTCGTAGTTTCTTGGGTTTAGCAGGATATTATAGAAGGTTTATTGAGGGATTTTCCCGAATTTCTATGCCTTTGACTCGTTTAACACAAAAAGGGGTTAAATTTGAATGGTCTGATGATTATGAGAAGAGTTTCCAGGATCTAAAGAGTCGATTAGTGTGTGCTCTAGTACTTATAGTTCCGTTCAGAGATGAAGGTTTTACCATCTATAGTGATGCATCGAAGATGGGCTTGGGTTGTGTCCTGATGCAGAACGATAAGGTAGTGGCATATGCATCTAGGCAGTTGAAGCCATATGAGCAGATTATCCTACTCATGATTTGGAGTTGGCTACAGTGGTGTTTGCATTGAAAATCTAGAGGCACTAACTATATGGGGTGAAATGTGAGATATTCACTGATCATAAAAGTCTGAAGTATATTTTCACTCAAAAGAATTGAATATGAGGCAAAGGCGATGGTTGGAGCTATTAAAGGACTATGATTTGACTATCAATTATCATCCAGGAAAAACCAATGCAGTGGCTAATGCCTTGAGTAGAAAGACGCCAAGTAATTTAGCTACCTTGATCACTGACCAAAAGAATATCTTGGAGGACTTGCGAAGGTTGAATATCGAGATTAGATGGCATAACCATGGAGTGCAGTTGGCAAACCTTTGAGTTCAACCCACATTGATTGATAGAATTAAAGATGCTCAGGGAAAAGATCCTCAGTTGCAAAAACTTAAGGCTGAAATGGAAATAGGGCTACAGATGGAATTTTGTATGCATAAAGATGGAACCTTGAGATTTGGAGAGAGGTTATGTGTGCCTAATGATTTAGAGCTCAAGAGAGAAATTCTGAGAAAAGCTCACAGTTCAGGGTATACTGTACATCCAGGGAGCACTAAAATGTATAAAGACTTGAAGAGGAACTTTTGGTGGAATAATATGAAGAGGGAAATTGCTCAGTATGTTGCTCAATGTTTGGTATGTCAATAGGTGAAAGTTAAACATCAGAGACCTGCAGGTAAGTTACAACCTCTTCCTATTCCCGAGTGGAAGTGGGAACATATTACCATGGATTTTGTGATGGGGTTGCCTAGGACCCAAGGTGATAACAATGCTATTTGGGTTATTGTTGATCAATTGACCAAATCCGCTCACTTTCTAGCTTTTATGGTAGGGTTCTCCTTAGAGAGGTTTGCAAAATTGTATATCAAGGAGATTGTGAAGTTGCATGGTATTCCGGTGACCATAGTGTTTGATAAAGATAGCAGATTTGTATCTATGTTTTGGAGGAGTTTGCATATAGCTTTGGATACGAGTTTGAATTTTAGCACGACCATTCATCCTCAAAGTGATGGACAGTCAAAGAGAACTATTCAGACTCTTGAAGACATGTTGAGGGCATGTATTAATGATCTTGGAGGTTCTTGGGATGAGCATTTGGCCTTAGTGGAATTCTCTTATAATAATAGTTATCATGCGAGCATTCAGATGGCACCATATGAGGCTTTATATGGACGAAAGTATAGATCACCTATTTGTTGGGATGATGTGGGCGAAAGAAACTTGTTAGGGCCTGAGATTGTGCAACAAACAGTGGACAAGATCAATCTTATTAGAGAGCGACTTCGCACTGCACAAAGTAGACAGAAAAGTTATGCAGATAACAGGAGACGCGATTTGGTGTTTGGGGTTGGAGACCATGTGTTCCTTAAGGTGTCTCCTGTGAAAAGAGTAATGAGGTTTGGTGTTCATGGTAAATTGAGTCTTAGATTTATTGGACCATTTGAGGTTTGAGATCAAATTGGAGAGGTAGCTTACAAACTTGCCCTACCACCTTCACTAGTTGGAGTTCATAATGTCTTCCATGTTTCGATGTTGAGGAAGTATATACCGAATCCCAATCATGTGATTGATTATGCACCATTTCAGTTTAAGGAGGATTTGACCTATGAAGAACACCTTGTAAGAATTGTTGATAAGAAGGAGCATGTTTTGAGGCGTCGAGTCATCCACTACGTTAAGGTTCAATGGAGCAATCACTCGAAGAGAGAAGCTACTTGGGAACTTGAGGATGAAATGAGACAAAAGTATCCACAACTTTTTGAGACTACAGGTATGTCAAATTTCGAGGACGAAATTTCTTTTAAGAGGGGAAGAATGTAAAACCCAAGTTGTGAGTAGGATTATTTTATTGGATAGATTAGTAATTAAATTAATTTATATGGGTCATTTATTAATATCAAAGAATTAGTTATGAGATGGCATTATATTTCCTATTACTTAGATGGGTAATTTTGTAACTTTGAAAAATTAGGTTAATAAGCCCACCTATTGTGGCTTTAAGTCTTGGAAACAAACAAAACAGAGGCTATGAATTGCTCCATAGGGGGCTAGGGTTTGAGAAGGTAAAAGAAAAAAGAAAAGAAAAAGAGAAGAGATGTTCAAGTGAGGCTGCAATAGGGATTGGAGGCAGCACGTTGGTGATTTTGGGACACCCACTGGTTAAGGTTTGTTTCCAAGGCTTAAAGCCACAATAGGTGGGCTTATTAACCTAATTTCTCAAAGTTACAAAATTACCCATCTAAGTAATAGGAAATATAATGCCATCTCATAACTAATTCTTTGATATTAATAAATGACCCATATAAATTAATTTAATTACTAATCTATCCAATAAAATAATCCTACTCACAACTTGGGTTTTACATCACCTTCGCTTAGCACGGATCGTCACGACTAAACTACGGTTTGATGTACGACCCGTCTTGCTAGGTATGACTCGTCTAACAATTCTAATATAAAGTAGTGAAAAACATTTTATAACATGATTTGAATAAAGTCTTTATTGCACAAAAATATCTAAAAGTTATACAACTGTATCCAAATCAAATTAAAACTAAAAATACTAAATACAACTTACCCTGATTACTTAGTCAGGGTTTCATCTCTACTCTAAGAAGACAATTACTACACTCTAATATTTACAAACTAAACACTCTCACTATAGGCCGAAGCCCTCTTCTCCTGCCTTGAGCTCTCTTCCCCAGCTCCTCTCTCCCCTTTTACAGGCAAAGCACTTGCAAAGAAAACAAATAATAATAATACAAATAATATTATATTATAATAAAATATATACATATATTTATATATAATTGAGGGTGGGACCACCTCATTTGTTTGCTTGTTTTTATTTTTTTTATTTCTCTTTTCTTTATTGTTCCTTTCTTTTCTTTTCTTTTGTTTTGCTCCATTTTTTCGTAAAATGCACAGTAATTTACTGTGCACTTTACAATATAATAATATATAAAAGATTTAAAATGCATTATTTACATTAATATATATATATATAAACACCAAAAATATATGCAAACACACAAAAACCACACAAAATTATAAATTGATACAAATTAATAAACTAATAAAGTGTATATTAAGGGATTAAATGTGTACATTTAAGCACTGATCCCAAATCATTTCATTACATATCTGTTTTTGTGGACTGGATAAGGAAAGATTGAAATCCAACGAACTATTAGTCCTAGATAATTAGTCATTAGACTATTTGACTGGAAATGATGTGTATCTCATGTTTGTTTTGTCATGAGATTAGATGTTTGAAAATGACTATTTTAGTGAATCTCATGTTTAATTAAAAAATTATGAAAGATGATAACTTTTCAAAAGATTATTTTGTCTTTTTGAATTGTTTACAATGGCAATACTAAATTTAAAGTATATTTTATTTTAGTAAGACTACTATTAATTTTATTTACATGTGACATTAGAGGTATATTTTCATTTATAATTTTGTTAATATAAAAAAAAAGACTATTATATATCACGAGATTAATTTATATATGTTTAAAAAAAATGTTATATATTTTTTTTCTTTTAAATATTGAAAGTATATTTCATTTTATTATTTTGTAATACCAAAAAAATAAAAGAAAACAATTATATATCACGAGATTAATTTATACATGTTTAAAAAAAAATCTAACATGCTTAAAAAAAATGTTATATACTTGAGGGGTCAATTTTGTCATTTAACTACATTTCTATCCCACAATCCTATGGCCCTGTTTGTTTTCTGCCATGACAGTCCGAAGTGGACTGTGATGGATGAACAGTCTCCTAACTCCATGTTTGTTTTGGAAATGGAGGTCTGGATTAGTAGTCTGTTCGTACTATGAAAGGCCTTGGAGGTCCGAATTAGTAGTCTGAGTGAAGTGGTGGTATTAGAAGATAATCCGTTTAGCTTAGGATGTTACTGGACGTCTGCCCAGAAGTCTAGCCGGTTGTCCGACCGGTCAACTGCAAATTTTTTTTTTTTTTACTTGTTGGACATTTTTTTTTTAACATTAATGTTTAATGTTTTTGTATTTTTTGTGAAATAAAAATCATAATTTTATTTGTTTTATTATTTTATATAAAAATAATTTAACAATCCCCCCCACTAACAACTATCATAAAAACAAACACAATTTTACTAATTCCCTCACTATCAATCCTTCACTAACAATCCTCGTTTTTTTACCTCTGAAAACAAACGAGGCCTATGGGATAGAGTTATCCCACATATGTAGAACTATTAGTCCAACTTTTATTTTTCTATCCAAATATTAAACTAATTATTCCATTAGACATGAAATCCAATCCCATAGTTGTATCCCACCAAACCAACACCTAACTCTCTTCTAATGAGCAAGTCCTTGCAAATATTTTTCTCAAGAAAAAAGATATTTAAAAAAAACATACACAATCTATCATAAAATACTCACAAAGTATGAGTCTTACTGTGGCACTCACACAGTATGGGACCTATATCCATATGAGATTGGCGGACTTAACAGGGAAATTTATGATACACATCACCCCCCGTTAAGGGTATGTACCATATATATATATATATATTGTTACGTTCTTTTGTGATTTGTTACTTATTTAAATGTTGTTTATTTCTCTGATAAAAATTACGATTGTAACGCCCTCAAAATATGACTTAAAACAATCATGCACAAGATCCATGAATCAGATAAGAAACATTATATTTTCATTCATCAGAGTGTTCTTTACAAAGATGTTACATGTTAACTACAAAATAGAGGCCCTACGGGCTTACAACTCTCCAAGTGGATACTTGTTTACAATAAAAAAAAGAGTTCTAACTCTTTACATATTAAGCCATTGGCTTGAATTTACATTTATCATCAAGATAAAAATAACCAAAAAGAATCTTCAACTCCCAAAACCTTCCTAGCTAAGACCTTGAAGGCAGCATATCACCTGTACCTGAAAGTGGTGTCTCAAGTAGGGTGAGCCAATGCCCAGTAGAGATATGCTAAACAGTATATGAGAATTAACTAAAACATTTACATTCGATAAATGTTTAACACATAAGACCAACTTATACACTTTCCAAGTCCAATCAACATTTAAATCTTTAGTTCAACCCATTTCCTTTTATTCATCCAAATCAATTCAAAATGAGACTACAACTCATATTATCAACACTTCAATCACAAACATCATATATGCACTTTCATTCACTTGCCATTTTACGGAACTACGCCCAAGGGACCCGGCACCCAAACATATGATTTCAAGACTTTCACCCAGGACACTCTGGCCAACTTAGTTGTCAATGGAGTCCATCCCCTATCTTCTCCCAAACAATGGAGTACATCCCCTATCTCCTCCCACACAATATACATATACAATGTATTTGAACATGCAGTCATATAAAATGACCCAACAATTCACATGTTCAATGCGTTAATTCAACCGTCACATTCAATGACATGTTCCAATTGATTAGTTTCAATTCACCTAATTATCATACAGTGTCTACAACAATCAAGACTATCCTTCACCGATAGCCAAAACAGTTATTTCTAAACAGATAAATAAATGTATCAAACAAATAATTTATCACATTTTCCATACGTGAGTGATTTATAAATCCAACTACACCATTCAATCACAATTCCGTCTAATTTCATAATTTCCAAATCAATTTCATATTCTCAAAATTTATCTCATTATTTAGACAAATAATTTATTTTATCCCAATTAAAGCTTTTTCCCTCTTTTCTTATATATTGTTCCCAAGTCCAATTCTCACCCATATTACACAAGCAACCCCAATTTCAAGGTCTCACAACATATGGAATAGTTTTAATTCTAAACCCTAACTTCACCCAAAATCTCCAAACTTCCCATACAACCACCATTTATACAAAATGACTAATATCTATGTTAAAGCTCATAAAAATGAGTAGATTATCCCTGCCTCAAATGGAGAAGCTTAGAGGAGAAGAAGAGGAAAACTCAAGATGCTTCAAACCCACACTTTTTCGAATCAAAACGTAGCCCACGCGAAGCTCAAGCCTTAATACAAAGGGAGTAGGGTAGAAGAACCCTAGATCAAGAGTATTTGTAGAGAGAAGGGGTACTTTAGAGAGAGAGGCAGCCGGATTAGGGTTTTTGGATGAAAAGATGAAGAAAAAGTGATAAATATCACGCTGCTGCCAACTGATATAATCGAGGCTCGCTCGAACGAAGGAGTGGTCGCTCGAGCGACCAGACACAACAAAACCTCGTTCGAACACAAGAAGCATTGCTCGAGCGCACAATACAAGGCTTCAGGTCTGCTACCATGCAGACGCACACTTGAGTGAAGAAACACAAAACATAGGGCTCGCTCACTCGAGCGAAGAATACCAACCTTCAGGTTTTACAAAGATGCAGACGCACGCTCTAGCGCAAGAGTACTCGCTCGAGCGCAAGAAGCCTCGCTCGAGCGAAGAAGCAAAATTCTGGGCAGCAACCATTTGTTTCAACTCATAACCAACATGTTCCAAACTCGCTCAACACATCCCAAAACTCAAATACAAGGAATTAAAGGATGGAAACAAGATATAGACAACAACACAATCATAAATCCCAAGTCCGGAACACAACAAAGGTCGGGGGAAAACATGGATCGCTATAACGATAATTTGTTATTGAGAAATGAAGTTATGTATTTTATCATAATATTACGTATTTTATGATATTATTACACATTTTGTGGTTAGAAAATGCTGAAATAAAAAAAAAAAGAAAGTGTAGCATCACTACAACAAAACTAATTATTTATGGCATTATGTTTACGACATGCGTTAAATGCATGTTGTAATTAGTACATCCTACGACATTTTTTTTTTCAAACCATTAATATTTTGTCAATAACAGCATACATACCATATAAGTCGTTAATTCATATATTTATGGCATGTAAAGTATGTCGTAAAAAATATATGTTTTTACGACTTACAAAAATATGTTGTAAAAGATTTGCACTTAAGACCACATGCATTTCATGTTGTAAAATATTATAATTTTACACGACATGCTACTGAATGTCGTGAAAACTTCTATAAATAAAAAAATTAAAAAATTCAATTTGATTATTTTATGACATGCAAAATTATGCCGTAAAAAATGTATATTTTCACGGCATACAAAAATATATTATAAAATATTTGCACTTAAGACAACATACATTTCATGTCATAAATATTAAATTTTATAATTTTTTTGAATTTAGTGATTTTTTTAGAAAATTAAAAAATATTTTTCTTCTAAGTATATGTAAATTATTTGAATTTAAAAAGTAAAAAAAAAATTATTTAAAAACTTATGCCACACTCCCTCTCATTCTAGATCAATACATGAATAGAGTACTAAAAATTTCACAAATATTTTACTATTTAGATATATCTAAGTAAGATGCATCTAAAAAAATTGCTTAAAATTTTAAAAATATTAGCTAAAAACAAAAAAAGATATGAAAAATAAAAAATTTAATTTTCAGAAAACTGAATTCTAAAAAGTGAAACCAAACACACACTGAATAGTACTTGCTCACTCAAATAAGAGGGATATAGTTGTATTATCAATACAATTGAGAGAATGATGTAAGAGCCAGAGTTAACTCTTGGAGGTAAGTTGAAAATAATCATATTCACTGGCAAATTTGCTTAGCACCCTTGATCTCACAAGATTAAAAATAAAATGAAATAAAATCTAAAAATCCAACTTCAGTCTAACATGTGTGAGGTTAATTAACATAACTAAAAAACCAACTAATTTCTTGGAAAAAAAATTGCAATAATATTGGGTTTCTTTTTTGTATAATAAGAGAACATGTGTTTCCTGTTGAACCAGAGATTTTGCGGATGAGTCCATGACTACATATTGCAACTTTGCAAGGCTCTCTTTGTATTGAATGAATAGGACTCATATGTATATAGTATGACTGAATCTTTTCTCAGTTAATTCCCTCCGAGAAAGGTTTTTAAGTAGTGTTTGGTATGCTGAAATGATTTTAGGCAATAATGAAATGACTATTTATTGATCTCTTAATCCGGGGGGGGGAGGGGCAGTCTTAGCCTCTCCAATTTTTTTTGCAAAATTTTATTTTTATATGCATGTGTTTACCAAAAAAAAAAAAAAATGGAATCATTTGAATTGGTCCCCCAAACTCAATTCCATATTTTCAAAAATTTAGATATCTCATTTTATATAAGGGTTAGCCTTAAAAATGTCTCATTTAATGACCCTCAAAAAAATTAATATAAAAATATAGTCTATTTGATTGATATGAAATCATATATATATATATATATATAAAGAATATTTTGCTTAATTTCTGCTAAACAAAGTAAATTGGTTTCTTGTCTAGGTTCTTATTATTATTTTTAATTAAACCACTTTTAAAGTTTTATGGGTCAGCTCATTGAATAATATTCAAATAATTGTATAGAGCTTATTAGGTTTAACTTTTTATTATAACTTCTTAATATTCCAAAGCTAAAAACATTTATTTCCAGTTGTCCATTCAATTTAGGAAATCTATATAGATATATATATACATTGATAAGCATAGGTATCCCACCCACAAATTTGAGCTCTCATTCTCCAAGTCACAACCAAGCGTGTTGGTGTTCTTTTTCTTATTCAAGAATCAGCAAGAAGAAGAGGAAGACGGGTATTGATAATCCATCGAGTTTATAGCGATCCCGGGTTTACCCCTTGTTGTACAGTGATCCGGGCTTGTATCCGTGGATGTCAATAGTTCATTATTGTCTTGTCTACATCCTTTCCTACCTTGTATTTGAGTTATAGGATGTGTTGGTCAGGTTTGTTACAGGTTGGTTGAGCGTAGGAACCAAAACTAGTTGCCCAGATTTTGGCCTGTTTGCTTGAGCGGGGCTTTTGATGCTCGAGCAGGGACCTTGTTGTTGCTTGTCCGCCGGCGGGGTTTTGGCGCCGGCGAAATTCACCCATCTAGTATTTCTGTCTGATGTTGTTGGCGCCGGCGGATTGGCCGCTCGAGCGGGAGTGTGTGAGTGCCGCTTGAGCGAGGAGTTGGGCCCCCGAGCGGGAGACCTGTCTGCAAAAGTGCTGGGAGCGTGCATCCGCCGCTCGAGCGGGAGTCTGTGAGTGCCGCTCGAGCGGGGGTTTGGCCACTCGAGCGGGGCGACTTTTATTTAAAAGTGAGATCTGATTTTTTTATCATTTTTTCAAGATCTTTCCTCTCTCTTACTTTTCCAAAAAGGCATTTTTAGAGCTTCTCACTCTAGAACCGGCCCTTCTCTCTTAGATTTGATCTAGTAAGAGTTGTTTGCTCACCTTTGGCCTTTACAAAAGTTGTGTTGATCGTCGAGGGCTACATTTCAATCTGAAAATTTCAAAATTTGGAGCATTTTGGTTTTGGCCTTCATCTCCATTGGAGCTCATACTTTGAGGTAGGGATAACCTACTCTTCTCTATGGATTTTGTCTTTAAATTTTAGTATTTTGAGATGTTGGGGTTGGTTTGGTACTTTTGTGAAAGTTTGGGGCTTTTGTGTAATTTTCCAAAAGTTGGGGTTTTGTTTATATAAACCTATACGCATGTTTGGCTTAGAAAGGAATGAAATTAATGTTGAAACATTGATGAAAATAGAACCTAAGGGTTGTAATGTAAATTAAGGAAATTGCCCTAATTACATTGATTAATTAATTTGTATAATTAATTGTGAGAAAAGAAGGAATTGATTTGGAAACGTTGAGATTGGGAACGTATGGGACTAAAGGTTGCAGTTGGATTATTTATCGCTCACCTAGTCAGAAATGTTGATTTTATATCCATTTGTTGCTTTTATATTCTGTATAGAAATAACTGCTTTGGGCTATCGGTGGAGGATAGTCTTGATTGTTGTAGACAATGCATGATGATTAGGCAAACTAAAACTAATCACTGGAATGTGTCACTGAATATGACGGTCGGTAGAATACATTAACTTTATGTATTGATTGATTGTGTATAGAACCTTTGTGTTTATATGCATTATGTGTAGAGGAGGAGATAGGGGATGTACTCCACGGTTTAGGGGAAGATAGGGGATGGACCTCTAAACCGGATAGTGTTGGGAGGAGATAGGGAATGAACTCCGTAGATATAGCTCGTATGCTTATCTAGAGAAATGAAGATAAAGCTCATATGCTTATCTTAGAGAAGTGTAGGCACAGCTCATATGCTTGTCTAGAGAAGTGTAGATACGGCTTATATGCATATCTTTGGAAGTGTGATATAGTTCTTATACTTATCAGTGGATGTGTTGATATAGCTAATATGCTTATCCAAATTGAAATGAAAAATGTTTAATATGAGTCACTGTCTCATATAGTTGTTGGCCAGGTTCTGAGCCATGGTTGTGAATTGAGAATTAAAATGAAATGTAACATGGTGTAGACACCCCATTTTTTACCGTCCTCAAGACTTGGACGTCACCGTTGGAACACTCGGTGATTATCCTTGTTTGTGTTCGTTTGGAGTTCTCGGAGGTCTCGGACGCGCGCCTTGCCTCAGGATCTCCCAACTCGGCCGTTTTGTGTTTGGTTTTGCACCAAACACTTGTGATTTGCCTTGGAGGGGCAGGGAATGCCTTGTGAGGCATCCCCACACATCACCGGCTGTGGCGAGAGGCCACCAGCCAGTGGTTTCATGCCATCGGCAATGTATATTGCTGGTCGGCATTCTTTGTTGCCGGTCGGCAATCTATTGTGTCAAAATGGCACTTTTGGCCAGCCGACTACTGTTCATCTATTTTTGGTAGATATTTTGCGCCAGCTGTGATAGCTGGCACCCACTCTGTTCCCCTCCATACACGTGTATGGAGGGATTTCCCTCTTAAAAAGCTTATTGGCTAAGCTTTGCAAGAGGAGGCTTCTATATAGAGGAGGGCTCTCTTCCCTCTTCTAAGGTTAGAGAACATTGGGAGAGAAGCTCTGGTTTTAGGTTTAGGGTTTCATACATATCCTATCTCTATATCTCTCTCTTGTGTGTGTATAAGTGTGTTTGTGTCTTACTATTGCACATAAACACATAGTGCTACACCTTTTCTTTGTTTCTTCAAGGACCAGGGGCTGTCCTTGGTGTTCTTGGCTGGATTTGAGCTCAAGGAAGCAACAAGATCAACATTTGTGAAGGTGGTCTACAAGGGTAAGACACTAGTCCCTTTTTACCCCACTTTTGCTTTGTATTTTTGCCTATCTTAGAACTATTTTTGTGTTTAGTGTATAACATAAAAAGTTCTGTTTTTAAGCCCTCTTGATAGTTTATTAAGGGTGTTTTGTGATTTGGAATAGTTTGACCCCTCTTAGGCCTTGAGAGGCCCCATTTTTGTGCTATTTTGTGCAAGCTCCGAGACCTTGGTGTTTGGGCCTCCTCACTACTGAAATCTTGAGGGATTTCAGGGGCAAGGATGGTGCCTTGAGGTCCCAAGAAGGAGAGGGCCACCCCCTCTCCTTGTTGTCCTTGAAAAGGGCATTTTTAGCCTCTTGAAGGAGCACCTAGCTTAGGCTCATGTTGACCATGGCTTGGCTGTCATTTATGCTTATTTTGCCATGAAATAGCATTGTTTTAAGTTGGTTTTGGTACACCATGCGTGACTTGCATATATGCCTTGTAATGCCACTTTGTTGCCTTAATATGCTTAAGGTTGTAAACCTTTGTTCTAGCATGCTTTAGGCTTAGCTTTGTGAAGCTTTTGTGCTTATTTCACCATGTTTAAGGTCTGTCCATAGTTTTTTGGGTTGATCTTGGCATGCTTAGTATGGCCCCTTTGCATTTTTGGTTTGTTAGCCTTAAGTGTGTGAATGTGTAGCATGCGTTGCTTGCATCATTTCCGTGGTTTGGAACCACTTAGCATGTCATTTCAGTCCATTTAACATGCCTGAATGTTTGCATTTGTTGTTCCTTTAAAGCCTCAAAGGGTTCATGTTTCATGCTCCATTAATATGCCATTGCATATGCCCTCATGTGTAGTCTTCTTAGATGCCATCTAAGTAGCCTTTTGGCTTTGTTTTAGCATGTTAGAATTTTGTTCTTGGTCACTTAAGTCTTGCCACGCGTGGTTGTACTAAGTGCAGTTCGATGCTTCATTAGCTTGCCTTGAGTGCTTGGACCATGTTGCATGCTTGGCTTGCCTTTGTTCATTTGGTTTGGCACCATTTTAACATGATTTCAGAGCTTCCCATTGCATGCTATCAATCCATGTTTGTCCCTTTTAAATGTGTTTAAAAGTTGCTTCATTATGCTTAGGTCTTGAACCATGTATCTATGCATGCTTGTATGTACATTTGCCTTCATGTACTTAGCATTTTGGCCACTATTTTGGGCCTAATTAGAGTTGCCTAACTCATTTTTAAGTCCATCCTTTGTTTGTTTGCCTGCTTACCTTGCATGTTTGCTTGTACACTTGCATAAGTGCCTTGCATTGCCATGTTGCATCCTTAGCTTGTATACCTAGGTTGCATTGCATCTTGCATGCATGCCTTGTCCCTTGATTTAGTGATAGGGATTGGGCCTTTGATTGTTTGTATGCATTACATTTGATATCAAAATGTGCACGCTTGGTTCTTGGGCCATCACGCATTGAAATGCGCGATTGATGGTCCGAGAACCAAGGACCATGCCCCTTTGAGTCATATACATGATAAGGAGCTTGGTTGGTGCATACATTGCTTGAATTGCCTTGCCATGCAAAGTTTTGTCCTCTGCTGCTGTCAACCAGATTCTGCAGGAACTTATTGCCGATCGATTGCACAGAGTGCCGACCGGCAATCAATGGATGGCCGATGGACCCATTTTGTGCCGATGAGCACTAAATCACAGCCGGTGATGATTCCCTCCAGCCGGTGGTGATCCCCAGTGTCCAAAGAAGCATCTCTGAGACTTTGGCAGTCTTCAGAGGGGCGGGCGAGGAAAAGCGAAGCAACTTGCATGGCGGTGCACTTCCGAGCAAGGCAGAAACGCGTGTGCATTCGACCCTCTTCCCGAGGCCCCATTTATTGCTTTTCTTAGCTTAGTTAATTTGTTGATTAATTAGGTGATTTGTAATAATTAATTAGCTAGGATAGTTAATTCGTTATTCGAATTGTATTATTCTTTTGGTCCCTCCGAGCGAGGGCAAATTTGTAATAAGTGTGGGTGAGTGCGTGCATGTCTTCCAACCCCCACTTCTTTCTCCCTTTTACTTACCTGCTTATAATGGTTAGTATTAGGACATATTTAAATTAGCATACCTTATGCTATGCATGCGTGCATCATTCATCAGTATTGCATGCACCGGGCTCGGCGCATCATGCAAACTGCATAAATCTTTCAAATCTGACTTGAATACGTGCTACTTGTGCATTTCACATGCCATGTTTAGGGGTTAGCCGAGCCTAAATAATTGCGTTCCGTATGCGTTGCATTAGCCACTCTAACATGAACTAGGATCATGCATGTTTGCTAACTAGTTTACTGTTTTGGCACGGAGTACGATGTAAGTATTTTCATGTTTTAGCATACCACATGCGTGTGAGTGTTAACATGACAACATGCTTACCATGTGGCTAGATGCTTATGTGTTATAAACTGCCTGAATGCCTGTGGGTGAAGGCTGGATTGTTTGAGTTAGAATAACTCGTTGAAATCCGTGTTTTAGCCTACTTGCGAGTAGCAACTTCAAATTGTTTTTCAAATGAGCGGATATGCAATGCTTATTTCCAAATTAGGCGATCTAGTCTATACTTGTTTGTTGTGCGCATAACATAGTAATTCTAGGCTAATAACCGGAATAAGAACACATAACGTTTTCAAAAATGGATATCATGGTTAGTAGAGGCCGGTCTTCGAATCGGGCGAGAGGGGGTGCTCATAGCTGACCTTCCCCAATCGTACCCAAGTTCCCGAGCCGAGGCAACTTTGGTGATGACGGACACGTGGCCTTTGGCACCGAGTCAGGGTTTCCTAAATTCCCCCATTAAAAAATATTTAGGTGGCGACTCTGTATCTGGCAAAGCAGTCCATGTTTGGCACTTCTTTTCAAAAATCTATTTTCTCAAAACGATTTGCCAGAGTTGGACTCTTTGGTTCAGATTAAGAACCGCAACAACAAAAAAGGGGAGTCTGAACTATAGGGTGAGGCCCTCGCCACGGGCGCGTCCACAGTTTCTGGCGACTCTGCTGGGGATTTTAGAGAGCTTGACTCGAACTCGTGATATCCTATTTTGATTTCATTTATGTGTTTCTTTGCATTGCATGTGCATTGGTGCGCCTAGAAACACAGTGTTTGCCATCTGCCATTCCTGAACGGTTTGCCGGAGGCTTGTCTTGTCAAGGCATGACCATAAGGCTGACCGGTTGTGGGCTCTGACAGTATGGGAACACAAACTCCGGTTTTACCGGGGCACCCCTTTTGACCATTCGACCTAGTGCATATTTGGAATCCATAGTGACCATTTCAAAATAGGATAGGTTGCTTACCTGATTAGGTTGTTTGAAACCACTGTGTGCATAGTGAAACCCTAGCTCCTAACAAAATAGGACAGGGAAACCCTACCCCAATATAGGGGTGTTTTGGTTCTCTTTACTTGCTATGTGCTTTTAGAGTGTATCTCTACAGGAACGTGCATATCAGCTTGCAAGTTTGAGCATCGAACGAGGGCACGATGTCGATTTATAAGAATCGATTATATCTGTGGGTATCGATTGATGTTTTGAAGCGATGATTACGGGAACGATGATCGATAGTAGTAAATCTGATTGTTAATTTTCTGTGTTTGATCCGTTTGGGCTGAAATGTTGTTTGTTTTCCCTTTCAGTTCAGGAAAGTTGATCCAGAGTAGTTAGTGTTCCCCCTTGCTGAGGCAGGACTTATGATGGCATAAAATTCAGAGGAGATCGTGGTTATGACAACCGCATCGGATCAAGGGATCATCCTACAAAGTGAGACCGGCGTTGATATGCCGCATCCACCAGTCGCTTTGTTGCGCACCGATGCAGGCCCCCGGTTATATCGAGCTCATGAGCCCACTACATTCAATTAATGGGGATGATAGGTGATCTCCGAGGTCCGTGGCGGATCTCGCCACGGAATGTCACCTTACCACCATATCTTGGGAGTTTTGTACCCAGAGGCCCTCATTGTTGGGGCGGATCGTAATTGAACTTAGCCAACCGGAGATGGCCTCCAACTATGGCAATGACGTATCAATATCAACCCGAACCCTCAATCAGGCTGAGGCCAGAGGTAAGGACAAAATGAAGGCGGATGCTGATCCTATTGAACAACTGCTGTGGGCAGTCGAGGCTTTAATTTGGGGGATGAGCAGCTTGAGATATCTGCAATTGTGACAAAAGCTGTGGAGGATGCTTTCCCCACTCCACCTGAGGGTAGTTCAAGCCAGTCAGAAAGCCGGGATAGGCCCCGTCATGCCAGAACAGTTCCTTCCGCTCCCAACCTGACACCCGGGAAGGACCAGAAATCCAAGGCCGCGCCCGCCGACCCGTTCGCTAGTGCGTCTAACAAGAGCACTCAGGCTTCAAAGTACCTGCCCCGAGGGCGCAGGCTCTTCCATGCTCTCTATATGCCGTTGTCAAAGGCACTTCAGATCCTTGCCGAGAGGGGACATCTTAAGCCCTTGGAGCCTCGACCTCTCCCGAAGAATCTCCCTGTTACGCATGATGGTTCTTTGTACTGTGCGTACCACCAGCAAACTGGTCATGCTACCGATAACTGCTTCCGCCTCCGTCATGAGGTGCAGGATTTGATTGACAACGAGGTTATCCTCCCGCCCACCTTAGCCAAGTCCGTTACTACCCAGTTATTGGATTTTGAGGACACCGATACTGCGAGTATGTGATCAAAGAGTGAACCGCCTGCGGGCAGCGCCCCGAGTTTTTGGATGTGGTGTCTAGCACGCATTTTTTGAGCATCTATGAATGCTAGTTTTGTAAATTCGGGCCTGGGTGTCGAGTCAGTCCCTTGTTTTGTTTTGAGTCTGTCTCACTGTCTTGAGTCAGTCCTTTTGCTTAAGGGTCTGTCTTATTGTAACGAGTCGGTCCCCTTGTATAGAATGTCGGGTGATTCCGGGGTTGTTGCCTCGAACACCGTTTTGTAATTATCTTTTTGCTTTCTTCTTGAGTCTGTCTCTGCTGTGGAGCCAGTTGCAGTTGGAAGTTTTGAATGAAACGGCTGTGGCTATCTTGTTTCCGCACTTACTGCTATCTTAAGCCAGTTGTGCCAAAGGATTTGAATGCGATGACAGTGCATCTCGCCTGCTCTCTTGTACCTCAAACTCATTGTATTGACCTAAGTTTTTCAAAAACCTTTTTCTAACACTATGGTGAAAACGAAGAGGGAGGAATTCCTCGGGATTTGCAAAACTTTGACCAATTAAAAGAAGGAGAGGCATGCTGGCCTTTTAATGAATGAAATCATGCTTGTCAGCATGAGTACTGAGAAGGACCCTGGCTTGACCCAGATTGGTTCCACACTATCTTCGGCGCGAGCGATTTGTCGCTTTCTTAAAAACTTTTAAAAACAAAATGTTTTGCGCGGTCGACTTGTGTAGAACCGCTCTTGAGATTGTACAGCCTAGGATCGCCCTTAGCCTCAAGATTCAATCCATTTGTTTTCAAACCTTGAACTCGTTCAGAACGTTCAACGGTCAACTATCAGAGGAGGCCTGTGTGGCCAGTTTTGAAGCAGCCCTCGAACCAGAGGCACCGAAATCAAATCAAGAAGGTCGCGTCTCACCAGAAGAAGCTCGTGGAGTACAACAGCCATTCTCCTGGACTCAGATGGCTTCAGGATTTCAAAACCATTTGGCATGGACTTGCTACACTTTTACCCTTTGAGAGGCTCGCTGGGCCGAAAACCCGGAAGGGCGACCCAGGCAAAAGTTAGAGCAAGAGAAAAATAGAAAAAGAAAAGAAAAGAAAAAAATACAAAAAAAGAAAAAGAAAAGAAAAGAAAAAAATACAAAGAAACAAAAAAAAGGAAATAAAAAAAAACTGAAAAGAAGAAAAAAAATGAAAAGAAGCTCGCAAGGTCGAAAACCCGCATCGGGCGCCTTGGCAAAAGTTAGAGCCTAAAAAGTGAAGGTTAAAATACCCGAGTGTACCTTAACCGGAACTACGTAAGGCTTGATTCCCATGCTTGGGATACGTAGGCAACTTCATCCTGAAGTCCAGCCCCTAACGCTTTCATAGCGTCTCAGTCCATGTAATGGTTTTGATTATCCTTACCCCCTCCAAGTCCGATAGTTCGGTTGCGCCTGGAACTACGTGATCAACTTCCTCCTGAAATCCAGCCGCCAATGCTTTCAAGGTGACTGTGTCCATATATTGGTTGTGACCGTCTCCGTCCTCTCTGTGCCTGAGAGCCCCGTCGCGATCAATCATCGATGAGGACTGGTCTTCAGCATGCTGCGGCATCATCCAAACAAGGGGCAACTTTCCGTTGCCGTGCGTCGCCGTAGGTTGCCATCCAAACCAGGGGCAACTTTCCGTTGCCACGCGTCCCTTCAAGCAAGGGGCAATTTTTCATTACCCATCGATCCGACGTTGCGCATCTTGAGGGTAAGTTCCATGCTCGTTTAAACATTGGCCGTTTGCAAAAATAGTTTTTGAAAATTTTTACTGAGGTTGATTATTTTCTCGAAAACTATCTCATTTTCCAAAATCGGACCTTTTCTCGGACCGAAAAAAGGAAAATTTTCAGTGCTTACAGCCTGACTTGCGTGGCTTTCAAATCAAAAATTGAATAAGTATGTTAATCTGACTCTCATCTCGATCAAACTTGTTTTAGTAGAAAACCAAAACAAAAAAAATGGTTGAAATAATGAACTAGGGGCACAGTCGAGTCAGGTGTCCTGTCTCTCCCTTGTCATCAACGCACTTGCCAGAAAGGCACTCTACCCACCAGAAGAAATAGCCGAGAGCTAGTTGTATCGGGCGTAAACCCGCAAATCTCTATTCGTCCATCAATCACTCTGGGGAGGGATAAAAAATGAGAGAATGAAGAATAGAGAGGTGTAAGTTGAGGGAAAAAGTGAGCAAAAGGGTTTTGAGAGAAAAAAAACCGAGCCTGAGGGTCGAGTGATGTGAGAATCATAAATTAGAAAGGGTGGGAAATAATACCCGAAGGAACTAGCTCCTCGAGATTTGTGGTCTTTCGTTAAACATGTCCGTGTGTCGTGTCTTTTTGTTTTGGCTCGTCTCAAACTGTTGTTTTGAGTCTTTTCCGAGCGTGTCTCGGTGTGTTTAGGTCGTGCACCTTTTTGTTTGAGTCCTTCCCGCTGTGTTCAGTTGTAGGCTCGATGCCCCGATTGAAAACCCTTATTTATTTCAAAAATCGTTTATGCTCAGAGTGCTGTGCCATTCCCTGCATCTGTGCGAAGCATAAGAAGAAGAAGAAAAGTTCGAGGCATCTGAGCGTGCTTTAACTCCAACTGGTTCCATCTTTGTGTTCCGTCTTGTCAGATCGGGCCGTTCGTTCAGGATTTGCTGTGTGCAGAATGAACCGAGTGTGGTGTTAAGGGGGCTGTGTGAAGACTAATCCCCAACAGAGTATGGGCTGTGCGTTCAGATTGAGCAGTGTGTTGCTGGGGTTGTTTTGCTATGGGGTCGTTTGGTTATCTGATCATTACAGTACAAGTGCTCAATTTTCAGACAACAAGTCAATTTCATTTACATTAAGGTGTAACATGATATATTGCAATGCAATGCTTGAGATATGTACAAATGCAACACTTTTTCAGACAAAAAGTTCGTTTCATTTCATCATCTTTTTCAAATACAAAGTTTCGGGAACAAAGACCTGCCTGCGACAGTACAAGGTAATCTAACTACCAAAAAAAGAAAAAAGAAAAAAAGAGAAGAAAAAGAAGTACAAAAAAAAAAGGGAGGGGAGAAAAGCAGCAGTCTGGATCATTAGTAGTCTCGGGCCTGGAGATTTGTCCTCGCCCTCTTCCTGGACGAAGGTCCAGGGGCATCGTCATCAGCATCGCCATCTGAGACTGAGTCTGAGTCGTCTCCAGCCTCCTCATATGACTTGGCCTCTGCCTCTGTCTCGGACTCATCATCATCGTCATCATCATCATCAGGGATCGGCGCCCGAGAACTACTCCCGACATGAGTACGCCCTTCCCTAGTATGGGGACGTGCAGTATCTCCACGTCCTCCTCGAGCAGGAATAGAGGGCCCAACTGGAGCACCACTCACCGGAGGAATCTGGAAGGGAGGCTAAAAAGCATAAAAGGCAAATGCATCAGAATATTGTGAGCGGTGTATCAGTGCAGAATGTAGTGTATGAGTACAGTGTGTGAAGGCCGTGAGCAGTTTATCAGTGCAGAATGCAGTGTATGAGTACGGTGTGTGAAGGCCATGAGCAGTTTATCAGTGCAGAATGCAGTGTATAAGTACGGTGTGTGAAGGCCGTGAGCAGTTTATCAGTGTAGAATGCAGTATATGAATACGGTGTATGAATGATGTGAGCAGTTTATCAGGTACGGTGTAGCGCAGCAGATTGTATGAAATAGTGTATGGTTTGAGGCTGCGGTCAAAAGAACATACTGGGATACTGCAGAGGGCCAGGAGGTCGAAGGTCCACTGTAGCATCCCCATCATGGAGGCATTCATCTCCAGGGACTGCCGGGTGTACTCGGAGGACGCCTGCAAAAGTATCAGAGGCATCAGTATTCTGCAGAATGTCAAATAAACTGAAATGAAATGCCAATGCAAGATGCAAAAGGAAGTAATACATACCGGAGGCAAGTCGGGGATACCGGCCAACTCATGATCAGCCGGGGGAGGAGCAAAGGGGATCTGGTAGGTCGCCCCACCCTGCCCTCTGTATGTCAGTGAAGTGGGCAGAGTAGGCCAGCCGGTCCCCCGCCCCCTCTGAACTCCACCCCTGCCGCGGACTCGAGCTCTCCTCGACGCTCCTGCTCCTGCTCCTGCCTCCGCCCTAGCTGCCGGCATTGCTGACCTCTCCCTCTCAGCCCGACGACCACTGCTCAAGGGTGGCATAATGAAGGTCCAGACGTACTCGGCATAGTCGCCCTCGCCTCTGTGATGCTTCGCGCCCCAGCCAACGGTATAGTCGCTCAAGGGCTCAAAGGAGAACCTCTCCGTATGCCTCATATGTACAGGAGGTGGACCCGGAACTATCTGCTCCGGTAAACCCAGGGTCTGGCGCAAGAAACGCTCACCCAGGTACCAAGCCCGACAGACCAGGCCCTCCAACAGAATCCTCAGGCGGGCCGTCTCGTCAGCACCCTCATAATGGTCTTTCACCCCAGCCGGCAACGGAGCCCAGGGCTGCTAGGTGATCTGCGGGTAAAAATGTAGTTTGTTATCTATCTGTTATCAAAAATATAGTGCTAAGTGAAGCCTAAGGAAATTCTAAAGTTAAACATACCTCCGCGGCGGTGATGGTGTCGAAGTAGCGGCGGAAGAAAATAAAAGACGCCCGAGGTCTCCGCACGCACCTCACGTCAAACCGATGTGAAAAGGGGACGCCAAACGGGATCTCCACATCGGGTACTGGGGCAAGCCTGGGAAAGTAGGCATACACCCACAACTGCAGAACAGATATAAGCATGACTATCAGATAAAGCAAAATACAGAATAAAGCAGAAATGGCAGAGCCGTGTGTTGTGCAGTGTATTGCGCAGAGTGTACAGTGTGTGCAGTGTGCAGTCAATGTAAAGCAGAGTATATGTGTGCCGTGTGTGCAGTATATAGTCAGTGAGAGGCAGACCGTGGTGTATGCAATATACAGAATGTAGAAAGCAGAAAGCAGAAATGTAAAAGGGAAAGAAGATGTACCTCCCAAGCTCGCCAGTAGTCGCCAAGAAGCTGTCCGCTGAGGCAGGAAGAGGAGCTCATATAACCGTACAAAGTGGCCAAGCCTGTGCCACCCCAGTCATAGCGGCGGATCTGCCTGACATCCACTAGTGCACTTAACAGACATAGAGGCACGGTGTTCGCCCGGTCGGTGAAAAGGGTCGTCCCGAGCAGAAACATGATGAAGCCCCGTGCGTACTGATCCACCTCCTCCGGGGTCATCTGTGGCTCCTTCTCCAAGGGTGGCTGAGTCCTGAAGTAGCTCTCGAACCAAGAGTACCTGACAAACCCTGCTCGAGCGAGGGGAGGCTGAATGCCGAGCAGGTACAGCTGGGCGGCGTCCCACTCATCCATATCAGTGTCGAAAGGGATCGGATCACCCCTACCCCGATGCCAGTAAGCATCGAGAAGTCATAAGGGGTCATCGTCATGTCCCCCGCGACGGAGAAGTGGAAGGAGTTGGTGGTATCCCACCACCTCTCCACTAAAGCAGCAAGTAAAGGCCTGCAGGTTGTAAGTTGGGAGAGCCCCCTACAGAAGATGCCGAAGCCAGCCTCGTCGATGATATGACGGACCGCATCTGGCAGCTCCACGTACCAGTCCCAAGCTACAACGTTCCCATACCCGCGGATGGTATGAGAATCCCCCTGTAATCAAAAACAGCAATTGCGAGGCATATTCAAAATGCAGTTTTAAGAAGCATACCGATATCTAGCATGTGTGCGTGTTTTGAAATTCAAACAGATACTGGGTGTCGGTGTACTTACAGTGAACTACAACGTGTGATGCGTTAGCAAGTTTGACTGGTTCAATGCGAAGATAGCATGTGTGCGTGTTTTGAAATTCAAACAGATATCGGGTGCCGGTGTACTTACAGTGAACTACAACGTGTAATGCGTCAGCATGTTTGAATGGCTCAGTGCAAAGATAGCATGTGTGTGTGTTTTGAAATTCAAACAGATACCAGGTGCCGGTGTACTTACAGTGAACTACAACGTGTGATGCGTCAGCATGTCCGAGTGGTTCAAGGCAAATACAGCATGCGTGCATGTTTTCAGATTCAAGTAGATATCGTGTACCAGTGTGTATGCAGTGAAATACAGTGTGCGCTGTGTGTTCGGGTGATTCGGGGTCAGTGCAGTGTGTGTGCGCGTGTGTAAGTTTCAAACGGATATCAGTTGCACGTTTGTTTGCAATCAACTACAGTACACAGTATATCAGAATTAAGCAGTTAAAGAACAGGAGCAACTATGGCAGTTAAATGTTCTACATTGCGGGAAAGAAAATCGAAAAAGGAATGTTACCTCGGAAGCGCCGAAGGACAGATGGGAGGTAGGCTCACGCAGGAGAAGCTCGCGTGCCGTGCCCCTCTCGAAGCTCCGGAACTGGCGTAGTCCATCGGCGAGCATCACGTGAACCGCAGGCCTGTAGGTCTCCAGGTCGAACGGCCAGATATGAAGTGGCAAGGGGTCGGCCTCGGGATCCATCTCGAGCTCTGGAGGGGTCCCGCCCTCTAGAAGGTCGTCCACCATCTCGAAGAGAATGAGAAAATAGCCGAAAAAGGGAAAACTGGGCTAGAATGTGAAGGGTCAACCAAAAAGTCAACCCCGAGAGGGTCGGAAAAGCCGAAGTGCGAAAAAGGCACAGATATCGAGAAGAACTCGAGGGAAACAAGCCCCGAATGGCGAAAATCCAAAACGAGACACTGAAATGAAATTTCAATCGGTTCAAAACGTCCGGAACGCGAAGGTATTCGCGAATCGGACGATGAAATCAAGGCTAGAACGCAAGAAAATGAGAGAATCGAAGGAGGAAAACACTCTAGAGAGAGAGGGAGTTGATTTTCGAGCAAGAAGAAGTGAAAAAAATAGGGCTAGAAGCCCTATTTTAAAACACCCGTAGCAAAATGACTCAACTGCCCCGATACAGGAATAGTTTGCCGGTCGGCCACACTCTTTGCCGGTCGACAATATATTGTGCCGATGGAATTTTATCAAGGCCGATGGACAGCCGGTGATGCATTCTGATGGCCGGTGGGCATCCGGTGGTCTCCTACAGTGGTTTTTGAGCCTCCCACACCCTTGTTTGGGTTGCATGTGTGGTCCAGGGCCTTCATTGCTCAAAACAGTGTAAAACAGTGCATTTTCGACGCTCAACCGGCCTCCGTTTTGACCTCGGATCGTGTCTTCTGTGCGTGGCACTCGAATTCGTGCAAGGTGTATCCTTCCGTATCCTTTTGGCTTTTACAAAACTCAAAAGTTTCCCCGTGTGCCTTTCATTTCAATCGCACTGTCTTGTGCACCGTTCGGCCTAGGAGACCTTAAATCCTTGGGAGGTGCAAGACCTTCAGTCGCGTTGTCTAGCGCATCGCGCTATTTTGCGCATCCCATTGCATTTGGTATGCATTCTATCGCGCTATCTCGCGCGTCGCACTGTCTTGCGCATCATATCTCAAATCGCATTCGGTCTAGGAGACCTTAAATCCTTGGAAGGTGCAAAACCTTCGGCGCACTCATATTCATTTCATGCGTATCGAAACACGTGCGTTGTCGCGCACTTGCATCACTTGCATTGTCATGCATTTCAAAGGCCGCGCTTAGTCGCGCATTTCAAATTCACTTGCATTGTCATGCATTGCCCCAAAATTGGTCCGGCGAGACCTTAAACACGCTTGGTCTGGCGAGACCTTAAACCCACCCGGTTGCATTATCATGCATCTTAAAAGCCGCGCGTTGGCGCGCATTTCAAAAAACATGCATCATCTGCATTTTCATGCATCATCTGCATTCAAAAACAAAAACAAAAAAAAGCATGCATTGTCATGCATACATTTTGCTTTCCTCTTTCCTCTCTCGCGTGTACTACGCTGAGAGGCTCTTCTCTTTTCTCTCTCGTGTGTACTACGCTGAGAGGTTTCTTTTTGCTTTCCTCTTTCCTCTCTCGCGTGTACTACGCTGAGAGGCGAGCAGAAACAAAAACATCATGCATCATTTGTATTTCAAAAAAACAAAACAAAAAATACATGCATTGTCTTGCATCTTTCCTCACATCATGCATCATTTGCATTTCAAAAACAAAAAAACACATGCATTGTCATGCATACATTTTGCATCCCGGTCTAGGAGACCTTAAATCCTCTGAAGGTGCAATTCCTTTGGTGTTTGTCGTGCCCGAACGACTTCCGGTGGTCTGGTAAAGCCACCTGCCTGTGCTTGTGGTAAGTTCCTAGAAGACCAACGAGGACGGTGGAAACTAGAGTTTGAATGGCTTATGCCTAGAACGCAAAGGTTCGGGATTTCCGAGACTAAAGTCTGGTTTAAATACCCAGGGGGGTACCCTCGGCTTGAAATCTGTATGGAAGCCCCATAGGTTGAGGCAGCATGTATGCGCCTCAGTTCTGGATACTGAACCAACCTAGTATATCGCCCTGTTGGGAGAATAGGGAAAACCGCAATCATAGCCATTGCATCATACTGCATTGTCATGCATCATTGAATATACTGCATTGTCATGCATTTCACTATAAATATTGCATTTACATTCCATCCATTGCATATTTGTATATATTGCATTGTAGATTGCATGCATTTGCTGCATCACTTCCGCCTACGGCTTGCGCCTTTCCATGTTGAGCTTGGACTAGTATGTGTCCGTACTTTTCACGTCGAAGCACAGTTCTGCATGCGTACAGTTCTGTGTTAGACATGGCTTGTATGTGTACATACCTTTCCTAGGCAAGGTTAGGTTTGGCCGCGAGCCTTATCCGCTGTAAATACTACATTTACATCCATTGCATTTTCCCCAGCATATCATGCATATGTCATGCATTTCATTGTAAATTTTGCATTTACATTCCATTCCATTGCATATTTGTAAATATTGCATGGTAGCTTGCATGCATTCGCTACATCACCTCCGTCTATGGCTTGCGCCTTTCCTTATTGAGCTTGGTCTGGTATGTGTCCATACTTTTCACGTCAAAGCACAGTTCTGCATGCGTACAGTTCTGTGATTAGACGCGGTTTGTATGTGTACATGCCTTTCCTAGGCAAGATTTGGTTTGGCCTGCGTGCCACATTCACCGTAAATATTTCATTTCCATTCCATTGCATATTTGTATATATTGCATTGTAGACCACATGCATCCACTTCATCACCTTCCATCTATGGCTTGCGCCTTTCGTAGTTGAGCTTGGTCTGGTATGTGTCCATACTTTTCACGTCGAAGCACAGTTCTGCATGCGTACAGTTCTGTGATTAGACGCGGTTTGTATGCGTACATGCCTTTTCTAGGCAAGACTTGGTTTGGCCTGCATGCCATATCCATTGTATCTGTCCCTTTACATGCATCCACTGCATTCCCCCCCATTTATGGCTTGCGCCTTTCCTAGTTGAGCTTGGTCTGGTATGTGTCCATACTTTTCAAGTCGAAGCACAGTTCTGCATGTGTGCATGTGTACGCGCCTATTCCACGCTGGTATGTTGGTTTGAGGGTTGCGGCACCTTTTCTGTGTTAGACATGGCTTGTATGTGTACATGCCTTTCCTAGGCAAGACTTAGTTTGGCCCGCGCACCATAACCATTGTATATATTACATTGTAGTGTAATTGTTGCATCCTGCATTAGAATCATTGTCCTTTCCTCAGCAGGTCGTTACCCCACTCATGTCATTCCACCCAATACTTGTTCTTGTGTCCGTCTACATCCCTCATAGTTCAGACATCGTTCTATGGTAGACGGACTTGTTACTTCCATCAATCTATTTGACATTTGTATGGTTTTGAACTGCTCAGGATTGGATCTTGATTCAATTACATTGCATATTATTTGCATTATTTATATTTGTTTTGTAGTTTTGCATATCATTTGCATTACATTAGATTCAATTGCATATCATCGCACTATTTTGTGCACCTGATTGCACTTTGCATGCATTTCAATCGCACTATCTTGCGCACCTCATTTGCACTTGTTAGTGCATTGCGTTGTCACGCAGCTTTCACATTGCATTGTCATGCATACGGCTAACAATATTGTATCTGTTTAAGTTGCTTTCTTTTGCAGGCACGATATTGTATGTACAGTTCATTTGAGGCTGGGGCAACCAGACGAACCGCACAGGTATTGTATCCTCCGAGTGAGACGTATCGAGAATTGCATGATTCTCTTACATCCTTTCTGCATTGTAGTGTAGTTTGGTGTATGCTAGCTTAAAATTGTCGCATGCGTGCTTCGTTACAGCTTTTCTTTGCATGATCATAAGTTATGCTTGGCTTTTTGCATCGTCAGTTGCATCTTGCCCCTGCCTACGGGCGCATATCTTATCTGTGGCTTGTATGCCTGTACCTGAACTACACTGGTTTGATTCCTAAAGGGATACGTAGGCAGCCTGCGGGTTCAACCACTTGCGCTTTGTATGCTTGTCTAAGTCTTCGGCCTGGTCAAAAATAGGTCGTCTTTGGGCTTTGACATTCACTCCCGTCATTGTTATGACTTCTGAGTTCTGTCAAAGAGGGGCAACTGTAGACACCCCATTTTTGACCGTCCTCAAGACTTGGACGTCACCGTTGGAACACTCGGTGATTATCCTTGTTTGTGTTCGTTTGGAGTTCCCGGAGGTCTCGGTCGCGCGCCTTGCCTCAGGATCTCCCGACTCGACCGTTTTGTGTCTGGTTTTGCACCAAACACTTGTGATTTGCCTTGGAGGGGCAGGGAATGCCTTGTGAGGCATCCCCACACATCACCGGCTGTGGCTAGAGGCCACCGGCCAGTGGTTTCATGCCATCGGCAATGTATATTGCCGGTCGGCATTCTTTGTTGCCGGTCGGCAATCTATTGTGTCAAAATGACACTTTTGGCCAGCCGACTACTGTTCATCTACTTTTGGTAGATATTTTGTGCCAGCTGTGATAGCTGGCACCCACTCTGTTCCCCTCCATACACGTGTATGGAGGGATTTCCCTCTTAAAAAGCTTATTTGCTAAGCTTTGCAAGAGGAGGCTTCTATATAGAGGAGGGCTCTCTTCCCTCTTCTAAGGTTAGAGAACATTGGGAGAGAAGCTCTGGTTTTAGGTTTAGGGTTTCATACATATCCTATCTCTATATCTCTCTTGTGTGTGTATAAGTGTGTTTGTGTCTTACTATTGCACATAAACACATAGTGCTACACCTTTTCTTGGTTTCTTCAAGGACCAGGGGCTGTCCTTGGTGTTCTTGGCTGGATTTGAGCTCAAGGAAGCAACAAGATCAACATTTGTGAAGGTGGTCTACAAGGGTAAGACACTAGTCCCTTTTTACCCCACTTTTGCTTTGTATTTTTGCCTATCTTAGAACTGTTTTTGTGTTTAGTGTATAACATAAAAAGTTCTATTTTTAAGCCCTCTTGATAGTTTATTAAGGGTGTTTTGTGATTTGGAATAGTTTGACCCCTCTTAGGCCTTGAGAGGCCCCATTTTTGTGCTATTTTGTGCAAGCTCCGAGACCTTGGTGTTTGGGCCTCCTCACCACTAAAATCTTGAGGGATTCAGTGGCAAGGATGGTGCCTTGAGGTCCCAAGAAGGAGAGGGCCACCCCCTCTCCTTGTTGTCCTTGAAAAGGGCATTTTTAGCCTCTTGAAGGAGCACCTAGCTTAGGCTCATGTTGACCATGCCTTGGCTATCATTTATGCTTATTTTGCCATGAAATAGCATTGTTTTAAGTTGATTTTGGTACACCATGCGTGACTTGCATATATGCCTTGTAAAGCCACTTTGTTGCCTTAATATGCTTTAGGTTGTAAACCTTTGTTCTATCATGCTTTAGGCTTAGCTTTGTGAAGCTTTTGTGCTTATTTCACCATGTTTAAGGTCTGTCCATAGTTTTTTGGGTCGATCTTGGCATGCTTAGTATGGCCCCTTTGCATTTTTGGTTTGTTAGCCTTAAGTGTGTGAATGTGTAGCATGCGTTGCTTGCATCATTTCCGTGGTTTGGAACCACTTAGCATGTCATTTTAGTCCATTTAACATGCCTGAATGTTTGCATTTGTTGTTCCTTTAAAGCCTCAAAGGGTTCATGTTTCATGCTCCATTAATATGCCATTGCATATGCCCTCATGTGTAGTCTTCTTAGATGCCATCTAAGTAGCCTTTTGGCTTTGTTTTAGCATGTTAAAATTCTGTTCTTGGTCACTTAAGTCTTACCATGCGTGGTTGTACTAAGTGCAGTTCGATGCTTCATTAGCTTGCCTTGAGTGCTTGGACCATGTTGCATGCTTGGCTTGCCTTTGTTCATTTGGTTTGGCACCATTTTAGCATGATTTCAGAGCTTCCCATTGCATGCTATTAATCCATGTTTGTCCCTTTTAAATGTGTTTAAAAGTTGTTTCATTATGCTTAAGTCTTGAACCATGTATCTATGCATGCTTGTATGTACATTTGCCTTCATGTACTTAGCATTTTGGCCACTATTTTGGGCCTAATTAGAGTTGCCTAACTCATGTTTAAGTCCATCCTTTGCTTGTTTGCATGCTTACCTTGCATGTTTGCTTGTACACTTGCATAAGTGCCTTGCATTGCCATATTGCATCCTTAGCTTGTATGCCTAGGTTGCATTGCATCTTGCATGCATGCCTTGTCCCTTGATTTAGTGATAGGGATTGGGCCTTTGATTGTTTGTATGCATTATATTTGATATCAAAATGTGCACGCTTGGTTCTTGGGCCATCACGCATTGAAATGCGCGATTGATGGTCCGAGAACCAAGGACCATGCCCCTTTGAGTCATATACATGATAAGGAGCTTGGTTGGTGCATACATTGCTTGAATTGCCTTGCCATGCAAAGTTTTGTCCTCTGCTGCTGTCAACCAGATTCTGCAGGAACTTATTGCTGATCGACTGCACAGAGTGCCGACCGGCAATCAATGGATGGCCGATGGACCCATTTTGTGCCGATGAGCACTAAATCACAGCCGGTGATGATTCCCTCCAGCCGGTGGTGATCCCTAGTGTCCAAAGAAGCATCTCCGAGACTTTGGCAGTCTTTAGAGGGGCAGAGCAGGGAAAACAGAGGCAACTTGCGCATGGCAGTGCACTTCCGAGCAAGGCCCGAGCACGTGTGCATTCGACCCTCTTCCCGAGGCCCCATTTATTGCTTTTCTTAGCTTAGTTAATTTGTTGATTAATTAGGTGATTTGTAATAATTAATTAGCTAGGATAGTTAATTCGTTATTCGAATTGTATTATTCTTTTGGTCCCTCCGAGCGAGGGCAAATTTGTAATAAGTGTGGGTGAGTGCGTGCATGTCTTCCAACCCCACTTCTTTCTCCCTTTTACTTACCTGCTTATAATGGTTAGTATTAGGACATATTTAAATTAGCATACCTTATGCTATGCATGCGTGCATCATTCATCAGTATTGCACGCACCGGGCTCGGCGCATCATGCAAACTGCATAAATCTTTCAAATCTGATTTGAATACGTGCTACTTGTGCATTTCACATGCCATGTTTAGGGGTTAGCCGAGCCTAAATAATTGCATTTCGTATGCGTTGCATTAGCCACTCTAACATGAACTAGGATCATACATGTTTGCTAACTAGTTTACTGTTTTGGCACAGAGTACGATGTAATATTTTCATGTTTTAGCATACCACATGCGTGTGAGTGTTAACATGACAGCATGCTTACCATGTGGCTAGATGCTTATGTGTTATAAACTACCTGAATGCCTGTGGGTGAAGGCTGGATTGTTTGAGTTGGAATAACTCGTTGAAATCCGTGTTTTAGCCTACTTGCGAGTAGCAACTTCAAATTGTTTTTCAAATGAGCGGATATGCAATGCTTATTTCCAAATTAGGCGATCTAGTCTATACTTGTTTGCTGTGCGCATAACATAGTAATTCTAGGCTAATAACCGGAATAAGAACACATAACGTTTTCAAAAACGGATATCATGGTTAGTAGAGGTCGGTCTTCGGACCGGGCGAGAGGGGGTGCTCATAGCTGACCTTCCCCAATCGTACCCAAGTTCCCGAGCCGAGGCAACTTTGGTGATGACGGACACGTGGCCTTTGGCACCGAGTCAGGGTTTCCTAAATTCCCCCATTAAAAAATATTTAGGTGGCGACTCTGTATCTGGCAAAGCAGTCCATGTTTGGCACTTCTTTTCAAAAATCTATTTTCTCAAAACGATTTGCCAGAGTTGGACTCTTTGGTTCAGATTAAGAACCGCAACAACAAAAAATGGGAGTCCGAACTGTAGGGTGAGGCCCTCGCCACGGGGCGCGTCCACACATGGACTCATATGTCTTGGAACTGTAAGGTGATGTAAGAAATTGTATCTGTGTTGACCATCTATCAACTGCTAATATTTTAGTCATTGTTCATAGTTGGTTTAGTGTATTTCTACTGGGTTGTGGCTCACCCTATATGGGAATATCATTTTCAGGTACATGTAGCATGCCACCTCCAAGGACACAGCTTGGGAGGCTAGAGGCGGGCATCTTTTGTTGATTTATTCCTTTTTTATGTATTACATGTAAATTTAAGCCAAGGGCTTAATGTGTAATTGAGCTAGTGCTCTTTCTTTTGTAACCAAGTGTTAACTTGGAAAACTGTAAGCCCGTGGGGAATTTGCTTTTGTTGTTAACATGTAATACCTTTTGTAATGGAATATTCTGATGAATAGAAAAATGTTGCTCTTTTGTATATCAATGCATGTTTATATTGATGGGTTTAATGTTATTATTTTGAGGGCGTTACAACTTGGTATCAGAGCGTACCGGGTTCGAACACTTTGGGTACGTGGGAAGTGATTAGTATCACAATGGGTTTGTCTCGCTTGGTTAGAGACTTAGATGTAATGTTATGTGTTATGTGATAACATGTTTATGTGATTATTTGGGTATGGGATTTAATTTCTAGGATGTTGATTGGATCCTTGGGTTTCTGGGAGTCTTGTTGGAAAAGCACTTGATCAATGCTGTTTCTAACCAGAACTCTAGTAACACCTCGAGACTATCATTATCTGGGAATGAAATTCGTAAGTGCTTATGTGTTTATGTGCTTACGTGGATTGAATTACAGTTGTCCATGCATTAGGACGCGAGTGTTTAGTTTCGGCACATTTATGAATGTGCTAATGTTCTGAGTTACCTTTATTAGGATGTCAGGACAAGGAAGAGGTGCTAGGCGTGGCAGGCGGGTAGACAGGAGATGCCTCTATCGGATGAGATTCCGGTAGTACAGGAGGGAGTTGGTCAGGCCAATGTGGCCGAGCCAGCGGGTCAGCAGGCTATGAGTGCCTTGGCCCGAGAGATAGCAGGGGCTTTAGGAATTCTCAGAGCCAGAAATCAGGCAGTTGAGGCAGGGCCTTCTTTCTTGAAGAGGGAATTCTTCCGGTCTAATCCGGATGAGTTTATTGGAGATCCGAAGGAGCCACTGAAGGCTGATGAGTGGCTAGAGCAAATGAGTAAAACGTTCGAGATGCTTGGCATCGAGGACGGAACACTGAAGGTGACCTTGGCATCCTTCCAGCTGAAGGGAGATGCGGGTCAATGGTGGAAGTATGAGAAAGGTCGAGTTGGAGGTACATGGGAGGCTTTTGTAGAGGCTTTCCAGGAGAGGTTCTTATCTGCAGCTGCTAGGGAGAAGCTGAGAGATCAGTTTAAGCGGATTAATCAGCAGGGTATGTCTATGGCCGAGTTTGAGGCTACATTTACTAGCTTGTCCAGGTTTGCACCTGAACTGGTGGCATCTGAGGAACGCCGTTGCTATAAGTTCGAGAGGAAGTTGTGGCGTGGCCTCAAGTTGAGGGTTGGTGGATCTTTTATTCGCCAGTACAGGCATTTGGTGGATGCTGCAGCTCATATGGAGCTCATGATGCAGGAGGAGGAGGAGGAGAAGCAGAGAGGCTCCAAGAGGAGCCAAGAGGGCCAGGGAGATGGCAGGAGACAGAGAGGTTTCAACCCTCAGCAGTCTCAGGGAGGTTTGGCTAGGTCGACTTTCCCAAGACGAGCACAGCTCGGGAGGCGATCGAGGAGAGTTCACCTGTTACAAGTGTGGCCAGCTGGGTCACAAGGCTTCGGTTTGCCCACTGAAGGGCGGAGGTCAGAGAGTTGCTTCTTCTTCAGCTAGACCGCAAAGTCAGAGTTTAGGCAGGGGTCAGCCTTTGTCGTGTTATCAGTGTGGTCAGCCTGGGCACCTGAAGAGGTTCTGCCCACAGTTGAGTGCCACATCTGGAGCGTCTGGTTCTAGGCAGACGCAGGGTTTTTAGCCAGCTCAGTCTGTGCAGGCCTCGAGGGCCAATCCGGGGGCTTCGTCGTCCCCAAGGTCTGTGATCCTATGCTCAGGGGTGAGTAGGTAGATCGAGGCCCTCTTTGGCGCGTGTATCTTATCACAGCAGATCTTGTACCTGCTCCATCAGTTGTGAGAGGTACCTTTCTGTTTTGCAACTCGGTTGCTAGTATATTGATTGATACGGGTGCATCTCATTCCTTTATATCTGCTGCATTTGCATCTGTTTTGGAGTTGGAGTTGGCACAGTTAGCATCTCCTATTTGTGTAGTGTCACCTCTTGGGGGTGAGTTGATCTTGAAACAAGGTGTTAGGGGCTGTGATATAGAGGTCGCCGATCATAGGCTTCCGTTCTCTTTTGTAGTTATGCCAATGAAGGGCTTTGATGTTATCTTGGGTATGGACTGGTTATTGTCATACTAGGCAGTTATTGATTGCTGCCGCCAGAGGCTCACTTGTTGTACCGTGAGCGGGGAGTGTTTCCATTTCTTGGGAGACCGGGTTGGTAGTGTTGTGACACCGGGGTATGATCCGCGAGGGCGGAGTGAGCTTAGTGGTTTACTTGCTAGCTTTGAGAGTGGTGAGTGTGATGAGACCCAGGTTGTGTTGCCGAGGGTAGTTTGTGAGTACTCGGACGTCTTTCCCGAGGATCTTGTTAGTTTGCCACCTCACCGAGAGATAGAGTTCTCTATTGATCTAGTGCACGGCACGGTGCCGATTTCCATGGCACCTTATCGTTTTGCCCCAGCAGAGTTGGTTGAGTTGAAAGTTCAGCTCCAGGAATTGCTAGATAAGGGCTTCATTCGCCCTAGTGTTTCACCATGGGGAGCACCGGCCCTCTTTGCTAAAAAGAAAGATGGTGCCTTGAGATTGTGTATCGACTACCGGAAGTTTAATCAGGCTACGGTTAAGAATAAGTATCCTATGCCCCATATAGATGATTTGTTTGACCAGTTGAAAGGTTCCCGTTGCTTCTCGAAGATAGAGTTGAGATCGGGTTACCACCAGTTGAGGGTCAGGGAGGAGGATATTCCGAAGACGGCCTTCCGTACGCGGTATGGCCATTATGAGTTTCTGGTGATGCCGTTTGGGCTTACCAATGCACCGACAGTCTTTATGGACTTAATGAACCGGATCTTCCGGGAATTCTTGGATCGTTTTGTAGTCATTTTTGTGGACGACATTCTGATTTATTCACCTTCAGAGGAGGAGCACGAGGAACACTTGAGAGTGGTGCTTGAGTTGCTTAGAGCCCATAGGCTGTATGCAAAGTTTGGGAAATGTGAGTTCTGGCTAGGAGAAGTTAAGTTCTTAGGCCATGTGGTTTCCAGGGAAGGGGTGTCTGTTGATACATCCAAGACTGAGGCAGTGCAAGATTGGGCACAGCCTAAGAGTGTGTTTGAAATCCGCAGTTTTCTGGGATTAGCTGGGTATTACCGCCGGTTTGTGAAGGATTTCTCCAGGTTAGCTTCACCGTTGACTAGACTAACTCGGAAGGGAGTCAAATTTGTATGGAATGAGACTTGTGAAAAGTCGTTCCAAGAGATGAAAGTTAGATTGACCACCGCTCCGGTCTTGATTATTCCGGAGAGATGGTTGGGTTATGCGGTTTATTGTGATGCCTCACGAGAGGGTTTGGGTTGTGTGTTGATGCAAGAGGGGAAAGTGGTAGCTTATGGCTCACGTCAGTTGAAAACTCACGAGAAGAATTACCCTACACATGACCTAGAGTTAGCAGCTGTGATCTTTGCCTTGAAGATTTGGAGGCACTACCTTTATGGTGAGAGATTCGAGGTATTCTTGGATCATAAGAGTCTGAAATATCTGTTTACATAGAAAGACTTGAACTTGAGGCAGAGGAGGTGGATGGAGTTTATCGAGGATTACGATTTCGAGTTGCATTATCATCCGGGGAAGGCCAATGTTGTGGCCGATGCCCTTAGTAGGAAATCCACAAGTGATGTAGCTTGTATAGCCATCTGGGAGTGGAAGATGTTGGGTGCACTTGGCAAGTTCAATTTGCTTCTATACGAATCTGTTGTTGCGCAGCCTACACTTGTGACACGAGTTTTAGAGGCTCAGAGAGGTGACCTTGAGGTAGAATCCCTCCCAGAGAAGATCTCCGGTGGGAAGGTTGAGAAGGGTTTGACGGTATAGCCCGACCTGAGTGTGAGATACCGAGACCGTTTGTTTGTGCCGGAGTCTTGCAGAGAGGAGGTACTCCGAGAGTTCCATCATTCGCGCCTTGCGGTGCATCTGGGAGTTACTAAGATGTATCGGGATTTGGGTTGCCAGTTTTGGTGGAAAGGCATGAAGAGAGATGTTGCAGCCTTCGTGTCTAAGTGCCTTACTTGTTAGCAAGTGAAGGCCGAGCATCAGAGGCCAGCGGGTTTGTTGCAACCCTTGCCTATTGCCGAGTGGAAGTGGGAGCATGTCACTATGGACTTCGTTGTAGGTCTTCCGAGGACTTAGCGAGGTAGTGATGCTATTTGGGTGGTTGTAGACTGGTTGACCAAGTCGGCGCACTTCATTCCTATGCGCGTGAGAGATTCGGTAGATCATCTTGCCGACTTGTATATTCGGGACATAGTGAGATTGCACAGGGTCCCAGTGACGATCGTCTCAGATAGAGATCCTCGTTTTACTGCTAGGTTGTGGCAGAGTTTGCAGAATGCCTTGGGCACTAAGTTGACCTTTAGTACGGCTTATCATCCTCAGACTGACGGGCAGTCCGAGCGTACGATTAAGATCCTTGAGGATATGCTTCGAGGTTGTGTCCTTGATTTTAGTGGGACGTGGAAGAGGCACTTGCCATTGGTGGAGTTTGCCTACAACAACAGTTTTCAGTCTAGCATCGATATGGCACCGTTTGAGGCCTTGTATGGCCGACCGTGTAGGTCTCCAGTTTGTTGGGCCGAGGTGGGTGATGCACCTTTGTTGGGTCCGGAGTTGGTGAGAGAAACGACGGAGAAAGTTGAGCTTATCCGTAGGAGGCTTGTTACAGCCCAGAGTCGTCAGAAATCTTATGTCGACCGTAGGAGGAGGCCTTTGATGTTTGAGGTGGGTGATCATGTCTTTCTGAAGATATCACCTAGGCGGGGATTGATGAGGTTTGGGAAGAGTGGGAAGTTGTCCCCTCGGTTTATTGGTCCTTTTGAGATTCTTGAGAGGATTGGTG
Organism: Camellia lanceoleosa; assembly: GCA_025200525.1. NCBI lineage: Eukaryota > Viridiplantae > Streptophyta > Magnoliopsida > Ericales > Theaceae > Camellia > Camellia lanceoleosa. The sequence goes on from CM045763.1 coordinate 159,572,064, forward strand.
AGGTTGCTTATCGTTTAGCTTTGCCGCCGCAGTTGTCCGGAGTGCATGACGTGTTTTCATATGAGTATGCTTCGAAAGTATGAGCCAGATCCATCACATGTGTTGGATTGGACCGACCTAGAGGTAAATGAGGATGCCTCGTATGAGGAGAGACCAGTTCGGGTCTTGGATAGGCGGGATCAAGTCCTGCGTGGCAAGACCATCCCTTTGGTGAAGGTTTTGTGGAAGCATCACGGAGTGGAGGAAGCCACTTGGGAACGTGAGTTGGAAGTTCGTGAGAAATATCCGGACTTGTTTGTTGATATGTAATCTTGTATTCAAATTTTGTAATATTGTTGGGCTTAAGAGCTTTTGTATATGTCTTAAGTTGTAAAACATTGAAAATGTTTGGGTTTAATGGAAGTCTTGTAGAACTTGCCTTGATATGGGAGTTGATTGTAATATTGCATATATTGGCTATATTATAGGACTGTAGATGTATCATACATATTGACTATGATATGAAATTGTGAACCATGTGTGTTGGAAATGGTTGGAAATGAAGTAGAAATGCATGTTAATGATGCACTTGTTACATATGTTGTTTACATATTGTGGAATATCTCTTTATAAGAGATAGAGTGACCGGTAATGGGTCGAGTTATTGAATGTTGTAATGTAACATTGTTTAATTGGAGAAAAACTCATTTTTGAAAACTTGTGCTTAATTTCGGGGATGAAATTCTTTAAGGGGGGAGGTTATAGCGATCCCGGGTTTACCCCTTGTTGTACAGTGATCCGGACTTGTATCCATGGATGTTAATAGTTCATTATTGTCTTGTCTACATCCTTTCCTACCTTGTATTTGAGTTATAGGATGTGTTGGTCAGGTTTGTTACAGGTTGGTTGAGCGTGGGAACCAAAACTAGTTGCCCAGATTTTGGCCTGTCCGCTCGAGCGGGGCTTTTGATGCTCGAGCGGGGACCTTGTTGTTGCTTGTCCACTCGAGCGGGGGTTTTGGCGCTCGAGCAGGGAATTCACCCATCCAGTATTTCCTGTACAGTGTTGGACGCTCGGGCGGGGGATTGGCCGCTCGAGCGGGAGTGTGTGAGTGCCGCTCGAGCGGGGAGTTGGGCGCTCGAGCGGGAGACCTGTCTGCAAAAGTGTTGGGAGCGTGCATCCACCGCTCGAGCAGGGGATTGACCACTCGAGCGGGAGTCTGTGAGTGCCACTCGAGCGGGGGTTTGGCCGCTCGAGCGGGGCGACTTTTATTTAAAAGTGAGATCCGATTTTTTTTATCATTTTTTCAAGATCTTTCCTCTCTCTTACTTTTCCAAAAAGGCATTTTTAGAGCTTCTCACTCTAGAACCGGCCCTTCTCTCTTAGATTTGATCTAGTAAGAGTTGTTTGCTCACCTTTGGCCTTTACAAAAGTTTTGTTGATCGTCGAGGGCTACATTTCAATCTGAAAATTTCAGAATTTGGAGCATTTTGGTTTTGGCCTTCATCTCCATTGGAGCTCATACTTTGAGGTAGGGTTAACCTATTCCTCTCTATGGATTTTGTCTTTAAATTTTAGTATTTTGAGATGTTGGGGTTGGTTTGGTAATTTTGTGAAAGTTTGGGGCTTTTGTGTAATTTTCCAAAAGTTGGGGTTTTGTTTATATAAACCTATATGCATGTTTGGCTTAGAAAGCAATGAAATTAATGTTGAAACATTGATGAAAATAGAACCTAAGGGTTGTAATGTAAATTAAGGAAATTGCCCTAATTACATTGATTAATTAATTTGTATAATTAATTGTGAGAAAAGAAGGAATTGATTTGGAAACGTTGAGATTGGGAACGTATGGGACTAAAGGGTGTAGTTGGATTATTTATCGCTCACCTAGTCGGAAATGTTGATTTTATATCCATTTGTTACTTTTATATTCTGTATAGAAATAACTGCTTTGGGCTATCGGTGGAGGATAGTCTTGATTGTTGTAGACAATGCATGATGATTAGGCAAACTAAAACTAATCACTGGAATGTGTCACTGAATATGACAGTCGGTAGAATACATTAACTTTATGTATTGATTGATTGTGTATAGAACCTTTGTGTTTATATGCATTATGTGTAGAGGAGGAGATAGGGGATGTACTCCACGGTTTAGAGGAAGATAGGGGATGGACCTCTAAACCGGATAGTGTTGGGAGGAGATAGGGGATGAACTCCGAAGATATAGCTCATATGCTTATCTAGAGAAATGAAGATAGAGCTCATATGCTTATCTTAGAGAAGTGTAGGCACAACTCATATGCTTGTCTAGAGAAGTGTAGATACGGCTTATATGCATATCTTTGGAAGTGTGATATAGTTCTTATACTTATCTGTGGATGTGTTGATATAGCTAATATGCTTATCCAAATTGAAATGAAAAATGTTTAATATGAGTCACTGTCTCATATAGTTGTTGGCCAGGTTCTGAGCCATGGTTGTGAATTGAGAATTAAAATGAAATGTAACATGGACTCATATGTCTTGGAACTGTAAGGTGATGTAAGAAATTGTATCTGTGTTGACCATCTATCAACTGCTAATATTTTAGTCATTGTTCATAGTTGGTTTAGTGTATTTCTACTGGGTTATGGCTCACCCTATATGGGAATATCATTTTCAGGTACAGGTAGCATGCCACCTCCAAGGACATAGATTGGGAGGCTAGAGGCGGGCATCTTTTGTTGATTTATTCCTTTTTGATGTATTACATGTAAATTTAAGCCAAGGGCTTAATGTGTAATTGAGCTAGTGCTCTTTCTTTTGTAACCAAGTGTTAACTTGGAAAGCTGTAAGCCCGTGGGGCATTTGCTTTTGTTGTTAACATGTAATACCTTTTGTAATGGAATATTCTGATGAATAGAAAAATGTTGCTCTTTTGTATATCAATGCATGTTTATATTGATGGGTTTAATGTTATTATTTTAAGGGCGTTACAGAGTTTGTCTAAATTTATTCACATGTTGATGTTGGATGTTGGTAATCCCTCTAATTGGGCTAAATACCATCAAGACGCTCCCCCGAGTTGCCCACGACAAGCTCCACCTTGGCAAGCCGTGTTTCCATGGCGACAACAGCATCTCGTGATTTATCCTTCCTTCCCTTTGTGGGTTCCCTTCCACAGGGTTGCTCCGACACAGTCTCCTCTACACTGGATGACATTGTTGCCTTCTCTTCCTTTGTCTCGAACTTGCTCTAATATCACGTGTCACGGCCTTGGTTGTTTCCAAAGCTATCCGTGCGGCATTTAGACAATCTTAAGTCTTACTTGATGATACTAAATCAGCCTAACTCACAAACTTATAGGAAAGAGAAGTTAGAAAAATACAAGAGAGAACTTCTAGGAAAGAGTTAGAAGAATACAAGAGAGTTTGAGAGAATGCCTTGTATTCACTTGTGAGAAAGCTTTTACAATTCTTGGATGGTTTTGGGCAAATGAGGCCCTCCCCCTTTTATAGGCTACAAGGAATGTTCTAGATCTACAATGATGGAGAGGATTCTAAGGGTTGGTTTTGGATGTTCTAAAAAAGTGCACTTTTTGACTTATTAGCTTATATGGGTTGGGTTTGGGTTGGATTTGATGTGATGTGTTAGAGAGGTAATGTGATTTAAATAAGATGATGTGACTTAAATAGGATAGTGACTTTTTGACTTTTTGTATTATTTAGTAGATGCCAAATTTGGCCTAAATCCTTCCTCCTACTACATCTTATAGACTATTCTAGAATCACTCTAGAATGTACATGTCTAGACGGGTCTACAAATATCTATAAATATGTACAATTTTCTATAAAACTCCAAGAAGTTCTAGAAACTTTCAGGGCGTGTTTGGTAACGTTTACGTTTTCAATTTATATTTACCAAAATTTTATAAACTGGTTTTTGTTTATTTTTAGAAAAACATAAACTACAAATGCGTTTGATAATTGACAAAATGTTTTTAAAAAATTTAAAATATAAAAAAGAGTGACGAATGGCAAGTGGTGGCAAGTGGCGGCGGAAGACAGTGGTGGAAAGTGGTGACGGTGGGTGGTGGGTAGCTGGTGGTAGTGGGTGGTGGCGGGTGGGTGGTGGTGGTAGGTGGGTGGGTGACGATGACGGGTGGTGGGTGGTGGTGGTGGCAGGCGGATGGCGGATGGTGGGTGGTGGTGGCGGGTAGTGGTGGTGGGTGGGTGGATGAGTGGGTGACGGTGACGGTGGCGGGTGGTGGGTGGTAGCGAATAGGTGGTGGTGGTGGTGGTCGGTGGTGGGTGGTGGTGGCAGGTGGGTGACGGGTGGGTAGTTAGTGGTGCTGGTGGGTGGGTGGGTGACGGTGGCTGGTGGTGGGTGGTAGCGAGTAGGTGGTGGTGGTGGTGGTGGTGGTGGTGGGGGCGGGTGGCGGGTGGTGGTGGCGGGTAGTGGTGGTGGCATGTGGGTGGCGGATGGCGGGTGGTGGCGGGTGGTGGGTGGGTGGGTGACGGTGGCCGGTGGTAGGTGGTAGCGAGTGGGTGGCGATGGTGAATGGTGGGTGGTAGTGGCAAGTGGGTGGTGGGTGGGTGGTGGCGGCGGTGTTAGGTGGGTGGGTGGCGGTGGTAGGTGTGAGTGGGTGGGGGTGGTGGTGGGTGTGGTGGTAGTAGCATGTGGGTGTGGTGGGTAATGGTGGTGGTGGCGGGTGGTGGCGGTGGTGGATGGTGGTGGATGGTAGTGGCGGTGGGTGGTGGTGGCGGTGTTGGATGGTAGTGGTGGGTGGATGGCGGTGGGTGGTGGGTGGTGGCGGTGGCGATGGGTGGGTGGTGGCGGTGGCGGTGGCGGCGGTGGCGAGTGGGTGACAGGTGGGTGGTGGTGGCGGGTGGTAGGTGGTGATGGCAGGTGGGTGGTGAGTGGTGGTGGTGGGGGGTGGGTGGTGGTGGCGGAAAACGGTGATAGAAAATGGTAGTAGGTGGTGGCTATTGTTGGGTGGTAAAAAAAAAATTGAAAACTCAAAATGAAAACACATTTTTTGTGTTTTCATTTTTTGGCTAAATTTATAAACTGAGACCAATGATTTATAAATCAAAAATTTAACCAAATAAATTTTTATTTGAATTTTTAAAATTTTTATAAATATGAATAGAAAATTAAAAACCTTAGTATACCAAACGGCACCTCGACATCCTGCATATTTTTTATATTTTCTCAAGTCTTTAAGAAGTTTCCAGAATATTTCATTATCCTCACTTCCTTCTTTTGGTAGGTAATTTTGTCTCGTAATTCGGCGGGACGTGACAAGGTGCTGCTGTATTTGCTGTTCTTGGACTCCAGTTGAAGGAGAAATTCCCTTGATTAGCCAATCTCTTCTCACACATTTTATTAGCTCACACATTTTTTCCATTCTTGTATATACGTCTCTCTCTCTCTCTCTCTCTCTCTTCTCATTCTCTCTCCTTTCTCTCCATTGACATCTTACACAAACACACAAGCACCACCACCGACCACTGCCCCTCTGATGATGTTAGTTACACGAGCACCAATCGATTGATTCTGAGCCACAGTGATGTTAGTTACACGAGCACCGATCGATTGATTCCGAGCTTGGCGTTTGATTCTAATTCCGAGCTTGGAGTTTGATTCTGATTCTGAGCCCCTTCCACAGGTTTGATTTTCTTTGTGAGTTTCTAACTTATTTAGTTTCCATTTGATTAATTCGGTATATATTGTTGCTTGCATATTCGGTATATATATTTTTGCCGGTTTCTATTCAATTAATTCGGTAAGAGCCTTGAATTGCATCCCTTATTCGATTAATTCAGTTTCTCCTCTCTCATCTCTCTTTGATTTTGATTTGATTTCTAGAGTTTTGAATTTGATTTCGAGGGTTTTGATTTTGATTTTGATTTGATTTCTATTCAATTAAGCTAAAATTTTCTCCCTTGCAGTGTCATTTCAACTTTATGATCTCAAGCAGCAAGGATTCATAGAGAGACAGGAGCTTATGAGGTATTTTGAATTGTGTTGTGTTTATAGCTCTTCAATGAAAATTTCTATTGATTTGGTTATGTAACATGTTTTGATGGCTTGAATGTCTCTGTTATTACAGAAATTGTTTCCAATTGCTAGTTGAATTTTGCTTTGTTCTGAATTTTGATGGAGATATTAGTTTCTTTGTTAGTATTATTAAATTTAACTTGCAAGAAAAATATACTTGAACTAGGAACGGAGATTAGTCTAAATTTTATAAAAGTCATGTTTGTTAGCTAACTTTGGGATAATTATTGATTATTAATAAGGTGTATGAATTTTGGAGAAATTGATTTAGTTACCTTGCTTAGTATGAAAAATGGACTTGTTAAAAAGATGGTTTGATTTGGAGTTGTTTTGGTATTTAAAATGTTTTTTTATATTTTTTATTGTTCTTACAGTGCTAGTTTAGCTCTATGAGAATGCCCTTGTCCTTCATTCCTTCCTCCCAGTTTTTAGAACAACTATTTAGGATTGAGTTGAGTTAGGCAATGTATGTGAAAACAAACATGAGCACTTTGATTATGATTTTCGTTTTTGGGTTTGCTTGTCGTTTTAGAGCAATTGAATTTGGATTCTTATTAATTGGAAGAAAAAAGTTTTGCGGTAGAAAAGCCATAAATGGTAATTACTGGTTCTTAGGCATGAGATCAATATGGAAATTAGATTTTTGTTTTCTTACTTTCGTGATATACAAGTCAATTACATCAATTCACTGGATTGAAATTTTCTTTGTTGTCTATCTATGAGCCCCTGTGAAGACCACTAACCCAATTTTTCTAGGTTGATAAATGATTAATCATTTATGTTCAATATGCCTTTGCCTGCATAAGGGATGATTTAATTTAGATTGTCTTTTTTGTTTTTGTTGGGCAAGAAGGGTGTACTGTTTCTCAATCTCTGATTCAGTAATAAACTACTGCTAGATTTATTTATGCCATATGCTTGTTGATAACGTGGATGCTTCCACTTCGTTAATGCTTTTTCCCACTTGGGAAAGAACTTTGTTCTTGGAACTCTAAACTTTATTTTGTTCCAAATTCCCTAATTGTTGCGAAACAGGTTCTCTCTTAACCTCAATTACTTTATATAGGAAAGTCATGATGCCTTGGGGACTTCCTTATTTTAGAAACTACTTTGATGACGAATGAGTACAAATTACTAATTTATGTCTTACTCTTTTGAACTTTTGCCTTGGTATATTAATTGGGGTTGAAGTTTTGATTGGAGGTAATATAACAGTTTAGCATTATTTTTTTTGTTTATATAAATAACCAATTATATAAAGAAGCATCAAGAAGATGCAAAGAATACAAGGAAGCCAAAAAGGCTACACAAACAAACGAACTAACAAATTAAATCTTCCACAAACTCAACAAAAACCAAAGCATCCGGATCAACCGATCTAGTCACCCAACCATACAAAATCGTAAGAAGCCGTCGTTCTAACCAAAGGACTGAATGAGACAGCCCCTGAAAAACGCGCCTATTTCGCTCCATCCAAACCAACCATAGAATACAATGAGAAGCAAGCATCCACGCCTTCCGACGTCTCCTTCCAACACGACCCCCTACCCAACTATGCAGGACTGCTTGAACCGACGCCGGCTGCACCCAAGCCAAACCAAAAGTCGCAACAACTGACATCCAAAGCCGAGAAGATACCGGACAATGAATGAGCAAATGATCCACCGACTCCGCAGCAGCACAACATAAGCAACACCAATTAACCAAAATGTGGCCACGACGAATCAAATTATCCAAAGTCAAAACACGACCCAATATAGCCGTCCACACAAAGAATGCCACCTTAGATGGCGTACCCGGAACCTAGACACACTTCCAAGGAAAAGCCACCTCCTCCACATGAGCAAGCACACGATAATAAGAAGAAACGAAAAAAGACCCCTTAGCCCCAAGGCATTTCCAAACCAAAAAGTCATGTCCGTCCTCTCCCACTTGCAGCTCATATAAAAAAGCCAACAACTCCACCAACTGACCTTGCTCCCAATCCTGAACAGCACGGCGCAGGCCCACATTCCAAAAAGGTGAAACCCCCTGGCCAGACCACACAACACACACCAAAACCTCAGCATCGACGGCAATTCCAAAAACCAAAGGGAACCGCTCTTCCAAAGAGAGATCGCCACACCACCTATCGCGCCAAAACCGAACCCTATCCCCTACCCCAACCTTGAGCTGCACCCGCTTCCAAAACTCTTCCCACCCCAATCAAATCCCCTTCCATAGGCCAAAACCATGAGAATGCCGTACCCGCCCCAAACACCACGGGCCATGCCCCACACCAAACTTTGCTACCACTACCCTTCTCCAGAACCGATCAGGCTCTGCCACAAACCGCCACAACCATTTCCCCAATAGAGCTAAATTGAACAAGACCAACCTTCGAATCCCCAAACCCCCCTGCACCTTGGGACGACAAATCCGATCCCATGCCACAAAGTGATAATGGGAACCCTCCCCACCAGAACCCCACAAGAAATCCCTCTGCAACTGCTCTATCCGCTTGGCCACTGATACCGGGATCACATGGACAGACATAAAATATGTGGGATGGAAGAAAGAACACTCTTAATCAGCGTAAGTCTCCCTCCTTTTGATAAATACTAGCATTTCCATCCTGCCAACCGCCGCTGCACACGGTCCACCACCCTATCCCACACACCTGTAGCCTTAAAAGACGCCCCCAAAGGTAACCCCAAATATGTAACTGGAAAATTTGCCACCTTACACCCGAGAATAGCTGCCAACACCGAAATCGAAGCCACCTCCCCCACTGGAATCAGTTCTGACTTTGCTAAGTTCACCCAAAGATCTGAGACGGCCTCAAAACACAATAACACACATCTCAAATACCCAATTTGAGCCACATCCGCATCGCAGAAAATAAGTGCATCATCAGCATAGAACAAATGGGAAACCGATAAAATTACAGGAGCCTTACCCACCGCAAAACCTTGCAATTGTCCTCCCTGCACCGCTCTAGATAACAACCGCCCCAACGCTTCCATCACCAGAATGAATAATAAAGGAGATAAAGGATCTCCTTGCCGGAGTCCCCTAAAAGTAGGAAAGAAACCCGCTGGAGACCCATTCACAAGAACTGACATCCGCACCGTGGAAATGCAGAATTGGATCCAACGCCTCCACCGAACCCCAAAACCGAGTCTGTCCAACATATAAAGTAAAAACTTCCAATTAACATTATCATAAGCCTTCTCAATATCAAGTTTGCAAATAAGCCCCGCCTGCCCTTGGCAGATTCGAGAATCTACACATTCATTTGCCACTAAGACCGCATCTAGAATTTGCCGCCCACCCACAAAAGCATTCTGAGACTCAGAAACGACCCCTTCCAACACACCTCGTAACCTATTAGCCAGCACTTTCGCCAAAAGCTTATACATACTACCCAACAGACTGGTAGGACGAAAGTCCCGAATATCCTCCGCCCCACCCTTCTTTGGGATCAAAGCAATAAAAGTGGCATTAAGACTGCGCTCAAACTCACCAGTTTGATGAAACTGCACAAACATTGCCATCACATCGGCCTTCACCACCTCCCAGCAATGCTGAAAAAATGCCAATGTAAAACCATCTGGACCCGGCGCCTTATCCCCAGGCATACTACGCAAAGCCTCCAACACCTCCTCTTCTGTGAACGGGCTCTCCAGCCTACAACTATCCGTGTCTGAAATAACATCGAAAGAAACACCATCCAGGCTTGGCCTCCAAACCTCCCCCTCATCCCAAAAAAGGTGCTCATAGTAACCCACAATCCCGGCCCGAACCGCATCTGGAGAAGACAATTCCACACCCTCTACACGCAGACGACCTATCTGATTCACCCTCCGATGGGCATTCGCCATTCGGTGAAAAAACTTTGTATTACGATCCCCATCCTTTAACCACAGGCATCTAGATTTTTGCCGAAAGCTAATCTCCTCCATACGGGCAATGTGGCCAAACTCCTTACGGACATCATCACGACAACGAAGATCCGCCGCAGACAAAATCCCCTCGGATTCTATGACGTCCAATTCTTGCAACACAGCGAGCACAGCGGCCTTCTGAACCTCCAAACGTTCAAACACTTCCCTATTCCACCTCTTCAAATCAGACTTAAGAAGTTTCAATTTCTGTGCCAGACAATAACTAGGCAAACCAGAGAGCACAGAACTATCCCACCAGCCCTTTACCCGCTCTAGAAAGCCCTCAGACGATAACCACATGTTCTCAAATCGAAACGGCGTGGGCCCACTCCGAATACCCCCACTATCCAATAAAACTGGCCAATGATAACAGTTTAGCATTATGATTGCCCTTTGCCCTTCTTTTCTGAAAGCCATCTAGAATTAAATTCTAAAATGCAAGGTATATATGAAAACTACAGAATAACAAAGGTTATGATTGAAAATTAAAATAGCATGGTTTGGTAGAACAATCCTTTAACCAATTTTAGTACTCTATTCATTGAAAATTAAATAAATATAACTAGTAGCAGTAATATTAAATGACAATAAATATGAGGAAAAGAATCACAAATCTTCAAAATGCAGAGCTATATACAATTTCAGCCCCTATCTAGAGCCAAATGCAGTTTCAATTTCTTGTTTATCTTATTTCCTTTGCTGTATACTTGTCTGTAACTAATCCTACCCAAAACTTTAAAAAAATTTATTATCTAAATGTAATTCAACATCGGCAAAATGATTCAGATTAATCATTTTTACGTCTAGATAATTTTGACAAATAACAAATAAAATGTAGCATACAGCGTGAATCTTTTTGGTAAATCACTTGTGAGTAGCTTATGTTTGTACTAACTAGCTGACACATTCTTGTTACCAATTTGTAAAAAGTCATCGTAGTCACATTTGGAACAGATTATTCACAGTAACAGTAACAATAACAGAATTTGTTAGCTGCAAATCCTGAAAAAATTTGATGCATTTTAATATCCAATTTAACTAATTAGGAAATTCTAATGACAATGATAATGAAATTTGAACTCAAAGGAACTTTACCCACTCAGTCAAAGGAACTTCACCCATAGTGTACTGATGCACAATAAATACAACTATTAACCACCCAATAATAGATATTAATTGTCAAAAAATTATCTCATTGGCCCTCTTTTTTAGTTTTTAATCAAATTTAATATTCAATTCAAGATCTGCTTTGTCTTTTTTGTTTTGCTTATGTTAATGATGGTGGTGGTGGTGATATATGTTGATTAATCAAATTTAATATTTAATTCAAGATCTGCTTTGTCTTTTTTGTTTTGCTTATGTTAATGGTGGTGGTGGTGGTGGTGGTGGTGGTGATCTCTGTTAATTAAAATGACTGGTTTTTGTAGAATTTGTGTCAGGGATTTAAAATTTGCACATGAATTACTTAGAACACCTGACAACATGTAGATTTATGTATGTTTTTTGTATTTGATTTCATTTTTACATTTTGACGTGCTCGTATAATTTTTGTTCCCTTCAAAGTTGGACGGGGAATCTCTTGACAGAGCTTTGATCTCTAGTCAGACAAATGTATATGCTGCTGCTTTGTTCTATGCCTCATGGTGCCCTTTTTGAAGTGGTGTTCGATCCAAGTTTGCTGTCCTCAGTTCAATGTTTCCTCAAATCAAACACGTAATGGTTGAACAATCTTCTGCCATGCCAAGGTGGGTATTGTAGTCTGATCTTCTGTTTTATTATTATTTACTTGTTCAGATGGATTATATTATGTTTCAGTCATTATGTCTGCTCAGAATGTAGATCAGAATGCTTGTATAGTGCACTGCCTGCCAGTTTCTGTATCTTAGGAGAAATTTGATCATTTTTTGCATATTGTAGCTAGTACACTTTACATTATAGACTTGGCTCGGATGTGTCAAAAAATATATATTATAGATATATGTATATATTTTTCTAAAAAAAAAGAACAATTCTCATAATAATATTCTTGTTCAATAATAATTTGTGTTGGCTGATTTTCAATATGTATCAGTTAGTATTGTTTGCAATCTTTTCAAATCTGGTCTGTAGTTCGCCGTTCCTCTTCAGCTTGCAACTGCTTCCTCCAAAGCGTTCACATCATCTACATGTTTGACAGGAGCAGTTTTATTTTTATCTTTTTTTCAACAATCATTATAGTACTGTGAGTCTCTGACATTTGAATTTGGAGACATGGATAGGGCATGTGGAAGCATTGCTATAGTACTCCATATGAGTGGTAGTAGTTGATCCAGTCACATTTATTTAAATGAAGTGCCATGTCCTGCTCTAATCCTCACATTTTTAATGATTGGCTATACCAGCATACCATGTCATGTCATGTCCACATCTTCTGTCCATATCAATACAAAACAGGCTTTCAACTTTTTCCTTTCTGAGTTATCTGGGCTCTACAATCACCAACTACATTGATCATCTCTGGATTTGAAGGGGTGCTTGTGTTTCTAGCTAAAAACAAAAATGAGGTATTATGTCTCATATCCCTTCCCCGTTTGTCTGCTATTATTAAAGATTGGCTGTATAAAGCATGTCATGGCGTGTCATGCCCGTGTCTTTATTTCCTTATTGGTACTGCATAGGCTTTCAACTCTGCCTGATAAATTTTTTTTTTTTTTAAAAAAAAAAAAAAAATTATTTGAGTTATCCTGGCTTTATGGTCGCCAATCACATTGGATAACCTCTCAATTTGATGGGGTGCTGGTCTTTATGGCTGAAAGGAAGAAAATAAAGGGAAAATTGCACATAAGTGGGATAGAGTCATGAACCTGTAAACCTGGCTTTCAAAGAGGCCACTGGAACTATAGACAAGTTATAAAACACCTAGATTTGATCCTAATTTGACAGGATAGCTGGAGAAAACCCAAAATGCTAGCAAAACACTTTATTTAAGCCTTAATTCGTTACTTTACCATCACTATCCCTTCTCTTTCAAAACAAATACTTAAATTGTTATATTTTGAAATAAAGCAAAACAAACTAAACAGTATATAACAGACTTATAGTGATAAAAACAACATAGGTCAATCAAAAAGAAAGCAATAACTTCTTGATTATATCAGCTCCTAGTTAAAAAAATTTGGGCAAATGGGAAAAACCTATCAGAAATCAATAGACTATGGAAGATATATTTATTTGTGTTTTCCTAGTATTTTAGTCTATTTATGTTTCTGTATTTCATGAAATCAAAGCTGCATGAGGTGCAAATATATTTATGACTATAGTGATGACATATGATTGAATGAATTTAGCTATGATTGAATGAATTTATGGCAAATATTTTTTAGACTTATTTCAGTACTCTTCTTTCTATTATTCATTCCTTTCTTGTTTATTGTTCATATGATTGAATGAATTTAGCTAATGTGCCACCGCTTGATCTACCCTATTTTCACCCACTTATTTTAATTAATGTGCTTCACCTTTGAGTAATTCTATGTTTAGGACTGTGTGTTATTCTTTTTCCATGGAACTATGCTTCAATAACAAATTGCATGGTAATAAAAATGTGCTGATTAGATATCATAGCACTTAGCTTCGAGTTTTGCTCAATAAGCATCAATACTTAGGTACTAAGCATACACTTGTGTAGTTAATTTACCTTGACTAGATGCTAATTTTCAGCCTACTAATTAGTACATCAAGATGGCCGATGCCATCCCAAATCTTTTTTTATCGGTTGTCGATTAGTTTACACACATTTCAATAATATAAAATTACCATAAAACATGAAATCTAATCATAAAGATCTCCTTCTTAACAATTTTGATTTTTGAATACCTTTTTTTGGAAGTTGACTCATTTACTTGGGTTTGGATCCGAGATTACATGTAAGAAAACTTGAAGGCAAGGTCTTTGGACTTAGAACAACAACTCGATGAGATAAGAGCCATGCTTATCAAAGAAAGAAGGCAAAATGATGTAAGAGGAAAAACTAAACATGATCATATAATTTTTGATGATTTAATTCAAGTAAATTTTGATTCAAATCATTTGTTGTTTTATATTTAAATCACTTGCATGTTTGTCTTTGAGTGTAGGGTACCAATCCCTCCCAAAGAAGCTCCGATCTACTCCAATCTACTCCTCATGACAACCTTCCAACTTTGGTGAGTGAAAATAGTATTTTCAAAACATTTTTGTCTACTCCTCATGTCTTTAATTGTTGGAATTCTGTGGTAGCTATATGCTTAATGAAGTGTTTTTATGGTTTTTTAGGTGAATGAAGTTGGTTCTGTTACTGAAAGCATTGAAGCTATGAAAATATCTAAACGTGTTGGTTCTTCAATTGCAAACCTTCCAATTTGTTTAGATACGGTAAGTTGTGCTCTTTTTAGAAGTCTCAATTGTTATGATATGGTAATTAGTTATACATTATTGGCATCTTCTTGGGGCTGTGGATATTGACAATGTTGGTGGTATTAATGATTCTATCTAACTACAATTATGATTATACCAAATTTGGATTATGGGGGATCATACATTAATCTTCTTCTAGTGGCTTTTATGTTTTTTTTTAGTTTTCTTAATTATAGTGATCAAACTGGGAATGTCATAGGATTTGAATTCCCTTTTCTAGCTCAGTGAAGTTTTCTTTCTTTTTTGGTTCTTGAATTCCCTTTTCTTGTAATTTAATTGCCTGTCTTTATACTACATATTGAGATAAAAAGAGTCAAAATCATCTCTAGTACTAAAGCAACATACCTGCATTAACTGTTTTACTGTTAGTGATTTGTCTATTTGTCTTTAACCTCTGTTGCTCTGTAATTTCAATCTTTAATTTTCTTGGTTTTCGTGAATGTGGGACTTTCATTTGTGAGAGGAGCTTCAATCTGGAAGAAATCAGTGATAGAGTTTATGATGTAATTGAAGTTCTGTTATGGCTGATTAATTGTAGAATATGCATCATATAATATCTAGGGTTTCATAGAAGTATATCATACCTTCCAAAAATCATCGACCGACTCGAGTTGTGAAGTATATCATTAATGTTTAATTTATTACTTTTTATAACTTTACTTGCATGCCGTAAATGGCGCTTAGCTTTTCACAGCATGTCATATAACAGCATTTGTGTGCATTCCATGAAAGAGTTTTTACGACATGCATTGTAAGCCGTAAAAATTCAATTTTGTTGTAGTGGATTACCACACTACCACAAAATGTGTAATTTCATTTCTAAATTACCAATTATCATAAACCAGAAAAATATATAATATTTACTATAAAAATGCATAACATTTACTTCAAAAATACATAACAGATACATATGATACACATCCTTTGAAAGGGTGTGTAGCGTAGTGTTTACCCTCTTAATTTTATTATTTCGTGATAAACATTTGCGAGAAACACTAGTTTATATAGCATTTTTTCTTCCTAATATGTTGTGTAACCATAGAAAAGTTACATTTCATCTTCTCTTTGTTTTTGGATTGGTGAGAAAGCCAATGATAAGACAATACAAATCTTTTATTATTTATTGATACATCTTAGACTATTTTTTTCCTACAAAAGTAAGCTTGAGTAATTTTAAATGTAGGATGATATTTTTTATTTTTTATTCAATTTTTAAAAAATTAAAATAATTAGACTACAATAGTTGAAAAAACATTGACTTAATCTTTGTACGAACATAATTTTACACACATGAATAAAATGTGACTAGAACTCTCATTATAAGCCTTTAGCTAGTAAAACAACGCCTAGACGATGAACTAATCTGGCAAACATGTTTCAGAAAAGCACCTCTCTTATGGCTAAGGCAAAACTTGGGATCAATAGGGAAAGGAAAGAGGGATTTAGGGTTACGTACGCGTAAAAGAAATCGAATCCTCTATATGTTGATCTTGCTTGCTTTTATAGCTTTTCCTCATGTGGATTGGCATTGCCCAAACAATATTTATGAGGAATCTCTGTTAAGCAAATAAGCTTATCCAAACTCCCTAAAGTCATGCATGCAATGAACATTTACATTTCAAAATAAGCACGGCGAAGCTAGCTGGCAATCGATGCCCGACAATCTAATCGACCACCTAACTCATACAAGCCCTACGCATAAATGAATTAGCTATATTATCAATTTAAAAATATGTATTGTAAATATTCAATTAATAATTTCTTATCTCAATAACCTAGAAAATAAGTTTTGAATAATATTAAAATGTAAAAAGCCTCATTTTAAGTTATTATTTTAGACTTCAAATTATTTTGAACAGACTCTGCTTTTGAATATGTTATGATTCATTTATACGTGTAACGCCCTCAAAATAATGATATTAAACCAACAATATTAACATGCTATGATATATATAAAAGATCCACGTCCTTCCATTCATCAGAGTGCTATTACAAAAGGTATTACATGTTAACAACAAAAGCAAATGCCCTACGGGCTTACAGCTTTCCAAGTTAACACTTGGTTACAAGAAAGTAGAGTGCTAACTCATTTACACATTAAGCCCTAGGCTTGAATTTACATGTAACACTGTAAAAGGAAAGACAACCAAAAAGTCCGTCCGCCACTAGCCTCCCAAGCTAAGTCCTTGGAGGTGGCATGCTACAAAATGATGTTCCCATATAGGGTGAGCCACAAGAGAAATATACTAAACCTTATAAATAATGACTAAAAGATTAACAATTGATAGATGGTCAATTCTTTTACATTCTTTCATCACATCAACAAATATAAACAAAACAGTTACATTCATACTTTCCATGACAAGCATACATGCTCTGCCAATATATTTCTAGATAAGCATACATGCTCTATCTACGGAGTTCATCCTATCTCCTCGGTAACATCCGGTTTAGAGGTCCATCCCTATCTTCCCTAAACCGCGAGTACATCCCTATCTCCTCCAACACAACACAATGCATATATATAACAATTATACACATCACATATCAATACATAAAATCAATGTATTCTTTCCATCGTCATAACCCATGACCCAATTCTATCTCAATTCCTCATTTTTCCACAATTAATTACTCAAATTAATTAATCAATGTAATTAGGACGTTTCCATAATTAACATTACAACCCTTAGGTTCAAATTTCACTAATGTTTCAACATTAATTCCATGTTTCTATACCAAACATGCTTCTAGGTTTATTATAGACAAAACCCCAAACTTTTATAAAATTACACAATGGCCCAAAGTTTTCCCAAAATTACACAACAACTACCAACATATCAAAATGCTAAAATTCAAAGACAAAATCCATAAAGAGGAGTAGGATATCCCTACCTCAAAGTTTGAGCTCAAAAGGAGATGAAGACCCAACACCCAACTTGCTCCAAAACCGAATATTTTCAGATTATATCAAGCCCAAATCACCCTCTACCTTTTTAACAAAGCACTTAGGGAAGATCCACCTCTAGGAGATGATTTCTTAGAGAGAAGGCAAGTCTAGAGAGAGGCTCTCGATTTAGGGTTTTAAAAAGTAAAAGCTTCAAAAAGTGAAGTTTAGATCAATCGATATAAACAGCTCGCCGGCGAAGACTTGGGCCGAGCGAAACCGTAGCACGAGCCAAGAAGGTCTCGCTCGAGCCAAGATGCTAGAAGCTCGCTCGAGCGAAGAAAAGCTCGCTCGAGCCAGGAACTCGACCCTTCAGGTCTGCAACTAGACGCACGCTCGAGCGACGAACCGCTCGCTCGAGCGAAGATCGAACCAGATCGCTCGAGCGAAGAATCAGCTCGCTCGAGCCAGAAATCATGGTGTTCAGGTCCAGCCCAGATAGCTGCCGCTGAAGCGCGCTCGACCCACTGACACAAAACTCAACGCCGCTCGGCGACCAACTCCTCGCCGGCGAAGGACAAAATTCAGGCAAGCAACCCTTGGCTCCGAACACAACCAACTGAAACAAACCTGCCCAACACATCCTATAACTCAAATACAATATATGAAAGGTCGTAAACAGGACAACAATCCACTACCAACATCCACGGACACACGTCCGGATCACTATACAACAAGGGGTAAACCCGGGATCGCTATAATACATACGTAGAAGTGATGTTCCTTCAAAATTCTATCATTGCCAATTGTTTAAAAAGTAGCCTTGGTACATCCCAAAAGTTGGAGAAGGGATATTAGCTGTGCCTTTGAGCACAACAAGAGATACTATGCCTACTCAAATAATTTGATTTATTTTAGAATGGTGAAAAAACTTTTAAAGATTTATTTAGAAGTGCCCTTTCCTAAAGCTAAATACTTTAGCAGAGAGCATGCAGGTAGTGTGACAAGGGCACCCTAAATACCGATTAAGCCCATTATATTAGTAATGTTAGGAATACTAATAGATAGGGCTGGGTATAGGGTTATTCAAACTGTCTAACTTGAACCAATCTGCATACAAATAAACGGTTTCGTAGACACAATACGGACGGATGCGGTTTGGAATATGGCATGATTGCGAGTTGCGGGCGGGTTGCCGGTTTAACACGCACCCGCAAGAAACCGCCCGCATTTAGACTCTTCTTTTTCTTTTTCTTTTTTAATAATAAAACCTGGACCGTTATCATTTTATTATTGCATTTTGGATGAATGTAAAAGTTAATGAAGAATTACTTTTAGGTAAGCTTAGGATTTTGAATGATTTTACTTTAATTGTATTATTGGGTAGTATATAGTGAATGAGATTGATGATCTAGTTTAGAATTTTGAAAGATGTGCTTGTGTTAGTTTATGATTTGATTTAAAAGTTTAGGATTTTGAATGATTTGTTTGTGTTAGGAATTAATTTTGTTGTGTTTTTAATTTTATAAGTTTTAATTTATTAATTATTAATGCTGAAGCATTTTAGAAAATTGGGGGGAAAATGGCCAAAAATAATATTTACAAAATGGGAAAAAAAAATGCTCCAAAATAAATTTTTAAAGAAAAAAATCCAATCCGCAAACCGACCGCACATCCGCAAACTCTATCTCAGATAAACCGCATTCAAGATCATGACACGATTCTGAGTTAAATTTTTTCCAAACCGCATATATGCGTGCGATTTAAACCAATCATAAACCGTCCAAAATCGAATTAAATTACCACCCTACTAATAGATATACCATATAAAACACATACTTATTTATGAGTTTAATCTCTTGACTTGAAACTAACATAATAATATCTAATTAAGTATATTTATTGATACATTTGATAGTGTACACGGAGGCTCTTTCAAATTTCATTACCCACAAAACCATATATGGGTTGTAAAAAAAAAAAAGTTTAATAGAAACATTTCTAAAATAATTTTATATAAATATTTTATTTGGATTGCATTGTCCATTTAAAAATTATTTGGACTGCACACAAGATATGGTTCCAAACGAATGATAGTTGAGATAGTTTTGAACACTCACTACTCCTCACTGTGACAGTTTCGGAAACTAAACTGTGTCTACGCCAAACGAAGTTCTCATTCAACTGATAATCCATCATCCAATTTTCTTTGGTAAGTGAACACCTATCTTGATATCTCTGCAATTTACTTTCTCATAGACAATTCAACGAATACCCATCATGCAAAACACATCACACCTCTAATTTATGCTCTTCCCGAATTGAATTCTTTCTAATAATATTCATCAATGGCTGTTTTGGTACTTTGCAACTCAAGTATCTGCTGTAGTAATGTCAATTACACTGCCCTACCTACCGGATAATAATAGACAATACCACTCGAAGTGCAATGGGTCTATGGTGAATTGGAAGAAACATAGGAGAAAAATGGTGGGTCTTTGTGGGTCTGTGATGAAAAGCTTACATGGGTTAATGGCAGTGAGTGGGAAGCCGAATGGTGGTATGTCTTCTGAGGAAGCAATTAGGGTTTTGAAGTCAATTTCTTCAGACCCAGAGGAAGCTTTTTCATTCTTTAAGTCTGTTGCTCAGCTTCCTAATGTTGTTCACACTACCAAAACATGTAATTACATGCTTGAGCTCTTGATGGTTCATAGGAGGGTTGGTGATATGGCTGTTGTGTTTGATTTGATGCAAAAGCAAATTATCTATAGGAATTTGAATACTTATTTGATCATATTTAAGGCTCTTCATGTAAAAGGAGGGATTCAGCAAGCCCCATTTGCACTTGAACGGATGAGAAAAGAAGGGTTCGTTTTGAATGGGTATTCGTACAATGGGCTGATCCATTTGCTTCTTCAGTCCGGATGTTGTAAACAGGCTCTGGAGGTTTATAGAAGAGTCGTTTCAGAAGGGATTAAGCCTAGTCTCAAGACCTACTCCGCGCTTATGGTAGCATCTGGGAAGAGAAGGGATATTGAAACTGTCATGAGCTTACTTGAAGAGATGGAGAGTTTGGGGTTGAGGCCGAATGTGTATACTTTCACCATATGCAATAGGGTTCTTGGGAGGGCAGGAAAAATTGATGAGGCTTATGGTCATCTGAAGAGAATGGATGATGAGGGCTGTGGGCCTGATGTAATTACTTATACAGTTCTCATCGATGCTCTTTGTCATGCTGGGAAACTTGACAAGGCAAAAGAAGTGTTTCTAAAGATGAAATCCAGCAGCCATAAACCTGATCGAGTAACTCACATCACCTTGTTGGATAAGTTCAGTGACCGTGGAGATTTGGACACTAAGAGAATTTTGGAGCGAGATGGAAGCAAATGGTTATGTTCCAGATGTTGTTACTTTCACAATACTTGTGATGCTTTATGCAAAGCAGGGAAGCTTGATGAAGCATTTGGTACCCTTTCCTCCAATGTAAAGGTGGCCAATTGTACTTTATGTGTTTCAAGGCATGAGAATATTTCAAACAACTTTTCAATACTAAGGACCTAAGCTTCGGCTTTCAATGGGTCCATACCCCCATGAAACAGTGGTGGCTTCATTTTCTTGAATTCTTTGGTGCGAACTATTGTTCGGTTGTCATTTTGTAAGTTGTGCATAGGTTGTACCGGAGGTGGGGGTGGTGGTTGTTGCCACTGCTGTTGCCACTGTTGTTGTTGTCTCAGTGTTTCCGCCATGTCCTATATCGGTCTTTCCATTTTGTCTAGTCTGGTAGTAGAAGATTCTTCTATTTCATTGGATCTTGTTCTCATCATTATCTGATGAGACGTGTACTATATTTTATATAAAAACAATGTACGCAATATACATAAACAGAAAGAGCACGCATGTATAGATAAGCAACAATTCATTTATCATGTAGTCACATACTTTAGAACGCGTTAGCATATTCTTAATGCATTCAAGTATATATTGATCACATGAATGCAACTTAAGTCTTTTCTAGACATTCTATTGCTCATTTGGACAAGTGTGTGAGTTATTAACTCATGCTCTAATACCACTCTGTCATGACCCGAACCTGCCTCTATAGGTTAGGATCATAACCAGCCAGTAACCATGAGATTACCTATGGCCTCAGTCAGAAATCAATTCAATATCAATAATGTGGGGCCAGATGCGAAAGAAAAATTTTAAATTTTATCCAATGAGCTGTACATACATGGAAAAGAAAAACTTTTCTCATGTAATAACTCACACCATACAGTCATCATAGATTTACATATGTCTAGGAACATTCAAGGACAGTGTTGTCAAAAATCAAGGTTATACATGTATCTATATATAAATATAGACTTGGCCATGCAAGGCCACAAAAGAAGATAAAAGTAAATCAAAAGATTTATAACAAAAGGCTCGTACGTGAGGCAACCTTGGTTGACTCTAGATCTCAGTACTCATTGGCAGGTTGACTAAACTTAGGTTTGGACCTCCCGCTGTTCACCTACATACATATAAGAGTGAGCTAACGCCTAGTGAATAATACCAAAGTAAAGGGGTTGAGTGAACAAGCCCATTTTTAATCAACAAGTATGTATATAATCAGTAAGCATTTTACATCAGAACGACCAGGGGTCCAATATGCGATGGAAGGACTTTAGGTCCAACAGATAGTAGAATATACAGTGCAGATTCAATCAGTACTCAACAAAACATAACGACCTTGGGCCCAATAGTGTACAGAATGACCTTAGGTCCAGCAATTAACAGACTCACCATCTTATCAAAATGACCTTGGGTCCAATCATTCACAGTAGCATAATGGCCATTCAATTATTGCAATTGCATATCAGTCATTCAGACTTGTCAGAGATTCAGAACAACCTTAGGCCTATTTTATTAGATGTATGGTACAACCTTAGGCCCAATTCAGATATATTGAGCAATCATGTTACATGATTCAGTTGCATAGAATGACCTTGGGTCCATTACTCAATTATACAGAACAACCTTGGATCCAGTCATCTCATATCATTTACTAAGTACAAATAGCATAGTGCTCAGTCGGTTGCTGACTCATTCACATATATCAAAACATTGATTCAGAAAAACTTACCATATAAGGACAATCAGAAAATAAAATATAAGTAAAATATCCTTACTACGATATTACTCACTATGCACAGATGGTTGACTTGTCTTTGCAGTTGGCCCTACATAATTTATAACACATATGGAAAATGGATCATAATACAATTCAATCCGTTCCTTAATTTGTTCATCTTTCTTAGGCTTCTTTCTAGCTCTTTCGTTCATTTAGGATGCTCAATGTATGCATAAGAATGCTCAGAAATGAAATAGAACGAAAATTGAAACATAAAACTACTTTTCAAATTTTCCTGAAACATGGCACTTCGCTTGAGCACAACATTGGTCGCTCGAGTGAATCTCTTGGTCTGCAAAAGTACTGGATGCTCTCATTTTGGTCACTCGAGCCAAGACTGAAATTAAAGAGTGGTCACTTGAGCGGTCTTTTAGTCGCTTGAGCCAACCCGTAATGTCTGTAAAAGTACTGGGAGCTCGAAATTTACGCTCGAGTGACACTTCCATTGCCTGAGCAAATTGCACGAATTTTGGAATTTCCAGAATTTTGTTTGAGCTTCAAACTTGCAATTAAAAGGCTTAACCCTTGCATGATTGGTATGAAATCAAGGAAAAACATTGTATAACATGAAAACATTTATACTTTGGAACCAATCACTCAAAACTCCATGAATTCAACAAGATTCAAACCTTAAAGTTTATGTTTGTAAATGCTATGTTTTACATTTTGCATTCACAAGCTTCAAGGCTTAAAATTGGGCTTCAAAACATGGCAATTCATGCATGCATGTATCAAACAACTCTCAATTCAACATGATCATTATGGTTTATACTCAAATATGAGAAATCACTATAAATTCATGCATGCATCCATGCTCAAGTTGATATCAAATTCAACACATTTAGCTCAATTCTTGTATTTATCAACATATACTTCTTGAATTCACATAGTTATGAACTTAAGCTCATGAATTTGATTGCAATTACTCACCTAGAGTCTTTAATCAACTCTTCACAAGCTAGTTCTTGAGTTCCTATACACAATCCTTCAAGCCCCTAGGCAAATCTTCAAGATTGAGCCTCACTCTCTCTAGAATCACACTTCTCTCTCTAAAATGCTCTCTCTACAAGCTGAATTTTGAGCTCAAAAATGAGCTAAGCACCTTAATTGGCATATATATAGGCTAGGTTAACTTAATTCACTAATCCATGATTAAGCTAAGTAAGTGGAGTTTAATTTAATTAATCAAAGGCTTCTTTTAATTGAATTAATCTAATTAATTCAGTCTGAATCAAATTTTAACCAAACTTCACCAGAGGCTCTAAAAATTGTACTAATCATAATGGTATAGTCAATTTCGATTTTTGTCGCCTCCACGGCCCTCAATTTTAGATTATAGCAGAATATCAAACAAATGTTCCTACAATGAATAGATATAAATGCAATAACACATATAATCACATAATTAGCATCCAATTTCACATTAATCACATAATCAGAAGCATAATTAAAGATTAACGGTATGATACAGAACGAGGTTGTTACACCTACACTGCTTCTATCTTAGATGAATCTATTCTACCTACCCAGTGTAGTTCTCTCTCTTCTCTCTTCTCTCTCTTCTAGGATTGATCTATCTATCTGGATTTTTTTACCCTAGTTCCTTCACAAATAAGATATTTGAGCACTTGAAAGTTTGGGCATCATCTTCATCTTCTTCTTCTTGAGTTATTTTATTGGTGTATATAGCAAGTATATTATATATATGCATTTTGGTTTGGTTTTTTTTTGGGAGGGGAGGATGAACCGGGGAAGGAGAGGATAGGGATGGACCTCTAAACCGGATTGAGGAGGAGGAGATAGGGGGGGGGTGAGGTATCATTACATGTGTGTGTATTTATGATAATAGAAATATTTCTATTTGTTGTTGATATGATATATCACTACTTATTATGTAAGAAGGTTTTGGTTTTTTTTGTTGTTTGTTTTTGTTAGTTTGTTTGCCGTGTTCATGAGCCATGTCTGTGTAAAAAAAAAAAAGTGTCATCCAGACCATTGTGTCATAGAACAACGAGACATTTGTGTCATAATATGTAAAATGAATATTTTGTATTAACGTTTTGGTTAGAACTCATTTTTTGTATCCAGCATTGACTTGCAAGATGTGTAGCCTTAAGGCAAATATTATGATGTTTTTATTTCTTGAAATATTTCCTTTTAATAATGCATGTCTTGTTTTATATTTAATGGGTTTAATTTTGAGGGCGTTACAAATCCATAGTCACTCCTTCTCTGGACATAACATGGCTTGTGAGCTTAACTTCTTTAAGCTAGAACTCACACTTCCCGAACTTAGCATATAGACGGTATGCTCTAAACAAATCAAGTACATATCGTAAGTGCCTCTTGTGTTCCTCCTTAGAGGGTGAGTATACGAAGACAACCACAAACTGGTCTGGAAACTCTTGGAAGACTCGATTCATCAAGTCCATAAATGAGGCCAGTGCATTGGTTAGCCCAAAAGGCATCTCTAAGAACTCGTAGTGGCCATACTGCGTATGGAATGCCATTTTCTGAATGTCTTCCTTTTTCACCCTCAACTGGTGATACCCCGATATCAAATCAATCTTCGAAAAGCAATGAGATCTTTTCAGCTAGTCAAAAAAAGCATCTATTCTCAACAATGGGTATTCGTTCTTGACAGTTACCCGGTTTAACTTACGGTAATCAATGCACAACCGCAAAGTGCCATCTTTCTTCTTTGCAAAGAGAGCTGGGTGCTCCCCAAGGCGAAGTACTAGGGCGTATGAAGCCCTTATCTAACAAGTCTTGAAGCTGCACCTTTGTAACACCCCGAAATAATAATAATAACCCATCTCATAATATTCCTTACAATTTATCAATAACATCATATTTTATATTCCATTCATAATCCTTAATCATACAAAAGATGACATGTGCGTGTATACATTCATAATTCCTAGATCCTAAATCTATAGCATATGACATGTGTACAAACATTGAAATAAAAGAAAAGCCAAGTAATTATATGCCCTAATGGCTATATCTTTCCAAGTTGATACTTGGGTACATCAAAATGGGTTCAACTCAATACACTTAAAGCCCAAGACTTGTACAAAAATAATTACATCAAATAAACAAAAAGAAGCTTTTGGCTCCAAGTCCTTCCAAGCTATGTCCTTGGTAGAGGCATATCATCAGCACTTGAAAGTTATTTTCCATATAGGGTGAGCTAAAGCCTAGTAGAGATACTTTGACACAATATATGAATCTTAACGAAGTCATAAGGTGGATGGATATGCATGCCAGTTGTCAAACGTTTTACATTTCCATCTCAAAACAAATGCAATGCCAAATTATATATCAATTCATGAAAAATAACATTTTATATAAGAAAACAGGGTAGTAGATACAAAACACTAGGAATCTCTAGGTACGTGTCTACCAGTAGGCTATACAAGTATTACCAAAGCCATTTTATCACCTAACCACGCGGTTTTTTGGACTTCCACCAAGGACACACAGCTAACATAATAACCACAACCACACCCTTTAACCAAATTCACCAAGGTATTCACCATTTTTTTCCTTCTAAAAAATAATACATTTTCAATGTTTAAGTATGAAACAATGCACAATGCAAGATGTATGAGTAATTAGTTTCAATTCACCTAATCCTTATGCAATTTCTACAACAATCAAAGTTGTCCTTCACAGATAGCCCAAAATAGATATTTCTATTCAACAAATAATTTCCAACAAAAGATATAATCTCATCATTTTCAAAAATGGGAGTGATATTATATATCCAACTCCATCATCATCATCAACATACACATTCGTTCTATTCTTACAAAACCCAACATCGTTTCCCTTTTCTTCCACAAACCAAATATTCATGATTTTAGAACAAAAACCCCTTGACTTTCAAAAATTAAATTTAAGTAAAGAAATCCCCCATTATAACATATCTCAACCATAAACACATCCCAACAACCTTTCTCAATTACCACTTTGAAAACCCCTTTTTTATATTTCAAAATCAAACCCTAGGTTTAACCCCAAATCTCCAAATCACTAGATTCTTTCAATGGACAAATAATTAAGGTAAAAATCATACTAAAGGTTGAAAAAATCCCTACCTCGAGATTAGAGACAAGAGAGAGCAAGGATTGAAGTTTGGCGGAGTCGAAAACGAGATTCTCTCTGATTAGAATGAAACTTTAGACGAGCCCTACTTTTTTCTGTAGAGAGTTATGGTGGAGAAATCAATGGGTAAGAGTGTATTTGAGGTTATAAGCAAAACTAGAGAGAGAGAGTGTGAAGAAATTAGGGTTTTAAAATGTTTAGAGAGAGAGAGAGAGAGAAATGAAAAAGTGATTCAATTTTCTCTTTTTCCAAACTGATATAAACGTAGACCGCTCGAGCATCCAAAACGCCGCTTGAGTGTCAAACACAGTAAGTGACACCACTCAAGTGAACAAAAACACCGTTTAAGCGTGCAATGACCCCCTCCCAGTAGCTCAGACCTGTAAAAGACCGCTTGAGCACAAGAAATACCGCTCGACCAAAGATACTCTACTTCTAGAAGTTTTGCAAATTGTAAAAGACCACTCGAGCGCAAGAAAGACCACTCGAGTAAACAAGAAGAAAACTGGACAAACAACTTTTTGAAAAACTCTCCCAACCTATTCCAAATGCAATAATAACTCCTAAATAACCAAACTCAACTAGCAATGAGATGAAAATGAAATGAACAATAGTTAAGGATATGGATTCCTAGATTCAAAAGCAAGCAAAGGGTCAGGTCTAAACCGGAACCTTTAGCTCACACAACTCAGCTAGCGCAAATTTATACGGTGCCATGGAAATTGGAGCCGTGTTTGGCACCAAGTCGAAACAGAACTCAATCTATTTATATGGTAGTAAGCTTGTAAGATCCTTCAGAAAGACATCCGGATACTTTGGAACCACTTTTGATAAATCACTCTAGATAATACTACGCTTATCACCTACTGTGATCACAAAAAGGAAACTCAACTCTCCTCGACCTTTAAGGTCATACAACGGAGGAATAAAACTATCACCCCAATCACACAAGAAGTAGAAACAATCTCTGGATAGTGTATACACCGACACCCACATACAGGGACAATCTATCGAAGCTAAAAAATAGGTCAACCACTCCATTCCCAAAATTACATCAAATGCATGCATATCAAGAATGATAAAATCAAAGGAGAGTCGATGATCTATGACCTTAATCTCATAAGAGCAGCATACTCAATCCAATGCCACCTTACCCCTAGCTGGTGTCTTAACAAACATATGAGACTCTAACAGATCAAACTCTAACCCCAAAACAGATGCAAAAGAAGATGATACAAAAGAATGTGAAGCACCCGTATCAATCAAAACATTGGCTAGAGAATTGAGCAACAAGAAATTACCTTTTACAATAGAAGGTACCGGTAATTGATCTGGCATGGTAATAACATACACTCGCCCTAAAGGTCTTTAATCTACCTGCTCACCCATCGGAGCATAGGCCAAATGAATGGACTGAGCCAAAGTGGCTCCCTTATTGGCCCTCAAGTCCTGAATTGACTGAACTGGTAGATGGCTCTGTGTCTGCTTCGAACTAGATGCACCAGATGTGCCTCCCAATTGACGAAAAAACCTCCTCAAGTGCTCGTTCTACCCACACTGAAAACAGGTAGGCAACTGCCCTCTCCTTTAGCTCTGGCTCTAAGAATGAGCTGAAGACTGTGTTGGTTGTTATCTTCATCCTCTCTGATGGCATGTCGTAGACTTGTAGCCTAACTGAACACACTTGAAACATGTAAATCCACCTGAAGTGCCTCTTTCCAAACCAAAACTCGGCATGAGAAAGGTAGATCTAGACTGCGAAGCATGGGACTGTTGCGGTGTAGAACCTCTCTGTTTTTTGTTATCCCTTGCATCCCCTTGAAATTCTTGCCCCCTTTGCTTGGAGCCTCTCATCCCCTCTTCCTTCGTTTGAATCACGACTTTTAATTGTGTCGCCGACTTCACCAAGGGCCATAATCTCGAATCATAGACTTGACAACCTTGAAAAGGAGCCTGGTCCTTAACCTTTTCTCGAACTTGATGTAGCAGCATTCCTCTGTCGCCATGAACTCAAGTGTAAATCTCAAAAGGCTAATAAAGGCCGCCTCAAACTCGGCTATAGACGTGCTCAACTGCTTGAGCTTCAGAAACTACTCTCTTAATTTCTCCTTTGCCATGGGTGGTAGAAACATATCTTGGAAGGTGGTAACAAATGCCTCCCAAGTCACCCCTATATGGCCTTCACAAACTTCCACCATTGACTCATGTTGCCTTTAAGCTGAAAGGATGCCGAGGTCACCTTCAAACCATTGTCATCGATACTAAGCATCTCAAATGTCTTTATCATATGTTTGAGCCACTCATCGGCCTTCAGTGGCTCCTTCAGATACCCTATAAACTAGTCTAGATTTGAATGGAAAAACTCTCTTCAGAAAAGACAACCCTATCTTTGCAACATGAGCTTGGACTTGATTTTTCGCTCTAAGAATGTCAAAGGATTCCCGTGAAGCTCCTGCCATTTCCTGAGCCAAAGCTCCCATGGCATGTTGGCCTATAAGCTTGCCCACATTTGCCTAGCTAACTCCCTCCTCTTGTGCTGGGATTTTATCCTAGATTTCCACATCCTGACGTCTAGGCCTACCACGCCTACCATCACCACGTCCTAACATTCTAATAAATGTAACGCAAAAATGTAGCATATTCACAAATGTACCATAAATAATTCACACATGTCCTAATATAGTGGACAACATGATAATTCACTCCATGTAAGCATTGAATTACGTATTCACAAACAAATGTGCTTTTTAGATAATAACCGTTCCATGACATTGCCAGAGTTCCCGCTAGAATTAGTAGTGATCAAGTGCTTTTCTAACAAAACTTTTAGAAATTCGTAGACATAATCAATATCTTAGAAACGAAATCCCATATTCATTTAATAACATAAGCATGTTATCACATAACATACCAGGTACATGTTTATTAATATCTAGCGAGGAAAACCCATTGTAAAAATAACCATTTCCCATGAGCCCAAAGTATTCAAACCTGGAAGCTCTAATACCAAGTTGTAAGGCCCCAAAATTTTATATAACAGATACCCTCATAATACCCAACAGATATGTGAAAGCTAATAACATTCGATCATTCAATATAAGAAGCATTACTAGAATTGCCAACTATTTGTTAATTCCTTTGATGTGTTACAAAAGATGATGATATATGCATTGATACATTCATCAACCCTAAGCTATGAATTTATAGCATGTGACAGATATCTCTATTCAAAAGATAAATTTCAAGTAATAGATATAAATTCATAATTTCGAATTTGGAGAAACAATATATGTTCAACTCCACTATCCAATTCAACAAGGGTACAAACATTGCTCATGCCATTCTTATCCTTATTCAAAACCAATAATTTCCAAAGATTTCAAAGGTTTTTCCAAAACAATATCTGTTTCTTTCCAAAACCCCCATTTAAGAGAAATTCCATAATTTTCCATATTTTCAACACTTTTCATCAACAAAGCCATTCTAACAAAATTTCAAAAGAAATCATTTCAAAACCCTCATTTTATAGTCCAAATCACATCTAAATCAAACCCAAAATCCTACTATATTCAAGAGCACATAATGAAGCTAAAAATCATGCAGAGATGTTAAAGAAATCCCTACTTCAATAGAAGAAAGAAAGGGTAAGGACAATCCAAAAATTAACGAAGCGGATCTTGAACTTTTTCAGATTAAAATGATCCCCTCTTCACGCTCTACCTTTTATCTCAAAGCACCATGGTCGCGAGATTCAATGATTAGGGTGTATGGGGTGATTCATACAAAAATTTAGAGAGAGTAAGAAAAACTGGATTCAAAAGCTTTATAGGGAGAGAAAGAGAAAAGCAAAAAGTGAAATAAAGATCTTTTCCTCTTTGCTTTATACAAACAGACCACTCGAGCGACCAAAACACCGCTTGAACGTCAAACACAAGACATTGCACAAATGAAGATATTAAACTCCTAAAAGACTAACTCTGTAGAACAGATCGCTCGAGCAAACAAAACACCGCTTGGGCACAAAATCCAAACTCGCAAAAGTTTAAACTTTAAATAGACCGTCGCTTGAGTGATCAAACCAGTGCTCGAGCGAAGAAGGACTTGCTCCTAGAAGTTCAACCTGTAAACACAGATTCTGAGAGAAACGAAAGATCGCTCGAGTGAACCCAAGAACAACATATAAAATTTCTCCAGAAATACTAAGTCCCAACTTGTTCAAAACAACTCCAAAACCACATTCCTAACTTTCAAGCAACAATATACGACTAGAAAAATTATAAACAACAACAGGCACTAGACTCCAAACCATAGAGTATAAAAGGGTCGGTTCTTAACTCAGGCCACTATAATTAATATTTTAAGCAAAATTCATTTTACCCCTTTGGGTTTGAGCCAAAAGTACTTTACCCCTATTGTTCAAATATAGTCAGAAAGCCCTAATGTGATTTTGGACAAAAATGTAACAGTTAACACTGTTAATTATAAATGTAAAAGACTATAATACCCTCAAATCCTATATTTTTTTTTCGTTATTTTCTTTTTCTTTTCTCTCTCATACTCATAATTTATAATGTTTAATATTAATCCAATTAAATCACAATACTTATAATTTTTTAATTATTTATTATAATTCTTAACTTTTTATTCTAATTTTAATTTAATTATATTTTACATCACAATTAATGCTAAATATTTAATTATTTATTGTAATTCCTTATTTTTAATTCAATTATATTTTATATTACAATTAATTTTAAATTGTTAATTATTTATTATTATTTTCAAATTTTAATTTAATCATATTTTAGATCAAATTTTAATTATTATTTATTTTATATTTTATATTTAATTATCTTTATATAAATTTTAATTGTATTTTATATTTTAGATCAATCCTTAATTATATTATATTATCTTTTATTTTAGTTAACATATTAATCTAATTTTAGATTTAGAGAAAATTGGCATAAAAATGTCATTTTGTGATATTAATTTCATTAATTTCACTTTATTTTTTTAGAAAATCAAACCCACTTTCAAAAATGGTGCGTGATATATCTTTCGTTAGTTTGGACGAAAAACCTAACAGTGGCATTTTAGTCCAAAATTGCATGGGGGCTTTCTACCTATATTTGAACCATAAGGGGGTAAAGTGCTCCAACCCCAAACCATGAGGGGATAAAATGAATTTAACACTAATATTTTTTCCTATTTCCCATTCTTTCCTTCCCTATTAAGCCCAAAAAAAGAAAAAGAAAAAGAAAAAGGGCACTCGATCCATAAATTCAAAATTGAATTTTGTTTGTCCAAAAGTCCACACTCTAAAATATTTTGTCCTTAAGGACATGTAGAGGTAAAAGACTAAAATACCCATGTGTATATATAGCGTATACACACGGGTCTTCCCTCAACCCTTTTCTCTCTCCTTTTTTTTTTGTGAACAATCTCTCTTTCTCTCTCTCTCTCTCTCTGATATGAACCTCTTCGATGTGGTAGACCGCCATCACCACCACAATTACTACCACAGACGATGACGACTAGGTGTGTAAATTTGGCCCACTGGCCCGTGGCACACTCAAAGCCAGCCTGCAGCTTGGCCTAGCTTGAGACCTTAAGGCTTGGGCCTAGAACACCTATTTTGGACCTCGACTCGACCCGTTAGTCTTGGAATTCCCCCCTCCTCCAACTCAGCCTGATCCGTTCAACGGGTACATTTCCCCTCACTAATAGTCAAAAATTTTGAAATTTTTTCAAGCGGTCATATGACCGTTAACTAACCAAAGACAATTTTTTTTTTTAAAACCCCTTTCCACCCCCAACTCCTATAAATACCATCCTCTCTTTCATTTTATTTCTCACAAACAAATCTCTCTCTCAAACTCTCATTCTCTCTCAACTCTTAATTATCTCAATTAATTTTCAAGTCTTATTCCTAAGTGGCAATTGCAATTGTGTAAGAAGAAACTTTTACTAGAAGAAGCTAATTTTTGTATTGCATTCGCTAGTTGGTAACGTTAATTGTTTCAATTAATATTTGTTAGTTACTTATTTTTTCACATTAATTGCTTGTTAACATATATTACTTGTTGTTATTCATATTTATTATTTACTCTCTATTTTAATTAATTGTTAGTCAATATATATCATTTTACTTAAATTACTATAAATCCTAATTTTTCTAATGTTTATGTCGATGTTAATTAATATATACAACATAAATCTGTTGATTCTTCTTCTACTATACCTAATATCCCTACTCCAATAGCATCATCATCATCTAAGGGCATTCTACTGTTTGAGAGCATTTTAAAAGAGTATATGTAAATAATCTTGATGGTACAACTGTATTTAAAGTAAAAGGTAAATATTGTACAAATTTACTCAGTGATATATTGATAGGGGTACTAGTCATCTAAAAAGGCATACTCAAAGACATTTACAAAGTCAACAACCTGATATTAAAACTCAAATGCAATTAGGGGGTTCATCAATTGGTAATTTTTAAACATTTTCATATGATTTTGTACGTGGACAAGATTATATAGTTAATTATATTGTTAAAAAAGAATAACATTTTACTACTAGTGAATGTTCTAATTTTTTGGAAATAATTCATGGAGCTTTTGCACCTCAATAATACGAAACAGGATTTTAAAAAAATTTGGAAATAATAAAATTAAATTGTAACATCTTATTCTGCCATTCCGCTCGAGTGGTGGAGTCACCACTCAGCGGTTAATCAAAGTTCCCAGTATTTGTAACTCCCCCCAAATTGATAGAATTAAAATATCATCAAAACAATATAAATCCAAGATATTAACACAACTAATAGTGACTTTAGCTCAAAAGTTCTCTTTCTCATTGAACTACAATTTTAACTTACAATTTCCATGTTAGACTATTAGATACATTGTAACAAACCCGACTTGTGATTAGATTGCAATCCTGGATTAAGAATGCTTAACAAGTAATTCATAAGAAATCCTAAGTAAATTGCATGTGCCATGTGTTAGTTTTGTTTATATCTGTCTACTGTTGGAATATCTGTCAGTAATTCTACTTGAATCTATAAATTGAAGGTCTTATCAACATTCGAAGATGAAATTGACTATGTTTATATGTTATTTAGAATTTTTAGAACGCTATGATAAGTTTAATGAGAATTCAATTCAGAACCAAAAGTTTAGAATAAATTAATTATTAAGTTGAATTCATTTAGTTCCAATCATAATTAATTAACCTAAGCTAATTGGACCTATATAAGACCACTTGTAACTTATGAATACAACATTCCATCGTCATTTCCGTGAGACCAATGTGGGAGAGGGGGAGTGACTCTAGAGTGAGAGAAGAAATAGAATTCAAGGGAGATGTGTGGGGATTAAAGATAAATTGGAAGAATTTGAAAGATTTAGCATCAACACCACTAAAATCAAGGTTTAAGGTAGGAAATTTGACCATTTACTTGTGAATTTGAGTCACTTAGTGTAAGAATTCAAGGGAATTGGAAGAATTAACATGAGAATTAAGTTAAGGATGTGGAATTGAGCATGATTTATGCATGCACGCATATTTCATGGCATTTTGAGTTTGATTTCCGAGAATTCTCACATGCATGGGCATATACTTTCATGATTATGAAAATTCAA
This sequence comes from Camellia lanceoleosa, assembly GCA_025200525.1. NCBI lineage: Eukaryota > Viridiplantae > Streptophyta > Magnoliopsida > Ericales > Theaceae > Camellia > Camellia lanceoleosa. The sequence goes on from CM045763.1 coordinate 159,606,266, forward strand.
CATGATTCTTCTTTTCTTACTTCATTTGGACATGTTTTGGAACCAAAGATTGTGAGTGATTACATGCATGAAAGCATATACAAAGTTTTAAGATTTGTTTTGAACAATTGATTTGCTTTTGGGCCTTGATTTTACAAAATGGTTTTCAATACATGATATATTATGAGTTCACACATGTTTTCTCAAGTTTTGGGCCCAAAAAGATGTGTTTTGATGCTTTGAAATCAAGTTTTGAACTTGGAGAGCAATCTGGAAATCCCAGAATTCGAGTAGTTCGCTTGAGCGATAGAAGTGTCGCTCGAGCATACATTTCAAGCTTCTAGTAGTTTTGTAGACAATGGCATGGTGGCTCGAGCGATCGATTGTGTGCTCGAGCGAACATCCAATACTTTTGCAGACTTTGTAGATCGCTCGAGTGAACGAAGTTGTGCTCGAGCGAATTGCCCTGTTTTAAAAAAAATTGGCTAAGTGTTCCAAAGTTCATTTTTGCATCCTCATTGCATCTAAGGCACTCCTAGGGCATAATTAAACTACAATAATGAGGATAAGAGTTAGAAACACACGTTAAAAAAGAAGAATGATAAGTTAAGCACTTTGGGGCGTGTGTTCAATGTGTATTTGTCATGTGTTTGTGTAGGTCATGTGTTATTGCCTGCCTGATCAATTTGTTTTGTCCAAGTGATCTGTTGTACTAATGGAGCTATCTGTGAGTAACAACTCTGTAAAGCTATGTTTGACTATAAGTATTTTCTAACTGATATGATGTGATTTGTTTTCTGAAATACTATTTTGTGAATCGTGAATGAATGTCCAATTTTTTGAAATGTATTTGTGGCATCCTTAGCATCATGTGAATCTGTCATGTGTTATCTATTACCTTATACTAGGGTTCACATAGGTTCCATTTATGGGACTGGTTATGCATAACCACTTATCTAATCTGCATGTGGGTCTTTTATGACCAAATCTCATGTGAACAAGGGTTCTTATGACCATCTTAAGTGAATATTGGTCTTTATGACCACATCATGTGCACATGGATCTTTATGACCAATCTGATCTGTAGCTAATGGATGTAACACGTATGATTATTTATGAATCCATAAAGCATGTGAATCTAAATCTATTTCTGATATGAAATCTATTTTCTGAATCCGTTTGGGACATCATTCATAAACCTCTTTACTCTGTTGTTATTTACTGGGCTCCAGTACATCGTATTATATACGTATATAGGTGATCAGGCGTTGGACCAGTCCTAAGATGCCAGCTCGGAGTTCTGTTTGTCAATCCAACCACCGTGCATCCCGAGGAGGTTCCCAAGTGTTTTAGTGTTCAAGTCAAGTGCACGTTATGTCTATCTTTATCTTTTCTTTCTTTTGTGTAACAAGACTTTGGTATACTCTGTAAATAGGGCTAAGTCCCATTTTGTTTATCTGTGCATGGGATGACGTGTGGATGATGTCATATATAAATCTATATAATAAGTCACAAAGCTTTTTGAAAATGTCCCAAATGTATCAGAGATACATTTGGTTTTAAGGGCCAAGATGAATCCTGAGTGTATATGGATGGTTTAGATCAATGGTTTATATCAAAATGTATCAAAGGATTCCCGCCCAACACATTTCTGTGTCTGCCCCATACCTCTGTCTCCCTCATACCCTCTGTCTTCTTCCCATACCCTCTGTCTTCTTCCCGTTCCTACTCTCTGATAAGATGTGAAGCTTGGCTTGGCTTTTGTAGAAAATATAACGTGAATGACATGTCAACATTTTAGCTCAAATACTGCTGCAGAGTTGAATTCAAATTGATTTGAGAAGGTTGAAGAGAAGCACACGTCAACATTTTAGCTCACAGACTGCACTCTTAACTGCTGGGTTGCCTTCAAATTCATATTGCACAGTTACGTTTCGGGTTCCTTTCCTTTCCTCTCTTATATCATATATGCTGGGTTCATATATGATGGATGCTTCCTTTCATATGTGCACAGTTATTTAGTGTTGAAAACATTACTTTAGTATTCTCTCATTTTTGTTCTTCTTCTTGAATTTTTTTTTTCCCTCAGCTTTTGCCTTCATCAGAGCTTCTGTGGATCACTCTGACCACTCTCAACAGGAACTTGAAACAGAGGTATACATTTTGGTTAAGACTATACATCTTTTAGGTATACATTTTGGTATCCATCTTGCACTTTGAGAGAGAAGTGGAATTCAGGGTGTTAATGGAAAGTACATAAACCTATAGATGATAGAGCAAACGATGGAAAGTACATAAACCTATTTGCTAAATTTTTGGACTCATCAGTTGATAGGACATTTGGTTAAGACTATACATTGCAAGAATGGTGTCTTTGTTTTGGACTCATCAGTTGATAGAGCAACTGATATTAGTAAATTCATCGTTTGTTAAACATATCTTTCAACTTTCAACAAATAAGAGTCTTTGTATGACCTAGCATATGTAACAAAATTTACCTTTTTAAATTCCATCTTACACATCACAGTTTATTGAATGGTACATTGCAAGAATGGTGTCTTTGTTTTGCTTTTCATGAAATCAGCATTTCAAAACAAAAGCAGAATTTCAGAAAGTATTTTGGTTAAGACTATACATCTTTTAGATCTTGACTATAAGCAATTCTAATATCCCTGCATGTTTATTAGTATTCCAAAGGGCTGGGCTAAGTTACTGTTTTTCATTTTAATTATGTCATGAGGTTTTGGGGGCACAATTATTACTTACTATAACTCATTGCACTTTGAGAGAGAAGTACATAAACCTATAGATGATAGAGCAACTGATATTGGCTAAGGCATCACATGACTAATGAAAAGCCACTAGGTTGCAGTTGTTATCTCAACCAAAAATGCAAAAGCTTATTGACATGTTTCTTTATTTTTGTAAGGCCTTAACATTAAAACCCTCGCTGGCCACCTTCGCAGTGCTTCCATCCATGAAAATGCAAGAGCTTCTTGAAATGTTTGTTTATATTTGTACCAGCATATATTTTCTTAGTTGATGATTAATAAAATATTCACATATATTTTCTTATCATCAATGTAAAATATTCACTTTACCAGCATATATCAATGTAAAATATTTATACTTAATGACTACCAACATATATCATCCAGAGTGAAGTTCCCCTTGCACCCAATGACTACTCAGTAAAATATTTATACTTAATGACTACTCAGTAAAATATATTTATGGTAGAAATATATTAAATTCTTCTAATATATTTTTAATGAGTAAAAATGTATGTTAAAATATGTGTTTAAAATATGAAATATGTATGTTAATATATGAAATATGTATTTTTATCATCAATTCTTCATTTATTTTATTTAATGACATTCACTTAGTTTCACATGGCTCTATGGCTCCATGGTTTTTAGAAATTATCACTTATTTTTTAATTGAAATCAGGAATTTTGCTCGGCTGCTCGGTTAGTTAATTAGGAACTTGGAGCCATAAAAAATAAAAAGCTCGGCTGCTCGGTTAGTTTATTGCTTTGGTAACGCTTGGCTGCAGCTTCTGTTATTGTTTTGCTTTCATATTGAGCCAACTGTGTTTTCAAAGAATTCTGCTCAATGTGTTTATTGAGAAGAATTTTAATTGTCCACTATTTTCAAAGAATTCTGCTCAATGAGAAGAATTCTGCTCAATGTGTTTTCAAAGCAGAAATTATTATCACCAAAGAGTAGTTGCAAAGGATTACCAAAATCACTAAATTCTGCTCAATGTGTTTACTGTCAACTGTTTATCACCAAAATCACAAATTTTGGTTCAGCCAAAAATTCTGCTTAATGGATTTTTTAAATTAGTTTGGTGTTATACACTAGAAAATTGGTTTCAAAAAAGGTTATTGACACATATTTGAAGACATGTTATTGAACTATTTGATGTTATTGAAGATATTTTTGAAGATATTTTTAAAATTATTGAACTACTTGATATTTGAAGATATTTCTAATTATTGAACTACTTGATATTTGAAGACATTTTTTAAATTAGTTATATGGGTAATTATACCCTAAATTTATTATTATTATTTCTTTTTTTTGGAAAATATATTAACTTTTGATTTTTTAAAATTTATTTTAAGTTTTATATTTTGAATTCAATCATACAATTTGCTATTTTATTTTCTAAAACAAAATACTTATATATACACATATCGAATATGTTATCACTTCTAATATATATATACACACTATATGGGATTCCTTTTAACTTGATATCCTAAATAAGTACAAAAGTTGCCTACCCCTTTAAATCACCACTGCAATGTTGGACACTAGAGATCCCACAACAATAAAATTGAATGAAACTTTTGTGACAACCATGCCACTCATATATCTATATTTATTACACAAAAAAATTTTAAAAAATTGATATAAAATTAGGGAGGAAATTAATGAAGTGGTGCAGCACGAGAGAGCATACTTCAGTGGTTTGACCTTTTGCTTGGTTTAGTTCAGCCTCTTGAATGTGTTCAACACTCCAAAAAGGAAAAAAAAAAAAAAAAAAGAAGATGTTGTGGATAATCCAAGCCTCCTTTTGGCTTTAGAGATGATTTTTTTATGACTCAAAATTATTGGTTTGGGATATCATATTCAAAACTGATCAAAAAAAAAAAAAAAAAAAAGATATCATATTCAAAAGAAACTTGATGATATATTTTACTAAGTGCTTTGATTTTTCTATGTTTGTTATTTAAAATGAAATTCAGTGCTCTTAAAAAAATAAATGATCTTGACAAATCATGTGAATCATGTGAATCTGAGTGCCTTGGATTTTTTAATATTAGGTGTATTATATAAAAAGATTCTGTATATACAAATTGTGCAATAATTCAATTTTAAAAAATTTGGTTTGTTTGTTTACTTAATCATCAACTAAGAAAATATAAGGTGTATTTTTTTTCTTTTTATTATAGATTTAGTATACAATAACTTTAGTTTCTGTCAGTGTTTACAATTTTTTTTTTACTTGCTCTTATATTTTGATTTGCAGTATTTGTGAACATTAAAAATCTTATATGTTTATTTCTTAATTTGCATTAACATTAGGGAGAGTTGTTATTTATTTGAGTTTTGTAGAGCATGTAATATAAGCAAAAATGTTACAAGTTATTTAAGAAAAAAAAAATTTAATATATTTTAAATCTTAAAATTATTTATATCGTGCCTTCTGTCAATTTTGATTAAACATTGAGCAGAATTATTGTGAACCAAATTTCTCTCATAACTATTAAACATTGAGGAAATGTGTCTCTCATCACCAAAAAACATTAAGAAGAAATTGGTTTGCTGTTCAAAAAAAAAAAAAGGTTATACACATTGTGTTTACTGTCAACTGTGTATAATAGTTGGTCTGTCAATTATTGCCAATTATTTGAACTATGAAGCAAAAATTATTTGAACTAAATTTCATCAATGAATTTAAAAAAACATTATGTGAACCAAATTTCTGTCAATTTTGATTCAACATTAACTAGAATTATTGTGAACCAAATTTCTCTCAGAACTATTAAACATTGAGGAAATGTCTCTTATCACTAAATTTCTGTCAATTCTGATTAAACATTAACCAGAATTATTGTGAACCAAATGTCTCTCAGAACTAATGAAAGAACATTTTATTTAGTGGGTCACACATGTATGCAAGATATAGAGAGAGACATCACTACGATATACCTTTACACAAAAATTGTACCATTCAAACGTAGTATATTTGTTGTGTGATTCTAAAAAGAAAGGGACTATTTTTTCATTTAATTTTTTTTTTGAATATCTACAGTTCCTAATTAAAAGAAAAATTTGAAAGACTTGGCATGTTAACATTTATGTGTAATATGGCAATAGAGTTTATGTTTTTTTTTTTGTACAGATGATAAATATTTTTATCAATTTTTTTATAAATATTTTAGTTCTCTGTGTTGTACAAATGATAAATATTTTTCATAATTTTTTTTAATATCTAGAGTTCCTAATTAAAAGAAAAATTTCAAAAACTTGGCATTTCAACATTTATGTGTAATATGGCAAGAGAGTTTATTTTATTTTATTTTATTTTTTTGCACCTTTTTAAGGGAGTATAGTATTCTATGTTGTATTTCAAAAAATTCTGGTCAATGTATATATGTGTGTATTACTTTAGTTGTCTTCATGAAAGAAAAATGTATTAAACTTACAAGTATTTAACTTCACCAAGTATTTAACTTATGCTCGAACGGTCTTTGCTCGAGTAGTGTTTAACTTCACAAGTATTTAACTTCACCAAGTATTTAACATAATCCGTTATAGATATCATACAAGTATTTAACTTCACCAAGTATTTAACTTAACCCAAAAAAATGTATTTAACATTTTGTTATAAAAAAAATTGTACCATTCAAATATAATATATTTGTTGTGTGATTCTAAAAAGAAAGTGACTGTTTTTTTTTCATTTAATTTTTTTTTGAAAGACTTGGCATTTTAACATTTTTAAGGGAGTATAATATTCTATATTGCATTTCAAAAATTCTGGTCAATGCATATGTGTGTATTACTTTAGTTGCTTGATGAAATAAATTTACTTTTGCACCTTTTTAAGGGAGTATAGTATTTAACATAAATTTTTTTTTGGGCATAAATTTATCTTAAATGGTGAACTTCAAAATATTTATGATTATAATGGGTTTTCGTTTTGGTTTTAATTTCATCTCTATAAAATTGAAGTTAGTTAAGAAAGAGAAAAGTTCAAATTCGGACAATTATTGTGCTCGAGTCTTAATTTATCATTTTAATGTGATTGTTGAAAAACATCTATTCTAAATGCTGGGTTGACTCAGAAAATGTGAGTTTGATTATGGGTTTCTCAAAGAATGTAGGGAGAGGGAGAGAGAGAGATAGATATAGAGATAGGTTATTTGGGACTTGGTTTGTGATTAGTGCTTTGTATTGTACAAATTAGTCTGATGGGTAATGAACTGTTTGTTTGGAGCTATTTAAAAAGAAATTAAGGGTGATTTATTTAGTTGATCTTCCTGCAACCAAAAAATTAAACTCACACTCAAAAAAAATTATTTAACATTTATAGGTTTCTCAAAGAATGTAGGGAGAGGGAGAGAGAGAGATAGATATAGAGATAGGTTATTTGGGACTTGGTTTGTGATTAGTGCTTTGTATTGTACAAATTAGTCTGATGGGGAATGAACTGTTTGTTTGGAGCTATTTAAAAAGAAATTAAGGGTGATTTATTTAGTTGATTTTCCTGCAACCAAAAAATTAAACTCACACTCAAAAAAAATTTATTTAGTTGTACCATTCAAATGGGTCCCTGTTGTGTGATTTTGGTTTTAATTTCATCTTTATAAAATTGAAGTCAGTTAACAAAGAGAAAAGTTCAAATTTAGACCATTTTATTGTGCTCCAGTTTTAAGTTATCATTTTAATGTGACTGTTAAAAAACATCTATTCTAAATCTTTGGTTTGACTCGAAAATGTGAGTTTGATTATGGGTTTCAAAAGACCTAGAGAGAGAGGGGGAGGGGGAAGGGACTGTTTGTTTGGAGCTATTTAAAAAGAAAGTAAGGGTGATTTATTTAGTTGATCTTCCTGCAACAAAAAAATTAAACTGACACTCAGAAAAATTTATTTAACATTTTATTTGTTGTGTAATATATTTATTTAGTTGTACCATTCAAATGTAATATTTATTTGTTGTGTGATTTTAATGTACAGATAATAAATATTTTTCATTTAATTATTTTGTGAATATCTAGAGTTCCTAATTAAAAGAAAAATTTGAAAGACTTGGCATTTTAACATTTATGTGTAATATGGCAAGAGAGTTTATTTATTTTTATTTTTTGCACCTTTTTGAATTTTATTATTCAATTTGGTAGCAACATATTTGGAAATAACATTTCATTGCCAATGAAATCCATGTTAACTTTTATTATTGCTAATTTTTTGTTTCTTTGTGTCTAAAATTATATAACCAAACATTTTTAGGTTGAAGACAACAGTTATGAACAATATCACTATTTTTGGTCAAGTAAGTTTTTTTTCTTCTTTTTTCTCTTCATATAAATTTAAGTACCTCTCTTATAAATTTAAGTACAACAGTTATGGACAATATCACTATTCTAATTATTTTTTTTCTCATACTTTATAGGTGGATGGGGACTTACACCGAACCGTAATATCACCTCCCTTTACTAATTTTCTTATTTATGTGTATAAAGTTTTATTTATCACTCTAAAATTTGTGTATGTATAGGTTCAATTTCTTCAAGAAAAAAATGTTAATGTTGTTATTCGCGATGAGCGTGACCTTAATACTATTCGCATTCATGAGGTAAGCCTAAAAGTCGCTTGAACATTGGACATGTATTTTCTTATCATTTTAAAAATAATTTATTAATAGATTCTACTTATTTTTTACAGGCAAAGGCAAAAGAAAAAGACAAAGCAATATCAAAGGAAACAAAAAAAGCTATTCCTTATGGCAAAGGAAAGGAAAATGCACATCCCATGGTATGGTTTCTCAACAATTTTTAAAAGTTTCTTTTTCGAATATTATATAGATTTTTTTAGGAATTGCATAGGGTCATATACTATTTTTTATGCATATTTTTCAAAAGTTTCTTTTTCAAAAATTTATTCAATTCTTTTTATTGAATGTGAAATGTTTTTCTGAAGCATGTTAAAGTAAGCATTTGTACAACATGCTAATGCATTTGTATGAACATTAATTTGAATTTTTAATATGTTTGTCTATTTGTATGATAAAAATGTGTTGCATTTGTACAATATGTTGCATCTACAACACAGCATAATAAAAATAAAATAGAAGAAAACGAAAAAGGAAAATAAGAAGAAAGAACAATTATGTGATGAAAAGGAAACTACATAATATAATTTTTTTTTTAATTTTTTTTTTTCTTATAAGTTCTTAAGGAAAGAAGAAAAAGACAAAAAATGCATTTTAATATAACAGAAACAACAAGAAGAGAGAAAAGGAAAGTACAAAACATTACACGTTAATATTCACATTTTACGTACCTAATGATTTAATATTTACCTTTTCAACGTACATTTTGAAAAGAGATGGGTAGTGTCTTAAAACCAATAAGTGCGTGCATAGTGAGTTTGCAGTTTTATGTTTTCAAATTATTTTTCCCTCCCTTTTTAAATTTCATAAATACATGCATTGGTTCTTATATGACTAACAACTTAACCGAGTGTATCAGGAAAAGTTAGTTAAAAGGAAGAAAAAATACATGATGAAAGGGAAGTAAGTTAGTTAATCTTCATATTTTATGCACATTCTTATATAATATTCTCATTTTAGGCACACAATGATAATGTGTTATCAAAAGCTGCATTGGCCCAACGTGCACGGCGAGAACGTGAAAAAAATCAAAAGCCATGTTCTGCATACCAATTGGGACAACGCCTGCGACGAGAACGAGAAAGAGAAAGTTCGAAGGAATGTATTAACCCAAGACAACCTTCTTTAACACCAAATTGGTAAAAAAAAAAAGAATTTTTTACCCAAGACAATCTTGAATTTTTTACTCTTACTATTACCACTTTATTATATAGATTTTAATTTGTTCACAATCTATTTTTATAGGCCTCCTCCTACAACTCCATGTAGAAATGTTGGTGTGGTCATCCGTGATGAGCACGACCTTAATGCTATCCGTGTTCGTGCGGTAAGTACAAAATCAAGTCAAACATTGTATGTATTTTATTTATATAAGATTATATAAGATTTTTTTAATCTTTTCAATATTTTATTTATATTTGTTAGGCAAAAGATAAAGAAAAGGTCAACCCAATGTCTAAAGAAAAAGAAAAGATGGCTCCTTCCGGCAAGAGAATGACAAATGCATGTCAAGTGGTATATATTCTTTTTTAAAAATATGATGCAAAACTAATCAAAATTTTGAATAGTTAAAATATATGAGTGTGTAAAATGAATTTATTGTTTTATGTCGTTTTTGTAGAATGATTGTAATATGTTTTCCTGTAACTTGCTATTATTTGTATGTGTTTTTCAAATTTATTTATTCTTATTTTGCATGGATACATGTGCATTTATAATGTACCATCCATAAGTTGCTACTTATATAAAGAGAATAGGAAAAAAGAAACGAAGAAATAAAGAAAAAATATATAAAGAAAGGAGAAACTAAATAAGATAGGTTTTTAATTCTTATTTAATATATAAAATAGAAAACAAAGAAAGAGAAAGGGAAATGGAAGAAATAAGAAGATAGAAAGGGAAGAAATAAGAAAAAAAGAAATAAAGATAACACTATTAAAGGTATAAAACAAATAAAATAGAAAACAAAATTAAGAGAAAGGGAAGAAATAAGAAGATAGTTGCATTTTAAGCACAAAATATTCACATATTTTGCTTCAATGATAAAATATTTTCTTTTTAGGCACAAAATGATAATGTTATATCAAAAGCTGCATTGGCCCAACGGGCACGGCGAGAGCGTGAAAAAATTAAATTTCAATGCTTGCAACGAGAGCAAGAGGGATTAGAAGAATGTGTTCAAATAAGACAACGTTCTTTAACACCAATTCGTCGCGATCGCACTCACTTGGAGTGGGAAACAATAACTAAAGATTCTCAGTCGGCACAAAAACGAACAATGGTTACCTATTATTCTACATGTTCGTTTTCTATGCCAAGCACATCTTCAAATTCACAAAGGAATCGGTAAACTACTGTTTCTAATCTTGAAATACATACTTTTACTCATACCGTTTTGTTTTATAGAATTTTATTTATACACAAACATTTGTAGGTCTACTCCTATAAATCGATTTCTTCAACAAGATTTATGTACTGATGATGAATTAGAAGATCTGCCTACGAGTATATCAATTGGCGCCCGGGCACACAAAGATTCTTGCCGCCATTATCTTGGCAAGATGGATGTATTATGTCCTTATTGTTCAGCCTTACATTGGATGGATGAAAAATTGACAAAATCATCTATAAAGCGTCCCTTATTCGGAACTTGCTGTTTGGAAGGGAAGATTAGGCTACCTTTACTTATTACACCCCCTCCACCACTTCAGGCATTGTATGATGGGAATAATGATCAATCAAAATCCTTTCGAAGTTATACTCGAGTGTACAATGCAGCCAATGCTTTTACGAGTCTTGGTGCTACATTGGATCCTAGAGTACTCAGTGGAAGGGGCCCTACATCATTCACAATTCATGGGGAATTGCGACATCGAACAGGATCACTACAACCACAACCAGGGCAGGATGCGAGTTATGCTCAGCTGTATATCTATGACCCTTATTCAGCTTTAGAAATTCGTAATCGTAGAAATCCTAACTTGAGAAGGGATGCTCTCAAAACTATTTAGGATAGTTTGTTGCAAGTCAATGCATTTGTAGATAAATATCGCCAGGCTCATGCCATTTTACATCAATTAGACTCGGCAGGACACAATCTACCTGCTCATCTTCATTACAGTTCAACAACTGATCGACGTCGGTATAACCTACCAACTACAGATGAGATTGCAATTGTAATACCAGGTGATGGAACAGAGGTAAATGGAATGAGAGATATTATTTTACATTTCCGAGGAAATAATGAGTTGATGCAAATTAATGAATGTCACCCAGCATACTTGCCATTACATTATGTTCTATTATTTCCATATGGTGAGCTTGGATGGGAACCTGAGTTGAAATTGTGGAATGTTCAGTATGATCGACCTTCAACTGATCGACTTACTCAAATGAATTTTTATAGTTATCGTTTGTTTGAACGACCCACAGAGTATTCAACAATTTTGAGAGGTGGGAAACTATTTCAAGAGTTTTTGGTAGATGCTTGGGGCAATCGAGCAAAATCGATTGACATACTACAAGCTTAATCAAGGAAACTTGGTGAGCTTTACCAAGAGTTGTCGATATGGATCCAGATTATGTGCGACCTGGACAAATTGGTCAAAGGTTTGTTTTGCCATCTTCATTTACTGGTAGTCCTAGACATATGTTTGAAATCTTTCAAGATTCAATGGCTATCACACGATACAACCAACACCCAGATATTTTTCTTACCATGACTGCAAATCCCAATTGGCGAAATTACTTCAAAGATTATTACCATATCAAAAACCTATTGATCGTCCTGATTTAATTGCCCGTGTTTTTGAGTTGAAGAGAAAGTGTTTGATGAAGGAGATAGAAACAAATAAAGTGTTTGGAAATAAAGTTGCACATGTTTTTACAATTGAATTTCAAAAACGAGGCCTCCCTCATATGCATGCACTTTTATTTCTCAAGGGTCCAGACAAAATTCGGACATGTGCTCAAGTAGACAAATTGGTTTGTGCAGAATTTCCAGACCCAAAAGATGATCCTATGCTTTTTGAAACTATCAAATGTTGTATGGTACATGGACCATGTGGTGCTCGAAATCCGCAAGCACCATGTATGGAAAATGGTAGATGCACTAAGAGATACCCTCGAGCTTTCACAGAAACAACGACTATGGATCAAGATGGATACCCCATCTATCGTCGTCGCAATAATGGTCAAGTACATACTGTGAGAGGGCAAGAAGTTGATAACAGGGATGTCGTACCATACAATGCATATCTTTCAAAACTTTTCAACTGTCATATAAATGTGGAAGTTTGTGCGGAATGAGATGTGTCAAGTATATACATAAGTACATTTATAAGGGTTATGATCGCATAAACAATGGTGTTAGGAATGATAAATGAGATTCAACAATATCTCGATGCAAGGTATATTGGACCTCCAAGTCGCTTGGCGAATATTTGGTCATCCTTTGCATGCAGATGCAGAGATGCCAATTGTACGATTGGCACTTCATTTACGAATGCATCGTGTTGTTTTTAACCCAGAAGAGTCATTACAAACGATTCAATCTAGAGCTGGTCAACAAATGTCAACTCTTACTGGCTTCTTTGCATATTGTGCTGCCAGTGAAGATGAATGTCCATTCACTTATCAAGAATTTCCACAACATTTTGTTTGGCTCAAGTAAGAAAAGAGATGGAAATCAAGAGAAAGAGGATATGCAATTGGTAGAATGTACTTTGCTAGCCCTAATTGTGGTGAAAGATTTTATCTACGTTTGTTACTAACCGTTGTCAAAGGACCAAAGTCGTTTCAGTCTTTACGCACAGTCGATAATGTTATGCATGATACATTTAAATTAGCATGTATTGCAAGGGGGCTTTTAGAAGATGATGAAGAATGGATACAATGCTTGAAAGAGGCTGCAGTCATAAAAACTGGATATCAATTGAGGAGATTGTTTAGTATTATTCTCACCCAGTGCTCTCCACTAAATCCATGTGCATTATGGAATCAATTTTCAATGCATATATGTGATGATCTTACACATAAGATTTGTACATTGTTTGTCATTTCTAAACCAACTGAGGCTCAAATTGAAGATTATGGTCTCCATCTTTTGAATCAAATGCTTCATGAATCAGGCAAAAGTTTAATTGACTTCCCACCCATGCCGCAACCTACTGCAAATTGGAGTGCAGTAGTTGGTAATCGATTAATAGTTGAACATCAACAACTGCAGAGTGAGGCACAACATGCAGATCCACAAATTACTATTGATTGTCTCAATAATAGACAGCGGAATGCTTATAATACAATCACTTCTTCAGTTTTTCAAAATAAAGGAACTGTTTTCTTCGAATGGGGTGCAGAACAGGAAAACGCTTTCTATACAATACGATTGCATTAAAATGTCGTAGCCTTGGGCATATCGTTATTCTTGGGCTTCTTCGGAATTGCATCATCATATCTTGGTAGGAGGTCGATCAAGCACATTCAACATTTTCCATTCCGTTAGATGTCTTGGAAAATTCACTTTGTGGGTTTAGCAAACAATCATTACAAGCTGAGTTATTTAGAGAAACAAAACTCATAATTTGGGATGAAGTTCCTATGCAACATAGACATTGTGTTGAGGCGGTTGATCGTACATTGAGGGACATTTGCGATAGTGAAAAGCCATTTGGGGGTATTACTGTTGTTCTTGGAGGAGACTTTCGACAAATCTTACCAGTTATACCCAAAGGAGTTCGTGAGCAAATTGTGAATGCATCATTAAGACACTCTGTTCTATGGAAGCATATATATATATCTTGACTTTGGATTTGAATATGCGCTTGAATCATGAAGGCCATGAAAATGCTAATTTTGCAAATTTTTTGATGGAGGTAACACTACTTTAACCTGTATTATATAGATTTTAAATTAATAAATTGTGTTTACACTTACTTTTTTATTGATTTCACTTTTTTTTAGATTGGGACCAATCCTCAAGAAATCGTTAACCTTCCATCAACAATACACAAATGTCAAGATTTGAATGAATTACTCTCTACAGTTTATCCACAATTGAATATGATAGAGACGTCAACCCCAACATTTTTAACTGAACGCACAATTCTGTCTGCGCGTAACGATGATGTCAGTGACATTAATACTACTGCGTTGAATATCTTTCCAGGGAGATTATATACTTATCTTGCAGCAGATAAAATGTCTGAAGATAATGAAATTGATCCTACCATTACAAATAGATATCCTAATGAATATTTAAATTCATTGGATCCTCCTGGGTTGCCAACTTTTAAGTTAGAGTTGAAAGTGGGTTGTCCTATAATATTGTTGAGAAACATTGCACCGAAAGATGGATTATGTAATGGTACAAGATTGATGGTTACTAGGTGCGGCACTCGCATAATTGAAGCTCAAATTTTAACTGGAGAAAAGTTTGGCAATTTGGCATTCATACCAAGGATATCTTTGACACCATCTTCTTCAGAAATGCCTTTCCAAATGACAAGACGTCAATTTCCAGTCCGATTGGCATATGCCTTGACCATTAATAAATCTCAAGGACAATCTGTGAAATTTGTTGGGGTTGATTTGCGTATACCAGTGTTTAGCCATGGGCAATTATATGTGGCATTGTCTAGATGTACATCATTTGATCGTATAAGTATTCTCCTCCCTAAAGATAATTTGGATTCTACTACAAATATTGTTTATCCTGAAGTGTTGCTATAGTATTCTATGCAGATTAAATGACGTTTTATTATAAGGTAACCACGTAGATTTATTTCTGTTGATTATATAACTTTTTAAAAAATTTTAATGTAATAATAATTTGAAATTTGGACTTTTGTAGGATTGGACCGAAAAATCTATGGAGCTTAAAAGGAGAAATACGACTACCTTGCTTCGATGGGGATGTAATAAGGTAATTTCAATTTGAAAGTATTTTAACATGTATATTTCCAACACATGTACTAATCTATATTTTTTTTGTTTCCACAAATTATCAGATTGTTGTGCATATTCCTCATTGGGGCTACATAAAAGTTGATACAAAGACTTTTTGGAAAGTAATGAGGATGAAGTTTGGGTAAACGAATATTTGAAGACATATTATTGATACATCTTTTGTAACGCATACATCTTTTGTAAAGCTTTAACTCACTTTTTGTAAAGTTTTAACCTACTCTTTTGATGTATGACAGTATAACTTTATTTCTATTTTTTGTTCAGTGTTTACATTTTTTTTTACTGCCTTTTATATTTTGATATGTAATATAACTTTAAATCTTATATGTTTGTTTCTTAATTTGCATTAAGATTAGGGAGAGTTGTTATTTTATTTGAGTTTTGTAGAGCGTGTAATATAAGCAAAATTGTTATAAGTTCTTTAAGAAAAAAAATATTTCAATATATTTTTTCAGTATTTTTATCAAAAAATGACACAAACTTTATAAATTTCAACATAATACGTATAAATTATAACTGCATTTTAATCTTAAAATTACTTACACCGTGCCTTTAGGCACGGGCATACGCTAGTATGATTATAAGTTAAAATTTTCTGTCCCATGTAAGTCTATACAGCTCTATGGACATTGTATTTTGTATATTTTCTTTTGCTAGCCCCTAATTATTAGAGTACTATTAAGAGGCATTCGGTAATATACGAATTACTGGCTGATTATGATGCTGAACCTATAGGGGCGGGTTTGGGTTGTGACATACATCTTTATAAATTATAGTTCAAAAAGTTAGAGGATACAAATAAGATGCCTTGATGGCCTACAATTAAGCAAGGCATGGCCTTGTTACAAAAAAAAAAAAAAAAAAAAAAAAAGGAAGAAGAAGAAGAAGAAGAAAAAAAGAAAAAGAAAAAATAGGATACACGGTCCTAAACATGTATGCTTGAAGCGTCCACATTAAACATCCATGAGCCTCCATGCTCCAACCAAAAACAAAAGAGTCTACTTTATCCTCAATGAGATGGTTGCACATCACCAATTCTTGAAAATTTGTTCGATAGGAATGAGCTAGATACTCAGTAGAAATACTTTTAAAAGAGTATCTTATTGCTTGAAATCCATGTGACATCATCATAACCAAAACATTATCATTTGCAACTCAAGTTGTAAATTTAAACAATGAATCAAAGGCATCCAGTTTCCGTAAAAAGAAAATCATATTTTGACACTAGGGGTAAACGTACCATAACTCTCTAAAGAGAGTTCCAAAACATACATATGCATAGGCTTGTATGCAAACTATCCCCACATTTGCCAATTGTCATCCATTTTTCCACTTTTATCAACTACAAACCAGTGGACACCCTAAAAACATTTCCCACATTCATTCGGCGATAAATTCAAGACAGGACACTTGGGCACTTAGATTTTCCCGTGTGGGTACCAACACAACACTTTTCCAAAATCAATTCTTTACCTAGGCTCACATGCTATTTACCACCCCCATTAAACAATCTTCTAAAAGCCTTCAAGTATTTATACATTCATGAAAATAAAGGTAACTTGTCACTATTCAAGAAATTCTGACAATTATAACATGAAAATTCTTAAAGTAATCTCAATCAAATCTCAAGAACATTCTAACTTCACAATTCTCAATTCAAATATTACTTTAACATCATAATCCAACCATCAATTTAAAGAATTAAGGATCAATTTATTTCATAACATTGCTTCTAAATTTTTAAGACTTAGGGTTTTGATAAAATTTGGGACTTTTGCCCCGCCAACATAAATGATAGTAGTTTTCATCTAAAACTTCCATAATAAAAAACTAATAGCAAGAATCTTGAGATAATTGTAGAAAAATCTTTGTTTTTGAAAGAAAATTTTAATTTATAAACTCAAACATTCATCCATTCACCAATGTCATGACAAAACCACATAAATAACTTCAAACCAAAGAGATACAAGGTCAAAGTAAATCCTACCTCAAATATCAAAGCAAAGAAGCTAGCCCAAAGATGAATGCCTCAAGAAACAAAATCCAATTGGTGGAAAAGCTTGTTCTTTACTCAAACTCCGACTTTTGTAAGGAAAAATGTTACAAATCTAAGTAAAATGGAAGATTTCTAGGGAGATAAATCTAGGGTATTCAGACCTAGAGAGAGGAAGGAGAGAGAAAAGAAAAATTGAGGAAAGTGATATAAAAAGTGACTTTTTAAATTGTTGAAATTGAGCAGGCTGCTCGAGCAGTCTTTTCATCACTTGAGCAGTAAATGAAACCTCCCAGTATCTCTGCCTGCAAAACAAGATATTGAGGACCCCCTTTTTTCACTTGAGCGACCACTATATCGCTTGAGCAGTCACTTGACCAGCAAAGCTAATTACTAGGAGCCTCTCATCTCTGCTCGAGTGGTATTTTCATCGCTCGAGCGGTCACCTGGGATGAATTGTTATAATCTTCTCCCCTTAAAAAATTTCGCCCTTGAAATAATGTCGATTTGCAACATAGCATCAATAATATGATAATGATATAATGTTCACAAACCATCAACAATCCCAAATGGTAAAATGATAACTTTTAATAGCAAACATATGGGAAATATAGTAGAGATGGAAACATTACTTTTGCCTTACTATACATTAAAGGAAAACAAATCAAAAGAAAATGTTACATATTATCAAATAAATCTGGATATTTTTCACGGACTTTAGCCTCACGTCACTTTGACTAATAGAATCGTCTTACCCCTCAACACTTGTTCCCAGATGTCTAAAACCTTAACTTGTCTTTTCTTCATAAGATGCATCTTCATCCACATCAATATCTGTCCAATTTAATGCATGAAAAGGGTCAAGTTTGTATTTATGAAGCATGGGCACATGAAATACGTCATCTACCCTAGAGAGTTATGGTGGTAAAGCAATGTGATACGCAACTTCTGCCACCCGTTCAATGATGTGAAAAGGACCGATAAACCATAGGGATAATTTCCAGCTTCAACCAAATCTCATCAATCCCCTCCTAGGCGAGATTTTCAGAAACAAGTGATCTCCTACCTCAAAGGATAACAGTCTCTGCCTCCAATCGGCATAGATTTTTTGACGGCTTTAAGCTGTAGACAACCTTTTCTAGATGAGAACCACTTTTTCGATGGTTTCACGAACTAACTCAGGCCCAAGCATAGGTGAATCCCCTACTTCGGCTCAACAAACTGGTGACCTATAAGGACATCCATTAAGAGTTTCGAATGGCGCCATCTCAATACTAGCTTGGTAATTGTTGTTATAAGTGAATTCGACTAAAGGTAAATGTTTCTCCTAAGACCCATTGAAATCTAACACACAAGCCCTTAACATGTCTTCTAGAATTTGAATGGTGCGTTTAGATTGCCCATTAGTTTGACGGTGGTAGGCGATACTTAAGTTCAATTGAGTACCCAAAGTATTTTGAAGACTTTGCCATTATTGGGCGGTGAAACAAGGATTTGTATCTGACACTATACTTATTGGAACCCTATGGAGTCGAATAATTTCATAGATGTACAATTTGGCTAAGTATTCAATAGGATCCCCTAAACTCATAGCAAGGAAGTGTGCCGACTTGGTGAGTTGATCTACAATCACCTATATAGCATCATTTCCCCTTTGAGTCCTAGGAAGGCTCGTAACGAAGTCCATGTTAATGTGTTCCCGCTTCCATTCAACAATGGGTAAAGGTTGCAATAATCTTGTAGGTTTTTGAAGTTCGGCCTTGACTTGTTGACAGGTTAAACATTTGGACATGAAGGTAGCTACATCCCTTTTCATACCCCTCAACCAAACTTGTCTACTAAGATCATGGTATATTTTTGTGCCTCTTAGATGTATCGTAAGGCGAGAGTGATGAAATTCTTGAAAGACATCATTCCTAATAGGCTCAGGTACAAACAACCGGTCAAGATAACAGACACTTGAGTCGGTATAAACATTCAAACCCTTCTCTTCTTTTCCTTTAGAGATTTTCTCTCAGATAGTCTCTACATCAGAATCACCCCATTGTGCTTCCATTACTCGACTAATTAGTGTAGGTTATGCAATTACGGTAAGCAAGGTAGTTTGCTTCGTGGACTCACGAAGTTGCAAGTTAAACTCACTAGTGTTGCCCATCGTCTTCCATTCTCTCATAGCGAGACTAGCTAAGGTACTTACAGATTTTTTACTCAAGGCGTCGGCCGCTACGTTGGCCTTTTTGGGATGATAGTGTAACTCAAAATCATAGTCTTCCATAAATTCCATCCACCTCCATTGACGTAAATTCAAATCTTTCTGAGTAAATAAGTACTTGAGACTCTTATGATTGGAAAATACATCAAATTTCACACTATACAAGTAATGTCTCTAGAGTTTTAAGGCAAAAATGATGGCGACAAGCTCTAAATCATGGGTCAGATAATTTCTCTCATGATCATCAATTGGCTTGAGCTGTAAACCACTACCCTTCCCTCTTGCATCAAAACACACCCCAGCATCACAATATATCGTATAGGCCAACTCATGTTCTGGTACAAGAAGAATAGGTGCAATAGTCAATCTAAGATTTAACTCTTGAAATGATCTCTCGCAAGCTTCATTCCAAACAAATTTTACACCCTTACGAGTCAATCTAGTCAATGGTGATGCTACAGAACAGAAATTCCTCACAAAGCGACGATAATAACTGGCTAGACCCAGGAAAATACGGATTTCAAAAGCATTCTTAGGCTATTCCAAATTTTGTATTGCCTCAATTTTGGAAGAATCTACTGTGACCCCATCTCCAGAAACTACATGGCCTAAGAACTTCATTTCGGAAAGCCAAAACTCACACTTTTTATATTTGGCATATAAACGATGTTCCCTATGAAGTTGTAGAACAATGTGAAGGTGGCCTTTGTGCTCCTTCTTAGAAGGTGAGTAGATAAGAATGTCGTCTACAAAGACAACTACAAACTTGTCGAGAAACTCTTGAAAGACTCAATTCATCAAGTCCATGAATGTATCAGGTGCATTGGTGAACCCAAATGGCATGACTAAAAGCTCATAATGGCCATATCTAGTACGAAAGGCCATCTTTGGAATGTCTTCTTCCCTGACTCTTAGTTGGTGATAACTTGATCTCAAGTCAATTTTCGAAAAACAATGCAAACCCTTGAGTTAGTTGAAAAGATCATTTATTCTAGGCAAAGGATACTTATTCTTGACTGTAACCGTATTCAGTTTACGATAATCTATACACAATCTCAATGAACCATTTTTCTTTTTGGCAAAAAGGGCTGGAGCACCCCAACATGAGATGCTAGGGTGTATGAAGCCGTTATCTAACAACTCTTGCAATTGTTCATTCAGACTAATCAATTCAGCCGATACAAACCTATACAGTGACATAGATATAGGTGTCATGCCTGCACCAAGTCTATGAAAAGTTTAACCTCCCGATGAGGCGGTAACTCGGTAAGGTCGTCCGGAAAGACATCTGGATACTCACAAACTACCCTAGGAAGTGTGTTTTGAACCACACCACTCCCATCATGGGTGAAGGTTAAGAGGAGAAAACTAAGCTTGCTCCACCCTCGAGAGTTATACACTAGCGACAACATTCTATTGGTTTTATCACCCAGAAAGGAGAAACAATCACTACTTGAAGTGCACACAGTAACTCTCCTACGATTGTAGTCTATAATAGCATGATAGGAGGACAACCAATCTATGTCGATGATGACATCAAAACTTGACATATCCAATAACACAAAGTTGAATGGAAGTCAACGGTTAGTGACCTCAATCACACACTTGTGACATTCTCGATTCAAGACAATCTTACCCTTAATAGGTGACTACCATAAGCGGAGACTCTAGTTGCTCAATTTCTAACCCCAAAATGGATATGAATGCATATACTATGAATGAGTGTGATGCCCTAATATCTATCAACACACTGGCCCAAGTATTGAAGATAAGATATGTGATGCCCCAAAAATTGGGAACATCAGATAATATATTAACAATTAAATACAAGGTTTATCCGAGGTAACAAGAGTAGGAAACGCCACTAATGAGTCCTTTGGCTAATAACCAAGCAAGATCTCAGGAAGGTTGGAGGAGTCAAAATAGCCTCCCTTCTAAGTCCAACCACCTTAGATAGCAAAGCTACCTTTTTGACAGATCTTGACAAGGTATTAACACAAGGCCTACATGAGTTGACAGAGTAGAAGGATAGGTTACAAATGTTATATATAAAAATTACAAAGTCATGTCTTCAAATACAACAAGCGATTAATCACTTACAATCTCATAATCGTGTTTACAAAACTAGTTCCTAACTCTCATAGGATAGCCATACGTCTTCAAATACTTTAGCTTTGCCTTCGACTGGTCTAATATTCCTCAATACCTGGCATGAAATGCCGTGAGCTTTGAATGCCCAGTAAACACACACACACCTTGTCTCTTTTTCCCAATTCAATACACCAACGCATTTATAACAAGCAAGTAGTGAAGCATGATATTCAAGTCAATAACATCAATTTCAATAACAAAGGAAAGGAACATGACATTCAAATGGATAACAAAGGCTACAATGTTAGTGGTTAGTATTCTAGAAATCCCCCAAAGAGATTTCATCCTCCCAACCACAAAAATTGGACTCGGATTTTCGGTATGCACCTTTTTTGCTGCTTTGCAGACCTTACCTCGGATGCCTACCAATGGTTATATACTGAGTAGTGCCAATCGAGGACCTCAAAAGCGACGGTAAAATAAGGGCCTTGCCTATAACCTCCTCCAACCTTATCCATCATAAGCACCTAGGGTCCAAATACAACTGATCCATTCAAGGGTTCCGATACAATCGCTTGTGCAAGACTTTCCTTCAATTAGGGAACACATCTCATCAATTCATACATAACACATTATCATCTCTTCATTATTCAAGTGATCAAAAACCCAATACCAACCCAATTAAGTTTCCCGTTGAGTTAAAAGTTTTAAATTAAAGTTAGAACAACTTAACTAGTAATATCCACATAAGCATGAGCACCATCAAATGAAGAGGATAAGGAACATAACCATAATACATACAATATCATACCAAGACATTTTCATATACTAATAAGCATATTCATAAAGTCAAGAGCACAAAACATCAATGTAAACAGAAATTTCAGATTCAGAGTCATTTAAAGATCAAGATTAAAAGAACTATTTCAGATTTTTTTCCAAATCCAGCCTTCCTATGGTTCGTAGAGAATTTTATCTAGTTTCAGAAAATGTTTCAGAAATGGAATAGCTTTTCCAGATAATTAGTTATTTCAGAAATACTCCAGCTCTGTCCAGATTCGTCGACCGTTATGAAAATTGGATTTTCTCACAAACCGCTCACTCTTTTTCAATGAAATGATTTTTACTTGAAAACAAACTCCTTAAGGAAGATTATTACATAAAATTTAGGTTCAGAATATTTTTCTACATTTTTCTAAAATTTTTGAAAGTTGGCTTGAAAACAGATTTCTCTGGCACAATTCTTGAAATAAGAAAGTTGGTGAGAAAAGAGGTCAACTAGAGGAAATTTTCCACTTATCTTGTGATGAAAACATGCTAAATAATATTTATTAAACTCAAAAATTTGAGGTGAAGGTGTGCCTTTGGAAATTTTGAGAGATTGATATGGAGAAAGGTAGCCTTATACCGATTAAGAGAAATATAAGAAGGTTAGAATCAAGGCTCAACTCCTTTCATTTTTAACACAAGAATGCCACCAAAACACACCTGAAATGAATGTTTAAAACTTCTAAGAGCATGTATTTGAATGGAAAAATAAAAGAGAGTTGTGTTGTGGCTTACTTGATTGCCTAGTGAAGTGTTTGCACAATTTCTTCTCCTTTTCCTTTCCTCTACCACCAAAGCTCTCTTCCTCTCTTTTTCTCTCCCTCAGCTGAAATGTGTAGTGTGTGAGTGTGTTTGATGTGCAAAAATGCTAGGGGAGAGGTCCTATTTATAGAAAAAAAATTATAGTGGAAAGTCTAAAAAGCCCTTGGTTGGAATTGGATGGAAGAATTTGTAATTGGTTGGAATGGAATGAAATGGAGGTTGATTAAGAAGATTAATTATAACTTGGAACATGATTTAGTCCTAGTTTGGTCAAGATAGAACTAGATTGAGAACTAGTACAAACATATCTCCATGATTTGGGGATTTAGTCAAAATTCTTCATGAAATCAAGCAT
This sequence comes from Camellia lanceoleosa, assembly GCA_025200525.1. NCBI lineage: Eukaryota > Viridiplantae > Streptophyta > Magnoliopsida > Ericales > Theaceae > Camellia > Camellia lanceoleosa. The sequence goes on from CM045763.1 coordinate 159,629,865, forward strand.
TCTTGTCCCAAAAAGTACACAACAAAGGGTTCATCTAGGGTGGCCAGCCACTTGATGATGATTTGAGAGAATGAATTTATTTTTTTCTTGTGTACAAATGTTGAAAATTGTAAAATATAGTGTATAAAATAAGTTTTAATGTACAAGTGTATATGTATATATAATAGTACTTGTTTGGGGTCAATAAGTGATTTAATAAAAGTGTGAGGGCTTAGGGTTTAACTTATGAATTGGAACATTTATTTTAGTGTAGAATTAAACTAAATTAAGATTAGAGAATCTAATTTGGTTTGGATTTCTTATTTCGACTAAAAAGGTGATCAACCGACAAACGCGATAAAAATGAGAAAAACCTAGGGTTTTCAAGTGGTAATTCCATATTTAGGGAGTCAATTAATTAGTATTAGAATATTAGAAAATGATTCCTAAGTTACTGAAATCGATTATGGTTTGCGAGTTTTCAGTTGGCGCATATATTTTGATCATAGGGTTAAAATTGTAATTAATTAAGAAACTGAGGGACTTCAAGGAAATAATTTAAAAGTAAGGGACTTTTAAGAAAGTAAAATTTTTAGGGGCCTCACAAGATATGTTCCTCTCATAACGGATGGTCCTGTACACTTCTTAGATGAGGAAATGGCATACACCCTTCCCTGTGACCTCTATTCTACTAGGTTGCCTCTCGGAACATAGGCTTGTTGCACAGATTGTGCAGATGTGGCCTTGTGCATTGCCCTAGATACCTATCCCAATTGGGTGAGCTGATGTGACTGCCTCTACCCCTAACCTGTCTGGAAACCTTTTGAATGGCGGGACCCTGCTATGCTAGTTGACCCTGTTCTCTGTAGGCAAAACTTTTTAAAGTGCTCTGATTGACCGCATTGGTAACAAAATGGTGCTTGGCCTTTATTCTGAGATTGGCTCTGGGAGCATGCCAATTGTGTCTGAGCCCCAACTCTCTGTCTACATTCTGAAGCCTTGTAATCCAATTGGCTGCATTTATAACCAGCACTACAGGTTTGACCCGTGCTCTCTAGACCCCTAATCGTCATTGAGCTCGAAGACTTAATCTGTTGCAGTGATGACTGAAAGGACGATGAACTCCTAGACTTTTTCAAAGACCCTGAATTACCTCTATACTCTGAGTACCCTGTCCTCTATGACTTATGCCTGTCTGGCTCAACCTCCACCGTAATCTCTATATGAGCCACGACGTCCACAAGCCGGTCATAATCTCTGATCATATTACCGACCACCTTCGTAAAAAATTTCAGTCTCAATCTCTTCTCAAATTCTAAACATCGGTTCTCCTCTGTCGCCACAAGCTTAGGTGCAAATGAGAAAGAATGGTGAAAGTGGCTTCAAACTCAACTAGTGGTGTGTCCAGCTGTAACAGCTCCTCAAACTACCTCTTCAACCGCTCCTTAGTAGTGGGAGGGAGGAATTTCTCCTGGAATGCATGATTAAACACCTTCTAGGTGTGCTCTGTATGGTTCTTGGCATACTTCCACCATTGCCTGACTTCTGCCTTCCGTTGGTAGGCCGCTAACGCCACTAAAAGCTCACCCTCATAGATGTCCAAGATCTCAGAAGATTTGACTATATGTTCTAACCACTCATTTGCTTTCATAGGGTTGGGCTCACCACTAAACTCGGCGGCATTGGAACAAAAGAGTTCATTCTTTAGAGAGGTAGTTCTAGTCTCTCCTTCTACGGTCCCAGCCTTATGCTTGGCTCTCAATATATCCATGGACTCCCTAAGAGCCCTAGCCATCTCCAAGGCCAAAGTACATATTGCATCTTGGGCCGGTAGAGTGACACATTGTTCTAACGCACTCCTTCTTCTTGTGGAGGGATCTCTGGTTAGGTCAAAATATTTCGACTGTCCTAGTGAGGTTTGCCATGACCTTTAACTCATCCAGACATCTTATAGAAATAGAGATAAAATTGTAAATTCAGGACTCACAATCTCACACTTAATCTCACCTATCATAAACGAGCTAAGATGAAACCACTTATACACCTAAGTCACAATAAACAATCCACATAAGCAACTTGTTACATAGAGCACATACGAACCACCCATCTAAGATATTAACCTGTTCCATGATGCTCAAAGACTTCCAAGTGAAAAAAAACATTAATCAAATGCATTTCCAAATGGACTTCGATGAGTGTGATGAATGCAAGTTGTTCCTAGAAGATTGATCCATGCCCACATTTCCAAATAAACACATAATCATATAACGATTAACATTCCTTCCTGGCATGGCAAACCCATTATGGCGCAAGCCACTTTCCACGAGCTCAAGGTATTCAAACCTTGTTAGTTCTGATACCAATTTGTAATGCTCCCAAATTAATAGAAGTAAGATATCATCAAAACAATATAAATCCAAGATATTAACACAATTAATAGTGACTTTAGCTCAAAGTCCTCTTTCTCATTGAACTACAATTTCAGCTTATAATTTCCACGTTCGAGTATTAGATAAATCTTCATAAAGTATAGTTCCAAAAGTTAGAGGATACAAATAAGATACCTTAATGGCCTACCAATAAGGAAGGCATGGCCTTTTTACCAAAAACAAAAAAAAAGAAAAGAAAAGGGACACACGGTCCTAAACATGTATCTCGAAGCTTCTACATTAAACATCCATAAGCTTCCATACTCCAACCAAAAACAAAAGAGTAAACTTTGTCCTCATTGAGATGGTTACACATCACCAATTCTTGAAATTTTGTTAGATAGGAATGAACTAGATGCCCAGTAGAAAGACTTTTAAAAGAGTATCTAATTGCTTGAAATCCATGTGACATCATCATAACCAAAACATTATCTTTTGCAACTCAAGTTGGAAATCTAAACAATGAATCAAAAGTATCCTATTTCCATAAAAAGAAAATCACATTTCGACACTAAGGGTAAATGCACCATGAGTCCCTAAAGAGAGTTCCAAAACATACATATACATAGGTTTGTATCCAAAACAATCCACACATTTTGCGGCTATCAATACGGAAGGAAATGGGCACCCAAAATCATCAATTTTTCTACATTTACTGACTACAATACGGTAGGACCAGTGGACACCGTAAAAACATTTCCCACATTTGTCTGACAATAGGCTCAAGACAGGGCAATTGGGCACCAGATTTCCTCGCGCTTGTACCAACACAACACTTTCCTAAATCTGACTCTTTACCCGGACTCACATGCTATTTACCACCCCTTTAAACAATCTTCTCAAAGTCTTCAAGTAGTTATACATTCATGAAAATAAAGGTAACCTTTCGCTATTCAATAAATTGTGACAATTATAACATGAAAATTCTTAAAGTAGTCTCAATGAAATCTCAAGAACATTTCAACTTCATAATTCTCCATTCAAATATTACTTTAACATCATAATCTAACCATCAATTTAAAGAATTAAGGATCAATTTAATTCATCACATTACTTCTAAATTTTTAAGACTTAGTGTTTTCATAAAATTTGGGGCTTTTGCCCCTCCAACATATATAATAGTAGTTTTCATCTAAAAGTTCCATAATTAAAAGCTAGTAGTAAGAATCTTGAGATAATTGTAGAAAAAACTTTATTTTTGAAAGAAAACTTTAATTTATAAACTCAAACATTCATCCATTCATCCATTCATCAATGTCATGACAAAACCACATAAATAACTTCAAATCAAAGAGATACAAGGTTAAAAGTAATCTTACCTCAAATATCAAAGCAAAGAAGCTAGCCCAAAGATGAATGCCTCAAGAAGCAAAATCCAATTAGTGGAAAAGCTTGATTTTCACTTAAACTCCAACTTTTGTAAGAAAAAAGGTTGCAAATATAAGTAAAATAGAAGATTTCTAGAGAGATAAATCTAGGGTTTTCGAAGCTAGGGAGAGAGGAATGAGAGAGAAAAGAAAAAGTGAGGAAAGTGATCTAAAAAGTGACTTTTTAAGTAGCTGAAATCGCGCAGACCGCTCGAGCGGTAAATGAAACCTTCCAGTATCTCTTTCTGCAAATCAAGATATTGATGATCCCCATTTCTTTACTCGAGCAACCACTATATCACTTGAGGGGTCCCTCGACTTGCAAAGCTAACTACTGGGAGCCTTTCATCTTTGCTGGAGTTTTCACTGCTCGAGTAGTCACCTGGGACGAATTGTTAAAGAATTTCTCTAGAAAATTAAGTGTTGAGGGAGACCGCTTGAGTGAAGATGCGTGTCCGTGTAGACACCCCATTTTTGACCGACCTTAAGACTCAGACGTCATCGTTTGAGCACTCGATGATTGTGCATGTTTGTGCTCGTTTCGAGTTTTCGGAGTTTTCGGTTGAGTGCCGTGCCTTCGGGCCTCTGAACTCTTTATGTTTTGGCTTGGTTCGTGGACCATGCCTTGTTGACCCTGCCTAGATGGAAAGAGAGGTCCGTAGACCACTTTTCGTAGTTGTAGACTACTTTTCCCTCTTGTAGGCTAGTTTCCGGTTTCCGGGGCCTTCGGCCGAATGCCTTGTCTTGGGACCTCTTAACGTTCTCCTTTTGGCCTGGTTTTCGGACCATGCCTTGTTGCCTTTGCCTAGAAGGAAACAGAGATATGTAGACCACTTTTTGTGGCTGTAGACCACCTTTCCCTCGTAGACCACTTTTTGTGCTCGTAGACTAGTTTTCGGGGCTTTCGGCTGCGCACCTTGTCCCGCGGACTTTTGTCTTTCATCATTTTTGGTTTTTTTTTGGCACAAACCTTGTTTTCCTTGCTTGGAGGGTGGAATAAGGGTTGTAGACCAGTTTCTCTCCCTGAAGACCACTTTTTGTGCCTGCCAGCCAGTTTTCTGGTCGGCCAACAGGTCTTGGTGGTCTGTGGACCCCCTAAAGTGGTCAAAAACCATGCCACCACCTTGCTTTCTTTGTGCAGACCACTCCTCCCCTTTGCCGACCACTTTTCATTCTTGCAGACCACTTCTTCTGGTCGACCGACCAGTGCAAGTAGTTGGCCGACCACTTCAACTGGTCGGCAGCTTTCCTATACTTTCTATAGATATTTTCCATGCCAGTTGTGCCAGCTGTTGGGCACAGAAAGCATCCTCCATACACGTGTATGGAGGGATTGATTCAAGCTTCAAGCTTGCTCAACAAGCTTGATGCATGCTTTTCTATAAAAGGGAACCTCCTCTCTCTTATCTCAGGTTTAGAAAATTGCTTAGAGAGATATACATACACTTCTATCTCTATATTGCTCCTTTGTCTTCATATTTGTGCTCAAAAGTGCCATTTCTTCACACTTTTGCACACAAACACATAGTGAAACACCTTTGCTTTGGAGCTGAGGCACCCTGAAGCTAGTTTTGGAGTTTTTGGATTGCTTTTGGTCCAAAAAAGTTGCTGGAGTTGCAGCTTTGAAGTTTTTCTTCAAGGGCGAGTTTCTAACCCCTTAAAGCTTTGTTTTTGGTTAAGCCTTTGGCCCTCTTTGCATGCTGATTTAGGCCTAACTTTAAACTGTAAAAAGTTCTGATTTTAAGTGCTTGAAATGTTTGTTTAAGGCTTCTTTGGTGTTGGGGGTGGTCTACTCCCTTGCATGCCATATTTGCTAGGCTTTTGAGCCATCACTTTAGGCCTTTGTGATCACCTTTATTTGGCCTTGTCACCACTGAATTCTAGAGGAATTTTAGTGGTGGAAAGTGTGTTTTGAGGTCTCAAATAGGAGGGGGTTGTCCCCCCCTCGTCTTCTCTTGTTTGTTTGTGTTGATGGCTCATCAAAGGAGCATGTAGCTCTATCTTCTTGAAGCTTTGTTTGAGCACTTTTTTGTGACCTTTTAGACCTGCCATGACTCTGTTTTTGGCTATCTTGGTCACCCTTTGCATGCTTCTTGTATGTGTAGTGTAATCCTATGCTTGGCTCATCAAAGTAGCATGTTTGTTAAGCTTGTTTTGGCTCCATCTTAGCATGTCTTAAGCATTATTTCAGCATGTTATAGCTCTATCTAGGGTTGGTTTGATAGCCTCTTGCATGCTCCTTGCACTTGTAGTGTATTTCCATTCACTAGCCTAATATGCATCATGCTTTTGACCATCATTCTAGCATGCTTTTGGCTCCACTCTAGCAAGCTTTTACTCATGTTTTTCCATGATTAAGCTTTGTTTTAAATTGTTTTGGTCATGCATGCCTTGCTTTGTATAGCCATAGTGCATTCTTGCTCACTAGCTTTGAGTTTCCAAGTCACTAGCATGCATTGCTTGGGCCATTTGCATGATTTGGCATCAATTGATATGTGATTTCAGAGCATGTTTCACTGCCATGTCCTCACATCTCTCACTCTTTCAATGCTTTGGAGGGTTGGTGCTTTATGCCTTAAACATGAGCCATTATGTATGCCATCTTGTCTAAACTTGTGGGCTATCATTTCAGTGTGTTTTTGGTCTTGTTTTGCCATGCCATAACTCTAAATTTTGTTAGTGAAGTCATCTCATGTTTGGTTTTGGTAGGCGTAGTGTAATCCTTCTTATTGGCCTTGCATATTCCATGCTTCATGCCCTTCATGCTAGCATGTGTTATCTCTAGTCCATACATGTTTTATCATCATTTTGACATGCTCTAGGACTATTTTGGGTTGTCTTGGCCATATGGTTCATGTATTGCATAGCTGTAATGCAATTGGCCTTACTAGCCTTGAGTTTTGAGCCTTCTAGCATGCTTCATTTGTGACATGTGCATGATTTGGCATCATTTAACATGATATTTCAGCGCATATAGCATTGCCATATTCTCACTTCTTTCACTCTTTGAGTGTCTTTAAGGGTTTTGCCTTTGTGCCTTGCTTATGGCCTAATGTGTATGCATGCATGTCTAGACTTGTGAGCTCACATCTCAGCATGTTTTGGTCTTTGTTTTGACCTAATTGAGCTCTGTCCATGGCTGGTTTAGTCATTTGTGCCATGTATTGCATGCCTCTTGTGTAGTCCCTCTTGGTGGCCTTATGCCTTAGGCCCTCTTGCATGCTATACTTGTGTTGATTGAGTGGTTTGGCATCATTTCACACCTAATTTATCTCGCAATGAGGGAGACAAGTCTCGTGCCCTAAAGATCACTAAGGAGTTCTTTCGTTTTAATCCACCAGAGTTCGCATAAGGGCTAAAACTGTTAGAGGTAGAAAACTGGTTAGAACAGGTCACTAAGACTCTTGATATGCTCAGTCAAAGATGAGGGGTTGAGAGTGGCATTAGCAAGTTTTCTACTGAAGAGAGATGCTGGGTATTGATGGAAGTATGTAAGCCCTACCATAGGCACCAATTGGACTGCATTCATTGAGCCCTTTTGGGCCAAATACTTTTCTCCTTTTGCTCAGGAAAGATTGAGGAAACAATTTGTGGAGTTGCGCTAAGGTACTACTCCTTTGGCATAGTTTGAGGCGAGGTTCACCAGTTTGTCTAGATTTGCTCCAGAGCTGGTAGTAATTGAGGAGCATCGTTTTATTGAGTTTGAAGAGAGGTTATGCGATGATATTCGATGGAACATGGTTAGGTGCATGCATAGGACCTATCACACACTAGTGGAAGCGGTGGCTCACGTGGAAGCCACCAACCTTGAGGTTGGCCCAGATAGAGGGGAAAGGGCCATATTGGCGAGTTCTTTGGTTAGGGAGCACACCAGACCTAGTAAGAGGCAAAGGAGAGTAGAATCTTAATCACAAGCTCAGTCTCAACCTCAATCTAGCTTTACCTCATTGAGTCCATCCTTCGGGAGATCCAATCAGACTCAGGTTTTTTCGAGTCGGTCATAGAGCAGAGGACCACCTTTTTGCTCCAAGTGTAGGCAGTTGGGCCATGTTAGGTGTCATTGCCCTTCGTGTCGGTAGGGTCCGTGTCAATAGTCCCGGTATGGACGGTAGTGATATTATGTAATGGTGGAATTTTTGTGCCTTGGTACTATGATGTAACTTCTCTTTTATGGGGGGCCTTGTGCCTATGGATGTTGTGTGTATATATGTGTGTATGTGTGTGTGTGTGTGTTTTTGTGACCCAACAGTGTGGGTGTGTAATTAATTTTGGAACTTGCGATTGTTGGAAGGTGCTATGAGAATTTGTAATCTTAACCTTGTTGTGTCACTATGATTATCTTCCTGAATGAAGCATGTATTGGCTTATGAGTCTTAATTTGAATTAGAGTGTTTGTTGAGAAGTGGGAGATGTATGTTGATGAGATTAGTCTTGGAATGTGGCAAGGATGGGGTTTTGTAGTTCTAAAGGGGTGTAATTGGGGTGAGATGGAACCTTATGATTGTAAGGGGTTAGTTGAGTTACTTAGAAGATTGTGAAAGTGCTTGGAATGGATGTGAGTTTCATGTCTCTTAGGAATGTAAAAATGGCCCGTGGCCAATGGGCAGCCCGAAGCTCGCTCGCGGCCCAAGGTGGGCCAGACCCGTTTAGGCCTGGGCCCAAGCCTAGCTCGAGGCCTTGGGCTTGGACCTGGGCCATCGTTTTGAAGCCTGGCCCAACCTGTGGCCTGGCCCATTGGCCTGCTCAAGGCCCACTCAAAAGCCCAGCCCGCCCGAGGCCCAATGTTATTTTTAATGGAAAATAATAAAATTTTGGTGGAAAACATTAAAAAAAATTGTTTAGGCCCTCTCAAAGCCCAAGCCTAGGCCTAGGCCCAGCGGCCCGGCCTGAGGCCCAATTCACTGGCTCGACTAAAGCCCGAATAGCCCTGGGCCTGGGCCTAGTTTTCTGGTCCGTGGGTCGGCCCGGTCCAGCTCGATTTTTGGTGGGAGCCTGCAAGGCCCGACATGGGCCTGGCTTGGCCCTAGCCATAATTACACCCCTAGTGTCTCTTAGTGATGAGGGTATTGTTGGTGTAGTGGTTGCTAAGAGTTGGTAGTTGTGTGTAGATGTAAAGGGGTTGCAGTATTCAAGTATTGAGTGGCATGGTCAAGACTTGTATAGGGTTCATGAACGTGAAGGGAACTTGGTAGTTAGATGCTAGAAGTGTTTCTCTGGAGGAAGTACGGGTTGTGTTCTCGAGTAATGGGTGTAGTGGGGGTGATGATTGTTTTGTGTGTTCGGAGGAGGTTGATTGCCATTGACATTATCGGTCTTGTTTTGTGCTAAAAAGGGGGTTTTGCCATATTGGCATGAAAGTGGTAAGGATTATTGGAAACGGTGCTAGTGCGGTGTATGTTTGAGGAATCCAGTGAAATTCTAGGAATGTGTGGAATGGTGTGTGGAGCACCATTTCAGAGTAAATGACGTGGGGCAACATGTAGATGTTTGGGTGCCTGGGGCAGGGTTATTGAGTAGTTGGTCGGTTGATTGATATTAGATTTAGGGTAACAAATAGTCACTTTAGAATGGTTTGGATGTGAGTATGGTGGTAAGTTTGAGAAGTACCTTGGAATGGTTTTTGTGAGTGTTGAGTCTCCTATACGTAGTGGCGAGGCTTTGGTGAACTTGTCTCAAGTTGGTGGAAACTCCTCGGGTTGGGGGTGACGTAGTATAGAATTCTTGTCTGGTCTGTGTGTTGTGCCTTGTGTGAGTGATAAGCGACAATGATGAATATGAGAAGAGGGAATTGTAAGGTGGTGAATTTTTTCCTCATGCTTGATTGTGTTGTCGCATGATTGTTACCTCTCTAAATTATGATTATGGCATCACTGGGAGAGAGATGGTTATTGTTGGGTGTTGTGTTGGGATTTACCAGGTGAAATGTTGAGAATGATTTGGAAAAATGAAAATTTCTTTTTCTTGTGTTATGGCCTAGAATGGCACGGTTAAACCAGCCGTTAAAAATTTAATCTAAGTTGTGTTAATGAGTAGCTTGTTTGATTTAGTGGAAACTGTATATTAACGAGTCATGAGGGTATTGGTTAAGTGTTTTGAGTAACACTTTTTGTTTTTAGAAAATGTTTATGAAATTGTGAGTTTGCAAGAAAGATGTGTTTTGATGATGAATGGTGTAAGTTGGAACACCTTTTGAGAAAGAAGATATATCAAAATGAACAATTTTCAAGAAAGATGATTTTTTTTTTTAATAACTAGAAGAGATTGTTCATAGCTTTACCTTTATATAACGGGGTTGTATATAGATTTGGTGATGCTTGCTAATTATATATGCATACATCTATTGGTATGTTTGATTTTAAAGGAAGTGTAATGCGATTGGGATTGTTGTATTGAGTTGTGTCTTTGGACTGTGCGTTGCGGTCCATCTTCTTCTTTTGCCAATATTGGCTAGGTATTTGTTAAATGATGGTTTCCTTTCCCTCCGTAATTGGGTTTTGATCACTTGGCGGTCTTTGTACGCATTGTTGTCGGTTGAGGAGTTGTTGTTGAATATGGGGGTGCGAATGGTTAATGGTATCCCTTGTCTCTTAGACCCCAATGAGTGTATAGGTCGAAAAGGCGTTCGTGATCTCATCCTTGTGATTCTTCTTGTTCGGGTGTCTTTGGGGCCCCGATGTGTTGGACTAGAATTCAAGAATTTATCCCAAGTACGAATCTAGCTTTTGGTTGGTGGTGGTTTCTCTTCCCTAAGATTAAGTTGCTTTTGTTTCGATTCCTTCTTTATTTCAGGAATCCATTCCAAGTGTGGATCTAGGTTTAAGTTAGGGGTGGTATTTTCGTTGATGTTTCGATTGCTTTTGTTTCAGTTCTTTCCTAATTTGGGGGATGAAATTTCTTGAGGTGCAGAGATTGTAGCACTCTAGAAAATTTCATTTTTCTTTCTTATCACTCGAGCAATGGATTGATCGCTTAAGCGGTCTTCCGAAGCTTCCAGTACTTTTGCAGGTCTGAGATTCTAGGAGATGTTGATGTTCACTCAAGCTCAGAGTTGGTTGCTCGAGCAGTGTGGTGTATCTGACGCTCAAGCGTAGGAGTGGTCACTCGAGCAATCTGTTCAGGATCAACATCTTTAAAAGTTATTTTTGGTCCACTTTTCTTCATTTTCTCAGATTCTTTTCTCTCCCTTCTGCCATTATTGAGCTCTAAGCTCAATAAAGCTGGTTTTCATCTCTTTCTACTACTTTCCTAACCGATGTTCCTTATATAAAATGAAGAGCACCATGAGGGTTTCTTATCAATTTGAGCGGATCATGTTTTCATCGACATTGGAATTTTGGGGTTCTTCCTCTTCTTGCTAGAGGTAGGGATTTAGTTGCTTCTCTTCAATATTTTCTCATAGATAGATGGGTGGTATATTTGTATTGCATAAAAATCTCATGTTGAGGGATTTTCTTAAAATGCATATAGAGGGAGCAAGCGTTTCCAAATCAAGGGAGTTAACTTTATGATTTATGGGATTTGAGGAAGTTTTGGATAATTGGAACGTGATTTTGCACATTAAGGTAAAAAGCCCTAATTTTTGTCAAACCCTAGTTATGCATTTTGTCTTCAAAATGACAAATTATTTCAATTGGCATTGAATTCTTGAAATTTAGTTTATGATTGGTTAAGATGAGTATAAATGTTGATAATTAAATGTTGTGAAAGTGATTATGGTTTATTAGGGTTATGTTGGAGAAAATGGTAATGTGTTGTAGACACCGCATTTTTGACCGTCCTCAAGACTTGGACGTCACCATTTGAACACTCGGTGATCATCCATATTTGTGTTCCTCTTGAGTTCTCGGAGGTTTCGGTCCCGCGCCTTGCCTCAAGACCTCTCGACTTGTTTGCTTTGTGTTTGGTTATGCACCAAACACTTTTGTTTTTGCTTATGAGGGCAGGGAATGGCTTGTTGACCATCCCCACAACTCACCGACCATGGCTTGAGGCCACCAGCCCTGTTTTCTTGCTATCGGCCAAGAGTTTTGGCTGGTCGGCATTATGTTTGGTCGACCGGTCCCTTTTGTTGGTCAATCGGCCATTTATGCTGGTCGACCCCTTTCCATCTGCTTTTGGCAGATATTTTATGCCAGTTGTAACAGCTGGCATCCACAATACACCCCCTTCATACATGTGTATGGAGGGATTTGCCTATTGGTTAGCTTCTCTTAGAAGCTTTGCAATTTTGGAATTCTATAAAGAGGGAGCTTCTCCTCCCTCCTCAAGGGTTCCAGAGGTTCTAAAATTAGGGTTAGAAAGAGTTGTATCTATCTTTCTCTATATCTCCCTCTCTTTGCATATTTGTGTGTGTATAAGGTTGTTTTGTTCATACTTTTGCACTTAGACACCTAGCATTACACCACTCTTGGGTTGTTGAGGCATTAGAGGGTTGTTGTTAAGGTTCTTGAGCTGATTTTGATCAGAGAAACCTACTGGAGCTTGGTTCTTGAAGAGGTTCTACAAGGGTGAGTTCCTTGCTTTAGATTCCCCTTTTTTTGCACAAGCTTTTAGCCTATCTTGCATCTGTTTTTAAGCTTAACTTATAACTGATAAAAGCTTTGATTTTAAGTACTTAAAATAGTTGTTTAAGATCACTTTGGTGTTTGGGGTTGTTTACCCCCCTCTTAGGCCTTGTTTGGCCTCCTTTTTGTGCCTTTTTTGTGAGCTCTGGGACCACCTGGATTTCAGTGGTGGGGATGGTGTTTTGAGGTCCTAAGAAGGAGAGGGCCATCCCCTCTCCTTGTTGTCTTCAATACTTGTTATATTTGCCTCATATGTGAGCACCCTTTTTAAGTTCATGGTGGCCATGTCTTAGCTGGTATTTGTGGTTGTTTTGCCATGGTATACCTCTGTTTCAAGTTGGTTTAGACATGCCATGTATGCTTCATACACTTGTCTTGTAATCCCATGTTTTGGCCTTAATATGCATTATGTTGTAACATGTGTTTTTAGCATGATTTTGGCTCAACTTCATGAAGCTTTTAGGCTTTTTGTAGCATGCTTAAGCTCTGTTTTTCATTGATTTGGCCATGCTTGCATTGTTTTGTATAGCTACCATGTAATCTAGCTTGTTAGCTTTGAGTGTTCAAGTCATGAGCATGCTTTATTTGGATCATTTTAGTGGTTTGGCATCACTTAGAATGTGTTTTCAGTCCATGTTTCATGCTCAAACACTTGCACTTATAACTCCTTTAATGCCTTGGATAGTTTGTGTTTTATGCCTCATAAACATGACATTGTGTCTAGGCATTTGGGATGCCATCTAAGTGGGTTTTTGGGCTCATTTTAGCATGACATATCTCTGATTTTGGTTGCTTAATTCATGCCATGTTTGGTTGCATTAGGTGTAGTGTAACACCTCTTTGATGGCCTTGCATGTTTCATGTTTTTTGCCCCTTTGTTTTGGCTTGTTTGGCCTTGTTCATTGCATGTTTAGGTTCATTTTGGCATGATCTAGGACTGTTTTAGGTCATACTTGCCATATGCTTCATGTTTTGTGTGACCATGGTTTGAGCCCTTTGGCTAGTCTTAGGCCTTGAACCTTCTTGCATGCTTGGATTGCTTTACTTGGTCAATTTGGCATCATTCCTAGCATGTTTTCAGAGCTTAACATGCTTGTCATTGGTCCATGTTTATCCTCTTTTAAGTGTGCTTAAAAGTTGCCCTTCTATGCTTGAGTGTTGGACCATTATACATGCATGTTTGTATGTGGATTTGTCTTTCATTCCATAGCATTATGGCCACTGTTTTGGACCTATTAGAGAGCGGTCCATCTTGGTGTAAGCCCATCCTTTGCGTGTTGTTGCATGCTTGCCTTGTATGTTGTTGCATACTTGGTCGACGGCATATTGTTGTATGCTTAAGTTGCATTTTGCATGCTTGTTAGCTTGGATTTTGTCATATGTTTGATATGTTGTCGTATGCTTGCATGTTTGCATGCTTGTTCACATGCTCATATTGCATTAGTTTGCTTGCATGTCTAGGTTGCGTAGCATTGTGTACGTTTGCATCCCTTGCTTCTTGATAAACCATGGTAGAGGTTGGAGGTCCTTCATTTGTTTTTTGTGCATCTCATTTGACATTAAAATGCACACTTGACACTTTGGGCCATCATGCATTGAACTGCGTGATTGGTGGCCCGAGGGTCGGGAGCCACACTCCTTTGAGTTCATAACATGAGAGAAAGGGTGGTCATGTATACATTGCTTTGAAAATGCATTGCCATGCCTTGTCTGTCCTCTGCTATAGCAAAATAGGTTTCTGCAGGAATAGATGGTCGGTCGACCATCTTTATTGCCGGTCGGCTACAAATGTTTGGCTGAGGGCATCATTTTTGGTCGATGACCAGTTTCCCATGGTCGGTGGTGTTTCCTCTTGGTCGGTGACCTCCCACAATGTTCAGGGAGTAGTTCAGAATCAACCTTGGGACTTGTGCAGTCTTCAGAGATTGCAGAGGAGTGTAAATAGCGGCAACATATGGCATGGCGATGGATTTTCCGAGCGAAGCCGAGGATGCATGCATTGGTCCCTCTTCCCGAGGCTGTTTTACTGCTTTCAGTAGTTTAATTAATTTGTTTAATTAATTAAGGGTCTGTAATATTTAATTAGCTTGTTAGTTAATTAATTTCTATTATTCTTTCGGTCCCCCCGCGAGAGGGCGAGTTTTGTAATAAGCGTGCGTGTGTGTGATGCATGTCTTCCAACCCCCATTTCTTTCTCCCTTTTACTTAACCGCTTACGATGGTTAGTTTTAGGGCATATTTGGTTTAGCATACCTTATGCTATGCATGTTTGCATTCATTCATTCGTATTGCATGCACCGGGCTCGGCGCATCATACTAATTGCATCGTATTTCAATTCCAAGTTGAATACGTGTATCAAGTTGTCGCATTTCACATGCCATTCTTAGGATTAGCCAAGCCTATTCTAGTTGCATTTTGCTTGCGATGCATTAGCCATTTTAACATGAACTAGGATCATGTATGATTCCTAACTAGTTTCTTATTTTGGCTCGGAGTACTTGGTAAGCTTTTTATGCTTTGGCATCTTGCATGAGTGTGAGTGTTGCCATGATAGCATGCTTGCCATGAGACTATGTGCTTATGTGTTATAACTGCCTGAATGCCTGTGGGTGAAGGTTGGGTTGTTTGAATTGGAATAATTCATCGAAATCCATGTTCTAGCCTACTTGCGAGTAGCAAAATTCGAAACCATTTCCAAACAAATGGATATGCGATGCTTTGTTCCAAGTTAGGCGATCTAGTCTATACTTGTGTGGTGTGTGCATCACATAGTAATTCTAGGCCAATAACCGGAATAAGAACACATAATGTTTTCAAAACCCGATATCATGGTTAGTAGAGGCCGATCTTTGATCGGGCGAGCGGGGGTGCTCATAGATGACCTTCCCCAATCATACCCAAGTTCCCGAGCCGAGGCAACTTTGGTGATGACGGACACGTCGCCTTAGGCAACGAGTCAGGGTTTCCTAAATTTCCCAAAAACAAAATATTTAGGTGGCGACTCTGTATCTGGCAAAGCAGTCCATGTTTGGCACTTCTTTCTAAAAAATCTATTTTTCAAAATGATTTTCCAGATTTGGACTCTTTGATGATTCATCAGTCTTGTATTGCACTCTGCGAGATTAGATACAGGACCGTGAGATGGAGTCCTGAACTGTAGTGAGCCCAAACGAACAAAATGGGATTTTCCCTCCCGGGACGTTCGGGGACATCTACATGTGTAGACACCTCATTTTTGGCCGTCCTCAAGACTTAGATGTCATCGTTTGTGCACTCGATGATTGTGCTTGTTTGTGTTCATTTTGAGCGCTTGAAGTCCTTGGCGGAACACCTGGTCTTTGAGCCTCTAAACCTTGTCTGTTTTGTGCATGTTTTTGGACCAATAGCTTGTTGCCTCTTGTCTGGAGAAGTGCATGACCTGTCGGCTAGCCCCTTGGATTGTCAGCCGTAGTTTGTGCCTGTCGGCTACTAGTGGTGGCCAACGACCATTGGTCTCCTTTTCTAGATATTTGTTTGCCAGCTGTGCCAGCTATTGCTCACTGAGCTGCATCTTCATACACGTGTATGGTAAGATGTATACAAGCTCAAACCTTGCTTTTCTACATATATGGGGTGTCCTCCCCCCATTTTGGAGGGTTAGACATTTTGAACCAAAAATTTCTCTCTCTCTCTCTCTCTCTCTCTCTAGCTTTCCCTCTCTCACTTGATATTTTGTGCTTTGTAGTTAGTTTTCTCTACACTTTTGCACATCAACCCTTAACCAAACTTGGGCACCATTGAGCTGAGGTCCCTTGGAGTTGTGTTTGAGCCTTGGAAGAGGGTTTGAGCTTGAATTTGTGGTTGAATTGTGCTTTGCTTCAAAGGTATAGAACTTACCTCATTTAAGCTTATTGTACATACTTGCTTTGTCATCTTTTTCTACTATTTTAAGGCTGTTTTTGAAGTGTAAAAAACTCTGTTTTTTAGGCATAAAAGTGGTGGTTTGAGCCTTTGTGAGTTAGGGGGTTGTCCCCTCTTTTTGCTCCTTAGCTTGTGAAGTTTTTTGTGCTATTTTCCATCACATTCAAAACAACTTTTTTGGGCCTTTTAACCATTGAAATTCAGAGGTTTTTTAGTGACAAAAATCTTCTTTTGAAGTACAAAATTGGAGGGGTTAGCCTCCCCTTCTTGTTGTCTTGCTTGCATGCTTAGTTGCCTTACATATTAGCATGTTTTTATAGCCTAACTTAGCTTTGGTCCAGCATGTTTTTGCTACTGTTTGACTTATTCTAGCTCTGTTTTGGGCTGGTTAGGTCCTTTGAGCCTTGCATGGCATGGTTGTAGTGTTAATTTCTTTATTAGCATGGTGTTTTAGTGCTTTGATTATCATTCTTTTGAGTTGAAAGCATGTTTTAGAGTTATTTTGCACTTCATTTCAGCACTGAAATCTCTGCAATCTTCCTCTATTCTTCACTTTTTCGTTTGCTTTGAAAGTGGTTTTAAACCACTTGTTTGCTTAAGTGTGAAATTGAGACATTCATACTTAATGGTTTAATCCCTTTGGGGATTCATTACCAACAGCATGAGGTCTCTTTCATGCCCAAAGTAACTTGTGGCTTAAGCCCTCTTTCCATTAGAGGACACTCACTTTTGGACTTAACCAATTAAAGAATGGATTGGTAATGTAAAATGAGTAAACAAAAAATGGCAAGTAAAAGAGGCAGGATTAAGCATCTTTCATGTTGCATTGCATGTGTTCGAATCAGACGTTAATTCGAACACAACGAAAATGGAACATTTCATACTCAAAGTGATGAAATGTCCCATTTTCCTTGGTCACCATTGCCCTTGATCATGTATGATAGGGTGGTGGTTGTTTTGGTCTTGTTTGTGCATTCATTAAGCTCGTACAAGCTTGGTTCCTTAGCCATCATGCATGGAAAATGCTTGGTTGATGGTTTAAGGGCCAAGAGCTACACTCCCTTGAGCTTGTATGATGATAAGGAGGGTAGCAGTACATACACTCATTGAGAATACACTGCTTTGCCTTTGTTTGATCTCTGTTGCAGCAAAAAAAGAAGTTTAGGGCAGGGGTAGCCAACCGGCCACCAGTAGTGGCCGACGGCCACTAGCAGTAGCCGGTCAGCCACCAGTGGTAGCCAACCAGCCATCAATGAAAAAAGTTGCTCAGTGTGTTCCTGAGGTGGAGCAGAGGTGTTCTGGAAGTTGGTGCAATTTTCAATGATAAAAAATGTGCAAACAGAGGCTGCAATGGCAAGGCGGTGGCGTTTTCGGGTGGAGAAGCCAAGCATGCATGCATCCCTCGCCCCTTGAGGCCATTTACTTGCTTTGCTTAATTAGTTAGTTATAGCTAATTCATTCATACAAGTGTTGCAACTATTTAGTTAATTAATTCGTTTTGTAATTAATTAGCTTAATTCGGTTTCTAATAATTAGTTAACTAGAATAGTTAATTAGTTTTGAGTTTTGTAATAATTAGCTTAGCTTAAATTAGCGTAGCTAGTTATCTTATTCATTCGGACCGTCCTTTGCGAGGGCATAATGTTGTAATAAGTGTGCGTGCGTGTGTGTATATCTTCCAACCCTACGTCTTTCTCCCTTTTATTTAATCGCTTTTGATGGTTAGATTAGAGACATTTTCAATTAGCATACCTTATGCTTGCATGTTTGCATCCATTCATTTGTCTTGCATGCACTGAGGCTCGGTGCATCATTTAAACTGCATTGCTATTCAAATATCTTATTTGAATACGTGTTTAATCGCATGTTGTTCAAATCGATTTGTATGCCATATTAGTAGTCGAGCCTATTAATTGCATATTGCATGTGTTGCATTAGACATCTTGTATAGTTAGGATCATGCATCTTTCTAACTAGTTTTTGTTTTGGCTTGGAGTACTCGATGAGCTTTATGCTTTAGCATACTTGCATGAGTGTGATTGCCATATTGCCATGATAGCATGCTTGCCATGAGGCTATGTGCTTACTTGCTAAACTGCTCGAATGCTTGTGGATGAAGGCTTGATTGTTTGAATTGGAACGATTCAACGAATGTAAGTTTTAAGCTCACTTTGTTGTGGCAAATCATGTTTTAAGCCTACTATGTTTGGTGGCAAATCCTCATTTTTAAGCCCACTTGAGGGTGGCAAATTCAAACCATTTTCGAAAACAAACATGAGTTGAATTGTTCCAAGTCTTGCGACTAGTCTATACTTTATTGTGTGCGTCACATAGTAAGGTTAGATTAATAACCGGAATAAGAACACATAATGTTTATAAAACATCATATCATGATTAGTAGAGGCCGATCTTTGATCGGGCAAGCGGGGGAGCTCATTTCAGGACCTTCCCCTCTCGTACCTAAGTTCCCGAGCCGAGGCAACTTTGGTGATGATGGACACGTGAGCATTGGCATGAGTCAGGGTTTCCTAAATTTCCCCAAAATAAAATATTTAGGTGGCGACTTGTATCTGGCAAAGCAGTCCAATTTTGGCACTTTTTGATTCAAAATCAATTTTCCAAAACGATTTGTTGGATTTGGACTTTTTGGTGATTATCAGTTTCACATTGCATTTGTGAGACTAGATTCAGAACTGTGGGAGTCCGAACTGTGAGGCCTTCTTTTCAAACCCTTTACGAAAGGCAGGGCGCAGAAAAAGGTGAGTCCATAGTTTCTGGCGACTCCGCTGGAGATTTAGAGAATTTGACTCAAACTCATGATATGTTGTTTTATCTACACTTTTGTGTTTATTTGCATTACATTTGTATCGGTGCGCCTAAGTCACAGTGCTTGCCATCTACTATTCCTGAGCGGTTTGCCGGAGGCTTGCTTAGAAAAGCTGGCCATAAGGCTGACCGGTTACAGGCTCTGCCACGATGGGAACACAACCCTTGGATCTGGACTACCGCTATACCGTTTGATTCTCCTTTCACTTCTCGGTGTTAGGTATGAGAGGTATATTAGGTAGTCTTGCTGAGGTACCCCTTTTTGACCAATCGACCAAGTTGCATATTGGCAGCCGTAGAGACTGTTCCAAACTGGGACATGTTGCTCACTCGAATGCTGGAATTGTATGAAACCGTTTGTTTGCGTAGTGAACCCCTAGCTCCTAACAAAATTAGGACAGGGTAACCCTACTCCACCATAGAGGTGCTTTGGCTCTCACTTGCTTGATACGTGCTTTAGAGTGAAACTCTGCAGGAATGTACGTATCAGTTGCATGTCTGGGTATCAGTTTCGGGGAAAAAATTTGAGGTAGAAATCAGTGTTTGAGTACAGTTATCTGGCTTATGATTGCAACTGTGTGTTGTGTCTGTCTAAGCCAAGGTGCTGTGCGGTTTCTGATTCTTGTCTCTTTTTGCTTTATTTCCTTTTTTTTTTCCAAGGTAGTCTTTCACCATTGCTTTAGACGAGTCTGTCACCCCCCAAGCGCTCTAGACCTGAGTAAGATGACTTTACCGATCCAGGGATCTTGTAAGAGGATAGCCAGTGTTTGCTTCACTACCCCCGGTTACAAGACGGAGGAGAGTCAGGCATAATTCATCGGTTTGACAGTTACCTGCATTCAGCGAAGTCTAGTCATCGGCTTCTACTCCAAAAAGAGAGTATACACCAGTTTTTATAGCTTAGCATCCCTTATTCAGCATAAAAGAAATGCTCCACCAACTCCAATAGACTATTGAGAACATGCAACTGGATGCTGCCCGACAGGCTGAGACCACAGCTCACTAAGCAGAGGTTGTAGCTCGCCAAGCAGAGGTAATAGAGAGGCTTCAACAATAGCAGCCGCAACCTGCAGTAGCATCAACATCCCATGCACCCCTAGTGGGAATCCTGGCACTCGGGGTCACAACCAATGTCTAGGAAAATATGGGCATTCTAGTGGATCCGGTTCCACCCCAGACTTCGAAGGCTCCGGTTTACCTGACAGAGGCGTCATTTGAATTTGAGGTCGACCTTACTGCGCTAAAAGTGAGCAAACTTGAGAAGCTCTTTAAACGTGCACAGGGTGTGAAATCGATCCCTGATATAGAGGATGACTAAACTGAGTCAGCAGTGACGTTGCCAGACAGATTCAAAATGCCGCATATAGACCGGTTTGATGGTTTCGATGATCCTATGGTCCATCTACGACTATTCTCTGATATCCTATGACCCATGGGTCTCACTAGACTGCAGAAATTGTCGCTCTTCGACTAGACCCTGTCGGGTATAGCGGCCATCTGGTACGCTAAGCTTGAAGACTCTGTGAAGAGAAATTGGAAGGAAATGGCTGAGGCCTTCATAACACAATAGTCCTACAATACTCAAATCGAGTTCACAACACGTGATCTCGAAGCAACACGTCACGAGGCGAATGAGGGTTTCTTCGATTTTGTGACTCGGTGGAGGGCCAAGGCCTCTATGATGACCACCCGATTGGCTGAAAAGGACCAGATCAAAATGGTGGTCCATAATCTACAACCAAGACTGTTATAGAAGATCATAGTCCTACCTCTGTTTACTTTTGCTGACCTCCACGAAATAGGAGTGAAAATAGAAGATGTGATGAAGCAGGGTTTGATAGACCACGAGAAAGAGCAGCCTACGAGGGCTTGCACACGTAGTTCCAATGCGATTACAAGTAGTAGTGCAGCTGCAAGGCGTTCTGATGTGGGTATGGTCACCACCACACCGAAAACTGCCAACCCCTTTGCCGGAACATCTGATACAACCTCATAAATTGCAAAGCACCAACCCCGAGGCCAAAGGATCTTCACCTCTCTATACATGTCCTTATCTAAAGCCTTAGGGATCCTGATCAAGAAGGGGCACCTTAAGCCGTTAGAGCCTCGCTCCCTACCTGATCCTCTTCCCTCGAAACACAACCCGGCCAAATATTGCACTTTTCATTAACATCATGGTCACGACATTGACCTATGCTTTAGATTATGTCATGAGATTCATGATCTCCCTTACGACCCTAGTATATACATCACCCCCTCCCATTTACCTAAGCCGGCACTATTTATCCCGGAAAGCACAGACCTGTGTATGATGAACGTGTCCGTATCCCAACCCAAACCTATGGTGGTGACTGTGGTAGAGGAAGGCAGGGTAGCCTTGGTGGAGAATGGGAATGTTAGCCCAGTGCTTGAGGGCTATATGGACTTATCTGAGGAGGAATGCAACCCGTGCCACTTTATTGTGGTAACCAATCAGGCCAGACCAGATGTAGAGTTGCCAACAAGAATGGAGGTCAGTGTGGTCTAGGAGGATGGCCCAAGCCAGGGATTGGATGACTTAGCCAACCTCGAGGAGGACATCATCAATCTGCAATTCTATGATGAGCAAGATCTGGGGAATGTACAGATTGATTGGTTCGAATTGAACGGTCAGTGATAAACCTGATATGGATGAGGGACTTCAACCAAAGTTGGAAGAGCTAGAAGCAGGAACTGCTACAAGGGCCGAAACGGCCGAGGACAAAGGTAAATTGTAGGACGGCACCAGTATTAAGAATTCTGCTCAGGAATCGGGCATTGTTAGTACAGTTGATATAGAGCAAGAGACCATATTAAAGCGGTTTGAATAGGAAAAGGATGAGAATGATTAGAAGGTTAGAAAAGCCAAGGGCCCTGAGGGGAATGACTGTGATGTGGATGTATGAATGTTTACAATGGAACTGGACAATTGCCTGTCGGTTGCTGGAGGAATATGATGGAAGATGATGACTTGCATCTTGCCCACATCGATGAAGATTGGGGTCAGGGCTTGCCAGACGATACTTGGTATTCTAAGGAAGTGGATCATATGATTAGAAGGGGACGGTACTTTAAGCCCCTACACCTGTACCAACCCGAAGCATCCAGAAAGGACAAGGAGGCTGAAAAACAGAAGGAGAAATTGTTAGAGGAAGAAGTTATACTGAAGCAGCTGAAGAAGATTCAGGCAGACATATCTGTCTGGGGGTTGCTCATGGCTTCGCGTGTTCACCGGCAAGCTGTTCTTTCGACAATGGATGAGGCTAAGTTGTCTATCGACACAACTCCAAAACAACTAGTGGGACTTGTCTTCCAAGGGGCACTTCACCGATTTTGACCTTCACGGATAAGGAATTGCCGCTCGAGGGTTCTATGCATAACAAACCCTTATACGTCTCTGTTGAATGTAGAGATAAGTGGGTGTCGGTTGTATTAGTTGACACTGGGTCTGCGATTAATGTTTGTCTGTCGCGCATGGCCTATGCTATTGGCTTGAAGCCAGCGGACTTTGTACCAACGGCCCAGGTGATCCGGGCTTACGACAATACAAGCAGAGGGGTGATGGGAACAATTCAAATCAGAACACAGGTTGGGTCGGCCGAACAAGATATTGAGTTTCATGTCTTGGATGTTTTGGCTACATTCAATTTGCTACTTGGGCGACCCTGGCTGCACCAAGTGAAAGCTGTTTCTTCCACCTTGTATCAGGTGCTGAAATACTCTTTTGGGAATGGAGTAGCCACTGTTTTTGGGAATTCTTCTATGCATCCTCTGTCGGAGGTCACTAAACCAGTACTGGAGATTGTACACGGCGATGAGGATGTTTTCTTGTCTGGATTTACCTTGGCTGATGCCCGAGTGGTGCAAAATGTCTTGGCAATTGATGAGGCATTGTACGTCTGTGCTCAATCAGTCTATCTCATGAGTAAACTACAGTATGTACCCGAGATGGGATTAGGAAAGAGCGGCCAGAAAGGCGTTACGGCATTGGTCGAAGTGCCACATAACCCTCATGCCTTTGGCTTGGGCTATATGACACCAAAGAGGATTGGGTTCGGAAAGGGAAGGAAATGGTGGGAAGAGCCAAAGCAAAGCAAAGTGGGAAGCACTATGAGCTTGTGCATTGGCCAATTCAGGGAACTCTGAACGGCCGCTTTGTTCGGGAGGGGGAAGACTTCGCATTTTGCGACTTTCCTGAGCCATGGTTGAACTCTAAGAAGCAGCGTCTGCCTGACTTTGAGATTTTCTTCGATCCACAACTGCAAGAGGATGAAGCTTCAAATGAACAGACTGAGTCAACTATTGAAGCTGAATAAAGTACAGAGGGTGAGTCCAACAGTAATGAACTTAAGATAGGAGCAGCACTGGCTTGTCTCATTTCAGATCCTCCGATCGATCTAGAGAGCTTGGGGGATGACTTCACCATTTCCATGATCAGAGACCAATAAGGTGTGGACCCTTCAAGTGGTATTCTGGATGCATCTAACGCACCCTCTCTCATTTGGCAGCTAGAGCAGGGTTTCTGTCTAGCAGTTCTGAATCAGGTAGCGAACTGGAATCTGATTCCACAGAGTTAGTGGAGTCGGAATCAGATTCCAGTTCTTCTGAGTCGGAGTCCGGTATTCCTGGGGTTGATAACCCGGATGCCGTAGTTTTGTCCAGGTCGTCTTTTTTCTTTTCTTTTGAGTTGGTTGTAACCGAGGAATTGGATAAGCTGGAACCTTTGAATGAGAATGATACCACTGTTGTTTCTGAGTACTTCTCTGTGCCACTTGTATATTGCATTGATCGTGAATTTCAAAATTTTGATAAAAACGACAAGGAAGGAATTCCTCTGGTTTTGAAACATTTGATTGATTCAGAGGAGGAGAGGTTTGTAAAACCCCTTGTTGATGAAATCATGTCAATTAATGTGGGTACTGAGAAGGATCGGCGTTTGGTCCAGATCGGGTCCATGTTGTCTTCGGAGGAACGCGAGTGCTTAGTCGCTTTATTAAAAGATTTCAAAGATGTTTTCGCGTGGTCCTACGAAGACATGCCTAGAATCGACCCTGAGATTGTACAGCACTGGATCCCTCTTGACCCTGAGGCCCGACTCGTCAAGTAGAAGCTTCGAAGAATATGCCCGGATTGGGCTTTGAAGATCAAAGAAGAGGTCACCAAGCATATAGATGAATGGTTTTTGCTAGTATTTGAGTATCCTACTTGGTTGGCCAACACTGTTCCGGTGCTGAAGAAATATGGCAGAATTCGGGTGTGTATAGATTTCAGAGATCTGAACAAAGCCAGTCCAAAGGACGACTTTCCTCTACCGCATATCGATGAATTGGTGGACTTCACTGTAAGCCATGCGTTGCTCTCCTTTATGGATGGGTTTTCCGGGTACAACCAGATTTTGATGGCACCCGAGGATAGGGAGAAGACTGCCTTCACTACGCCATGGGGAACCTACTGCTACAGGGTGATGCCGTTTGGTCTGAAAAATGCTGGGGCTACTTATCAACGGGCAGCAACCACGATCTTACATGATATGATCCACAAAGAGGTTGAGGTTTATGTGGACGACATGATTGTCAAGTCCAAGGAAAGAGAGGACCATTACACCGCCTTGAAGAAATTCTTCCAACGGATCAGAGAATATTGGTTAAGGCTGAATCCACAGAAATGCACTTTTGGTGTCACAACAGGGAAAATGCTAGGTTTCTTGATCACACAGAGGGGCATCGAGGTTGATCTTTCCAAAATCAAGGCCATCCTAGAAATGCCACCACCAAAGACTAAAAAGGAGGTGCGAGGCTTTCTGGGTAAAGTGCAATTCATAAGACGGTTTGTGGCAAAATTAACCTTGACTTGTAAACCACTATTTGGTCTCTTGAAGAAAGGAAAGAAATTCCAATGTGATGACTGATGTCAGTTTGCTTTTGAGCAGATCAAGCAGTACCTCCAGAACCCACCCGTGTTGTCACTACCAGAGGTGGGGAAGCCACTGATTTTGTATCTGTCAGTAATCGATACGACTATGGGCTGCATACTTGCGCAGGAATTTGAGGATAGAGTGAAGAAGGCCATGTATTACCTGAGTAGGAAGATGTTGGAATATGAGTCTCGTTACACCCCGTTGGAGAAGGCTTGCTTGGCCTTGGTATGGGCTACTAGGAAGTTGAGGCACTACCTGTTACCTCACTTCGTAATTCTAGTTTTAAGATTAGATCCCATCAAATATCTCTTCGAGAAACCAGCGCTTATGGGTAGGCTAGCCCGTTGGTTGCTTCTTCTCTCCGAATTTGATTTGAAATATGTGACTTGTAAGTCTGTTAAGGGGAGAGCGGTAGCAGAATTTTTGGCGGAACACCCAGTGGAAGGGGACGAAGCGGTGGAATACCTATTCCCAGATGAGGCTATTTCACAGGTCGAGGAAGAGATTTGGACAATGTACTTTGACGGAGCGTCTAATCAGTACGGTTATGGGATATGGGTGGTGCTGATAGCACCCGACAATTCCCATATGCCTTTAGCCTTCAAACTCCGGTTTAAGGTATCTAATAACGAAGTAGAATACGAAGCGTGTATCGCTGGTTGGAAGTTGCCCTGGAACTAGGGGCAAAAAGGTTGGACGTTGTTGGGGACTCGAACCTAATTGTGTCTCATGCAAAAGGAGACTGGAAGGTTAAGGAAGAAATGATGAAAATCTATCACCAAACCCTGGATGTTCTGATTCCTAGGTTTGAGAAGCTAACCTTCACGCATCTGTTAAGAGAGAACAACAGGTTTGCTGACGCTTTATCAACTCTATCTTCTGTGATAGACATCCTTTTGGAAGTTCGGATGCGTCCAATCATTATTGAACAGAGGTATATGCCGGCCTTCAAGTTGATTGCCGCAATAGATGAAGTACAAGATCAGAACCCCTGGTATTGTGATATCTGGAACTTCTTGGAAAAGGAGGCTTATCCACCAGGGGCACATGCCAAAGATAAAAGGGCAATACGGCGAATGGCTGTTCAATTTATCATCTGCGGGGGTAAGTTGTACAAAAGAGGCTATCTAGGAATGCACAAGCTGTGTGTTGATGCAGAAGAGTCGAAGCGCCTAATGGAGGCCATCCACGGGGGGGAGTGCGGAGGGCACATGAGCGGAGTAATGCTAGCCCGAAAGATTCTCAGGCAGGGTTACTACTGGTCAACCATGGAAGAGGATTGTATTGGTTTTGTTTGACGATGCCATAAATGCCAAATTCATGCCAATCGCATGAACATTCCGCTATCAAAGCTGTACATCATGACTTCACCATGGCCTTTTCAGTCTGGGGAATTGATGTATTGGGGCAGTTACGCCGAAAGGGTCAAATGGGCATGAGTATATCCTGGTGGCAATAGACTATTTTACAAAGTGGGTCGAGGCCCAATCCTATGCAGTGCTGAGAGCGTTGCACGTAGCCAAGTTCATCAGGAATAATATCATTTGTCGTTATGCGGTCTCGAATGAGATCATTTCAAACAATGGCTCCCATTTTAGAAAGAAGTAATCGACTTGTTGGAGAAGTACAATGTGGCTTTTCACAAGTCATCCACATATCAGCTGCTAACCAATGGAGCTGTTGAGGCCTAACAAGAACATTAAGCACATTTTACAGAAAATGGTTGAGACTTATAGGGACTGGCTAGACAAATTGTCATTTGCTCTCTGGGGCTACAGGACTTTAATTCGAACATCTACTGGGGAACTCTGTATTCTCTGGTTTATGGGATGGAAGCTGTTCTGCCGATTGAAATAGAGGTTCAGTCACTACGGGTTATGGCTGAGTGCCAGATAGCAGAAGCGGATTGGCAAAAGAGCAGGTTCGAAGAACTGATGTTGTTCGATGAGAGAAGGCTGAAAGCACTATACCATGTCCAAGGTTATCAATGCAGAATTACCAGGGCTTTCAACAAGAAAGTTAAGTCCAGGAATCTGAAAGAAGGGGATTTGGTGCTGAAAGACAACCGAGCTCCCATCCATGACCCTAGGGACAAGTTCAGACCTAATTGGACTGGTCTTTATATCATCAAGTCAATCTGGTCGGGTGGAGCTGTGATTCTTATGGGCCTAGATAGCCTCGAATTCTCCCAACCAATCAACATGGACAAGCTGAAGAAATACTATCCTTGAGTGGCTTGCTAGGCCGAAAACTTGGAAGGGCGACTTAGGTAAAAGTTAGAGCACAAAAAAATAGAAAAAATAAAAATTGAGCTTGCAAGGTTGAAAACCCAGAAAGGGCAGCCTTGGCAAAAGTTAGAACGCAAAAGGAGAGTGTTAATACCCAAGTAAACCCGAACCGAACTACGTAAGGCTTGATTCCCATCTTCGGGATACGTAGGTAACTTCTTTTTGAAGCTCAGTCGTAAACACTTCAAACTTAACTTTGTCCATGTGTTTGATCAAGGCATCTTTGTCCACTCATTATTTGAAAGGTCAGTTGTGATCCTTACCCTAAGAGAAGAGCTGATTATAGCGTTGAACAGTGCTATTCAGTCTAGGGGTGACTTTCCATTTGCTAGATTCGGGGTTGTACATCTCGAGGATAGATTCCATGTGTGTGAAGTTGTGATCCTTATCGAAAATAGTTTTGAAAAGTTTTAATAAAAATTGATTGTGTTCAAATTAATTTTTTTTACAACTTAGACCATTTTTGGACCGAAAGGAAAATTTTCAGTGCCCACAACTTCAATTTCATTAATTTCAATACAAAGTTCTCTAACTCTTGATACCAATCAAAGTTTCTTTTTATTACATTCAAAAGGAAAACTTGAAAGTACAGATCAAAGCAAAAAACTCGGGGCATAGATAAATCAAGTGTTCCTGCGTCCCTTCCCAGAGCTTGTGGAAGCTTCAGATGCCAAAGTAGGCCTGGATTGCGCCTCATCTTCAAGCCAAGCCAGGCATTTTCCAGAAAGGGCGCAATTGAAATTGGATGCAGGAGCCAGAAGTTCTCTTGTCCTCCATGCAGCGGGATATCGAGCTAGTTGTGAACCTCAGATTAGAAATGAAACCGGGTACTCTACCCATTCTTCTGGGCAAATCTGGTCCTGTTCGAACTGACGCCTGAACCAGAATAGAAAGTAGAAGACACAGTGTGTTAGACCAATCAACTGGATACCAAGTTCCCTTAGACATGCTGTAGCTTATCTCAGGTAACTCAAACCAGGGACAACGCCAAGCAATGTTGACAGCATACCTGTTGCACATCCAATGGCACCACTACCCTTTGTTTGGGTAATCAACTAGCCGTTGGCGAAAGAAATAGCCTTGCTGAATATGCAGGGCAAGAGTTCACTACCTTTAACCTGTCCGTGAGCCATATCTGGGGAGGGATGAAAAATAAGAGAGATTAAAGAATAGAGAGGTGTATGGGGAGAGAAAAAGTGAGAAAGAGTTTTGAGAGAAAAAACAGAGCATGAGTGCCTAGTGATGTGAGAAACACATATGAGAAGGATGAGAAACATTACCTATAAAAGCAGTGGACTCCCTACCAATTTGGTCGTCTCCCACCGGTGGAAGGCGTCCAAGCCCATCAAAGTCTTGGCCAATGTTAAGCCAATGCAGCTTTTGCCCTCTTTCAAGCCTTGAGCTACTTCAACCAAGCGAATGCTAGACCTTCCGAAACTTGAGGCGAGTAGGAAATGAGCCAACATAATCAAGCAAAGGGCATGCTGTCGAAAACTTTGCCAAAGACGGTTGTCGCGGTCACTGGCGTCAGAAAATCGATGAATCAACCTAGGGATGTTCAGCTCTCCGTTATGAACCAATGCTCGAGCCTCATGTAAAGTGAGCCCACACATCCTTCCTAAAGCTTGGATGTGACCAAAACGGGACTGGGGCAGAATTTCCTTGTTACGTTGGGATTCCATCAAAACTTGGAATTCTTCAATTGTAGGGCATATTTCTTGCCCTCCAAAGCTGAAACAATGTGTAACCGGGTTCCAACACCTAGCTACGGCATGTAGGAACGGAAAACACAGTGGGGTATGATTTAGCAGGAATAGTGCATTTATCCTGAAACCCCAAAAATTCACTTTTTTCGAGCCATCTAAAGTTGCAATCCAATTTGAGAGTGTTTCGGTAAAGAATGGATCCATTTGTGGCAAAAATAGAGCTGGAATGAAGAAACTACGAAGTCCAAACTTTATAGAAGATAAGGCATTGAATGGAAGACAGGTGGCAGTAATTTGGAGGCCGCTTGCACTAATGGCCGACCAACCAGTACTCGTAACTGACCGGCCACCTTTTGTAGCCAGCATCCACCACTGGTGGCTGATAGCCTCTGTTCATGGCCGATGGCCTCCTAGTTTGTCCTCTGGTCAATTGTATATCGAGAGTGTTGAGAACCTATGTTTTGTTTTGCTCTTAGTGCATTCTGTTGCTTTGTTTTAGTAGTCTTGTTGAGTCGCTTTTAAGTTGTTTTGATTTGTTTATCGAGTTGTTGTGTTGCTTATCGAGTTATATTTGTTTTGTTTTTGTTTATCGAATTGGTGTTTTGATTATCGACTTGTTATTATTAGTTGTTCATTGAGTTGTTTTACTCTGTTTGTTATGTGTTGGTCGGTTCATTACCTGATTAAGAAAATGCCAATACAATGTGCGATCTTCAATTTACATCAATCTTGTTTTTATGCAATGCGGTGCTTATTTCGTGCTCAGGATGTAAAATACAACACTTTTCATCAAAAAGTTGTTTTCATTCCTATCATGGTTACTTTTTGCCAAAGAGTACAAGTTTTTAAAGAAAATAAAACTGTCTAAGCTGTACAATGTGCTAACACTACTAGCAAAAAGAAACCAAGAAAAAACGTATGAATCAACGCTAGCTATCTCAGTCTCGAGAGGCCCTCTTCGTCCTCTTCCTGGGCATGGACTCAGAGCTGTCTCCGTCAGCGCCGCTGTCTGTACCTCCCTCTAGACCAGAATTTGAACCAAAGTCATCATCGCTCTTTGCCTCAGAGCCTGGCTTGGCATCATCTCCACTAGCAGAACTCAAGCTGACATGATCGTCTCCACCCTCGGATGACTCAGTGTGCTGACCCATAACCTCCTCGGTCTTGCTAGTCTCATCATTGTCATCACTCATGATAGGCTCTGAAGGGCTCCTCTGATCTCTACCGTGACGTCTCCCTTGGCCGCATGCCAGAGCCTCTCTCTCTCTGCTACTGCTGGAGGGGGTGGTGATGGCCCTACTACTGCTGCCGCCGCTGCTATCAGTAAAGGTGGGACCTGAAAAGGTAGTAGGTATATGTCAGCCACAGTATGTGTATCAGATGCAAGTATGGTGTGTAGAATGAGTACATGCAGAAGTCTGGTACAAAGTATGAATACAATATAAAAATGCAGTTTCAAATGCAGCGTATTAGTGTAGTGTGGAGAAGTGCCCAGTTGAAATGTCAGTTTCAGTGTATCAGTGGAAATGTGATGACCGAAATGCAAGAAAACTGAAGGAATTATCTGAATGCCATGGAAGCCAAGTAGTGCCTCCCTACTCAAGATCATGCCCTCGAATGAGGCCAACATCTCGAGCAATCCCTCGACGTACCCTGCCGGTGCCTGCAAATGCAACGTGGAATGATCAGTGTCCTGAAGGAATGAATATCTGAGTATCTGAGCAAGAATGGAAAAAATGAGAACTATAGTGCATACCGGAGGTGAATCAGGCACTCTGACATATCTGTGACCAGCCATCGGAGGCTCAATCGGAATCCTGTAAGCCTTTTCGGTGTACCGCCAACCTGTCAACTCAGTCGGAAGCACTGGCCAACCGAAGCTCTGTTTGGTGAGGGGCATCCCTCTGGCCCTGCCCCTCGGCGCTTGAGCCTTTCTTGTCGAAGGTGCATTTGTTGCTCTCCCTCCATGAGCACGAGTATCTGTCAAGGGAGGCGTGAGGTACGTGTAGATATATGTCGCATAGTCTCCCTCTCCAAGAAAGTAGTCGGCTTCCACGCCTCGTGTAAAGTCGATTACCTCCTAAGAAGAGAGACTCTCTGTAGCCCGCATGGATGGCAGAGGCGGCAAGGAAATCGTCTGTAACGGCAAACCCAACGTTTGGCACATGAAGCGCTCGCCTAAAAACCAGGCTTGCCCTACTGGTCCCTCAAGTACAAGCCGGTAATGGAAAGCACCCCAAGCACCAGCAAATTGGTATTTGACACCCTCACGCATCGTCGCCCAGGGCTGCCACGTGATCTGTAGACAGTAAATACATAGATTGTTAGTTGCCATTAGATATGCAATATGAATAAGAGCTGAGGTAAAGTAACAGTAACTGTGAGTTTTGAGTTACCTCCGCTGTGGTCACTGTGTCAAAATATCAACGGAAGAATGAGAAGGTCTCCCTGGTCCTCCTTATGCACCTACCGTCGTACTGGTGAGACTAAGGTACAACAAGAGGCATCTCCACCTCCAGCTTTGGGGCGAGGGTCAAAAAATATGCATATACCCATAGCTACGAAAAGCAAAAGGGTGACAGTGAGTGTACAATACAGAAACACAGGTGATGTGGAAAGCAGAATATGTATACAATGTGCATATAATATAGAATACAGAGTGTAGAAAGTAGAGTGTGTAGTGTAGCGTACAGAAAGTACAAATGCAAAGTAGAGGTCAGACTATGTGTGTGCGATGTATGTGGGTGCAGTGTACAAAAAGTACAAAGCAGAAAGCACGGCAGAAAATGTAAAGCAGAAAATGAAAGCATACCTCCCAGGCTCTCCAGTAGCCACTCGCTCTATTCCCGCTCCTGCGGGATGTCAAGCTCATGTCGCAGTACAAGGTAGCGAGGCCAGCACCGCCCCAGTCATAATGCTGGACCTGAGACAAGTCAACCAAGGCACTTAAGAGATATAGCCCGACAGTGTTCGCCCTGTCTGCGAACAAGGTGGTGCCAAAGAGCAACATCAGGAAGCCTCGGGCGTACTGCTCGATCTCCTCTAGGGTCTCTGGTCGTGTCCCTCTAAAATGATCCGCAAACCAGGTATACCGAACCATCCCTAATTGAAAGAGAGGTGGGTGTGCCCCCAGCAGGTAGATCTAGGCGGCCTCCCACTCGCCCATGTCTGTATCATATGGGATCGGCCGACCACCTACCTCAATGCCGACGAGCATAGCAAAGTCGTACGTGGTCATCGTCATGTCTCCTATGGTAGAGAAGTGGAAAGAGTTGGTGGTGTCCCAAGACCTCTCTACCAGTGCACCAAGCAAGGGCCTACGCGCTATGAGATGCGATAGCTCTATGCAGAATAAGCCGAATCTGGCCTCGTCGACAATCTGATGGACGCCAATGGAGAGGTCTATATACCACTCCCTCGCATATGTGGCTCCGTATCCTCAGATAGAATGATAGTCCCCCTGTAATCAGAATGTGTTTGAGAAAGGCAGTGTAAGAAATACAGTACCAAAATGTGTCTAAGACAAGTAGATGAAAGACAGTGCAAAAGTGTGATTTATGCAAGAAACGCAAGCTACATTGCGGAAAATGTAAGAAGACAGTGTATACCTCAGTGGCACCGTAGGATAAATGAGACTCCGGCTCTCGTAGCAAGAGATTTGTTGGTGCGCCTCGTGCAAATCCTCTTAAATGGCGAATGCTATCGGGCGATAGTACGTGCACCGCGGGGTGATATATCTCCAGGTCGAAGGGACGAACCCTGGGTGGTAATGGTGCATGCTCGGGATCTCCCTCCATCCCTGGAGAACCTCCGTCATGGGGAATGTCGTCTGCCACCCGGAAAGGAGATGAGAAAGTGGGCGAAAATGGGAAAAATGGGTGGAGAATGCCAAAAGTCAACAAAAGTCAACCCTCAAAAAGAGAAAATGAGAGAAAAGGTCAAAGCCTGGGAAAAGGCACAAAACCCAAGACTAACTCGAGGGGAACAAGCCTCAAGTGGCAAAAATGAAGAAAAAAGCACCGAAAACAAATTCCAATATGTTCAAAATGAAGGAAATCAAGAGGTTCTAGCGAATCAAGTTCTTATGGGGCATTGGAAAATGCGTATAAAGCATGTATCTGAAGGGGAAAATGGTCTAGAGTGATAGAGGGATGAATTTTGGCTAGGGAGAAGTGAGGAAATGATGTTTGGGTGCCTATACTTAAAGAGCCGAATGTAAAAAGACCAAAATGGCCTGACTTGCCATCGGTGGCCGACAATCTCCAGGTGCGGCCAACAGGTGGCCGACACCTCTCCATGGTGGTCGACAAGCCTCCAATGTTCTCCTTGTGTGTTTTTTTACTGTTTTGTGCCCTTGATTCTCGAGAAAGTGTAAGAAAAATTCACTTTTAAGCTCAAATTGTCTTTACGGAAGCTCCGAACCGTATCTTCTGTGCATGACTCATCACTAGTCAACATGAACGAGGTGTACCCTTTTGAAACATATTGCAACTCTTTTGAGAGGTAAATCAAAAGCTGTAACTGAGTCGATTTTATCAAGCACGCTTTAGTCACTGCATAGAATGTGTATCTCTTTATCGTTGCATAGAACGTGCCTTTCGCATGAGATCTTGCATAAAATGTGCGCTCCTTGGATTTGCATAGACCATGCCTTTGTTTCCCATTCGCATAGAGCATGCATTTGGTGTTTTGCATAGAACATGTTGTTAATCTTGCATTGAACATGCATTTTCTACTATTAATCGTGCATATAACATGCATTTGGTAATATTTGCATTGAATATTGTGGGCCCAACTTTTTTCGTGCGCTCCCTCTTTCGGAGAGGTCCGAATTGGTCGTCTTACAGTTTGGACTCTTGTCACGGTTCTGAATCTAATATCACAAAGTATAATGTGAGACTGATAAACACCGAAGAGTCCAAATATGGCAATTGGTTTTGGAAAATCGATTTTGAATCAAAAAGCGCCAAACATGGACTGCTTTGCCAGATTACAGAGTCGCCATCTAAATATTTTATATTTGGGAAATCTAGGAAACCCTGACTCGTGCCAAAGGCCACGTGTTCGTCATCACCAAAGTTACCTCGGCTTGGGAACTTGGGTACGAGAGGGGAAGGTCATGACATGAGCACCCCCACTCGCCCGATCAAAGGATCGGCCTTTACTAAGAAAAATTTGTTATTGTCTAAACACATGTGTTCTTATTCCGGTTATTTAACTAACTTTACTGTGTGATGCGCATAGCATACAAGTATAGACTAAAATCACAAGAATTGGAACAAATCAATTCATGTTTATTTTTTGAAAATGGTTTGAAAGTGCGACCCTCAAGTGGGCTTCAAACATGATTTGCCACTTCGCAAAGTGCCTTAAAACTCACAATCGATGAATTGTTCCAATTCAAATAACAAAGCCTTCATCCACAGGCATTCATGCAGTTTATCAAATAAGCACATAGCCTCATGGCAAGCATGTGATCATGGCAACACTCACACTCATGCAAGGATGCTAAAGCGTAAAGACTTACAGTGTACTCCGAGCCAAAATAAAAGCTAGTTAGAAATATGAATGATCCCTAACTATACAAGCAATGCCTAATGCAACACATGCAAAAATGTAATTAAATAGGCTCGGCTATCTAAGATGGCATATGAATGCAACATTTTGATAACATGCTGTAAAACACGTATTCAAATAGGTATTGAAATACGATGCAGTTTGAATGATGTGCCGAGCCCGGTGCATGCGATACAAATGAATGATGCATACATGAAAGCATAAGGTATGCTAATCAAAACGTGCCCTAATCTAACCATCGAAAGCAGTTAAATAAAAGGGAGAAAGACGTGGGGTTGGAAGACATGCACACACGCACGCACACTTATTACAACATTGTACCCTCTCGAAGGAGGGTTCGAAATAAATAAGCTAAGCTAGACTAAGCTAAGCTAATTATTACAAACCAACTAATTAACTATTCTAGCTAATTA
Organism: Camellia lanceoleosa; assembly: GCA_025200525.1. Taxonomy (NCBI): domain Eukaryota; kingdom Viridiplantae; phylum Streptophyta; class Magnoliopsida; order Ericales; family Theaceae; genus Camellia; species Camellia lanceoleosa. The sequence goes on from CM045763.1 coordinate 159,664,850, forward strand.
ATTATTACAACACAATTGAATAACTAGCTATGCTGAGCTAATTAAAATATTACAAACCGAATGAATTAATTAAACACTTAATTAATTGATTACAAAAAGACTAAGCTAATGAACTAATTAGCTAAGCAATTTAAATGAACGGCCCCGGGAAGCGAGGGATGCACACATGCTCGATAGGCTTCCTCCTAAAAATCCACCACCTTGCCTCTAGATGCCTCTATTCGCACATCTTTGGATCTCTAAAAATTATGCTAACTTCCAGACTACTTCTGTTTGATCTTAAGAACATGCTGAGGGCTGATTGGCTAAAAATGGTGGCCATCAGCCACTACTAATGGCCAGTCAGCTGGCTTTGGTGGCCGGTCGGCTAGTACATGTGGCCGGTCGGCCACTGCTTCCTTGAAATTACTCATTTTGCTACAACAGAGAGCAAACAGAGGCATGGTAGTGTATTTGCAAGGAAATGTGTGTACTACCACCATCCTTATCATATCTCAAGCTCAAAGGAGTGTGGCACTTGGCTCTCAAGCCACCAATCAAGCATCTCAATGCATGATGGCCCAAAAACCAAGCTTGTACAAGCTTAGTGAATGCATAAACAAGACTCGAAGTGCTACCACCCTATCATGCATGATCAAGGGTGACGACGACCAAGAAATATGACACGTTTCATCACCTTGAGTATGAAACGTCCCACATTTCTCGTGTTTGGATTAACGTCCGATCCAAACACATGCAATGCAACACAAATGCTTATCTTGTTCATGTTTTACTTGGTCCATTTTGTTTACACATTTTAGCTTATCAATTAGTCATTTAACCAGTTAAGTTCGATGTGAAAAGTCCTCTAATTGGAAAGATGGTCCAAGCCACGAGTGTTTTGAGCATGAAAGAGGTCTCATGCTGTTGGTTAGTAGAAACCCTCAAGGGAGAGTTAAAACCATTAGGCATGAATACCTCAATTTCATGCTCAAGCCAACAAGGGGCTCAAGCCAACAAGGGGCTCAAGACCACTTTCAAAAGCAAATTAAAGAGTGAAGAATAGAGGGAGGTTGCAGACTTTTAGTGCTGAAATGGCATGCTCAAGACACTAAATCATGAGATCATCATATGCACAACATGTTAATAGCCAAAGGCATTGAAACTAGTGAAGAGTATTACACTAGAAGCATGCAACATTGAGTTCAAACAACTAAACCAGCTCAAAATAGAGCTTAACCACGCCAAATCAGTGGCCTAAACATGCTGGAATTGAAGCATAGAAAGCAAGAAAAGCATGCTCATTTGTTAGCTCGCAAGTAAGGCATAAGGCACAACTCTCAAAATCAATTACAGAGTGATATATGTGAGAGTGTGACAGTGGTTTATGCTCTGAAATCACATGCTAAATGATGCCATATCATGCAAATAACACAAGTAAAGCATGCTAAGAGCCTTGAAACACAAAGCTAGTAAAGGCCATTTAGACTACAACCATACAAAGCATGAGTCACGTGACCAAGACCAATGAAAACAGAGTTAAAACATGCTAAAATAGTAGCAAAAACATGCTGAGATGGAGTCCCAAAAGAGTAGAAAAACATGCTCTCCTCTTAGGCCAACTATACATACAAACAAGACATGAGGAGGGGGGACCACCCCCTTCTATTTTAGTCCTCAAAACCAACTTTCTACCACTGAAATTCCTCTGGAATTCAGTGGTTAAGAGGCTAAGAAAAGGTTGTTTCAAAAGCTTTGAAAGATGGCTCAAAAGGCTTCACAAGCCAAAGAGCAAAGGGGGAGAACCACCCCCTTAACCAAACAAGGTTCAAACCACAATTTTAAAGCCTTAAAATTAGAGTTTTTAATGGTCAAAACCAACCTCAAAGTAGTATAAAAAGATGGCCAAACACTTAGCTAAAACAAAGCTTAAAAGGGACAAGTTCTTACCTTTGAAGCACAGCTGCAAACAGGTCTTCTTCTGAGCCAAAATTAGCTTTAGGAGCTCCAAACAAGCCTTAAGGAACCTTAGCTCCAAGATAGGGATGTTTGATCAAGGGCCCCTTGGCATATATCTAGAGAAAAATCACTTTCAAGCACAAAATATATATAGAGAGAGAATTCCAGAGAGAGAGATAGAATTTTTGCTCCCAAAATTCTAAACCCTTAAAATGGGGGAGGGACCTCCCCTTATATAGAAAAACAAGCTACAAGCTTGTCTTCATCCCTCCATACACGTGTATGGAGGATAGTTTCAGTGATCCACAGCTGGCACGCAAAATATCTGAAAAAGGAGAAAAATGACCGTCGGCCATCAATGAGGCCGACCGGCCATCAGTGTAGCCGACTGGCCACCACTGATGGCCGATGGGAATAAAACCTGGACGATGAAAAATAGGGATGGCCGGCAGGGCACCCTCTTCTTCAGAAGCAAAGAAGCAAGCATTTGGTCCACAACCAAGCACAAAAAAAAGGACAAGTTTCAAAGGCTCAAAGGCAAGGCACTCCGCCAAGAACTTCGGGCGTTCAAAACGAACACAAACATGGATAATCATCGAGTATTCAAGCGATGACGTCCAAGTGTTGAGGACGGTAAAAAATGGGGTGTCTACAGTTGCCCTTCTTTGACAGAACTCGAAAGTCATGAAATGACAAGAGTGAATGTGAAAACCCAGAGACGACCCATTTTTGACAAGGCCGAAGACTTAGACAAACAAACAAGGTAACATAACATAGATACGCCTGTAGGCTGGAGCAAAATACAAATGATACAAACAATGCAAGAGCATAACTTATGATCATGCAGAGAGGGTTATAATGAAGCATTTGAATGCAAGGAATATGCAAAGAGAATACAACATTTTAAGCACATCAACAAGTACAACAATCTCACTCATGAGAAGAGGTAAGCAAATAAACATGCCGCGCGTGAAAATCATAAGTTGAACCGCATTTCACACAGAAAGGATGTAAGAAAATTATGCAATCTTAACTACGCCTCGCGTAGAAGAGGTAAAGAGCAACAACCGTCGAGCACATCCGAAATGGAAAACAAGTCCCCGACGCATGGCACATGCGAGAAAAGAAGTGGAGTGAACCTAAGGACACACCCTAATGTTCCAACAAACAATAACAATTGATGAAGCAGATCCAACTATTATGCAATCAAAGCAAAAGAGCGGTGTAAGCATTAGAACCCGTCCAGATGCATTTAACCAAAGCATCCCAGCGCTGCATGCGCGAGAGGGAAAAGGGAGTGGTGCAAACACTGGAAGGCGGTATAAACATTAGAGCACATTCCACTGTTACTAACCAAAGCAAAGTGGCATAAGCATCGGACACACGTCCCAAACACTTCTTACCAAAGGGGAAGGTACAAACATTGGGCACACGACCCAAACGCTTTCAACAGGGTGTTAGTGTAAACACCAGGCGTACCCAGGTGTTTATAACCAACGGAATGTCAGTGTAAACACCAGGCGTACCCGAATGTTTCTAACCAACGAGATGTCAGTGTAGACATCGAGCACACCCGAGTGTCTCTAACCAACAAGATGTCAATGTAAACACCGGGCGTACCCCAATGTCTCTAACCAACGAGATGTCAGTGTACACATCGAGCATACCCGAATGTCTCTAACCAACGAGATGTCAGTGTAGATATCGGGCGTACCCAAATGTCTCTAACCAATGAGATGTCAGTGTAAACACCGGGCGTACCCGAGTGTTTCTAACCAACGAGATGTGGTGTAAGCATCGGGGCACATCCCAATGCCACTAATCAGAACAACGTGTTCAAAGGACACGAATAATCTTACCAAGAATTCCTCTGAATGAACCGTACATACAATATCATCTGGTTGCGCCAGCTTTGAATGAATCGTACATACAATATCGTGCCTGCATCAGAAAGAGATTTGACAGTACAACACAATAGAAATGTATATTCTATGCGAATGTGAGAAACACATTTTCTACACGAGCGTGGTAAGTGCATATTCTATGCAAACATGATAAATGCATGTTTCATGCAAGATTAACAAATGCATGCTTTATGCAACGTCGAGATGTAACTTCAATGCAAAACAAGAAGTGCATATTCAATGTAATAGTGAAAAGGTGCATAACGATGCAAGCCTTGTATATATGACAAAAATGCTATAATGTAACACATTCAAAAGCGATTCAACAATCTTGCGAGATATGAAAGGATACGAAAAGGATACACTTTGTTCGTGTTGAGTGCCACACATTGAAAACACAGTTCAGAGCTTCCCTAGAGGCCGCTTGAGCTTAAAAGTGTACTTTCTTGCACTTTTTTGAGAGATGAGGGCATTAAATAACAAAAAAACACCCAAGAAGAGTACCAGAGGCTCACCGGCCACCATGGGGAGCCATCGGCCACCCATTGGCCGCAAAACATAGTCATCAGCCACAAATGGTGGCCGGTCGGCCACCGATGGCAGATTGAGGGCAATTTGGGGATTTCACCTCAGCCTTTTGAATATAAGGTTCCAAACCCTATATTTTCACTTCTCCCTTGTCGAAAAACACTCCTCTTGTGCTCTAGGCCACTTTCCTCTCCTGATCCGAGCTTCAAACGTGTTTTCGGACATCCCACAAACATCCGATTCGTAAAACCCTCGTAAATTTCAATATTTTGAAACAATTGAAAAGTACATTTAGTGTCTCCCTCTTGATTTTCATCACTTGGGGTTTGTTTCCCCTGAGTCACCCTTGATTATTGTGCCCTTTTCCGGACTTTACCCTTTTCTTCCATTTTCACCCATCAGAGTTGACTTTTTGTTGACTTTTGGCATTTTCGACCATTTTCTGCATTCACGACCATTCTTTCATTTTCTCTTGAGATAGCAGACGATATTCCATATGGCGGAGCTCCCCTAGGGATAGAGATGGATACCGAGTTCGAGCCCTTGCTGCTCAGTATCCAACCATTCGATCTGACGACGTATCACCCTATGGTACATGTGTTGCCTCCTGACAGCATCCGCCAGTTCTGAGGGTTTGCGCGAGGTGCACCGGAGGACCTCCTACTATGCAAGCCGGAGTCACACCTATCCTACAGCCCTGTCGAGGTATACACTTCCTCTTTATTTCCCATAATGTTGATCATATGCCTGACATAGCTCACACTGCATGTTATTTGTTCATCCCAAACACACTGATGTACTGCATCTTTTATACTGACTTGCATTTGCTTGCCCTGAACATACACCCACACTGTATTTCTTACATTGCCTTGCATCTGTTTGTCCCACTTACAGGAGGATTCACACGCCTTTCGTGGATACGGGACTATCTCCATGAGAGAGTGGTATATAGAGCTGCCTGACGCCGTACGCCACATCGTCAACGAGGCTGGCTTCGGCGCATTTTGCATGGGACTCTCATGCCTCACTGTGAGTCGGCCTTTTCTAGGCGCTTTAGTGGAGAGGTGGTGGGATACCACCAATTCCTTCCACTTCTCTACAGCTGGGGAGATGACGATGACTCCCTTCGACTTCTCTATGCTCACCGGCGTTGGAGTAGGAGGTCATCCGATTCCTTACGACACCGACATGGGCGAGTGGGAGGCCATCCAGATCTACCTACTAGGGACTCGCCCACACATCTCCCGATCTGGGATGGTACACTATACATGGTTAACTAATTATTTTAGGGGGACATGCCAACGACCCGCGAGGAGGCTGAGTACTATGCCCGGGGCTTCCTCATGTTTCTGTTCGGTACTACTCTGTTAGCCGACTGAGCTAACACCGTCGGGATCTACCTCTTGAGCGCACTGGTGGACTTGCCTCGCGTCTGATTTTATGACTGGGGCGGCGTAGGCTTGGCCACACTTTATGGATATATGAGCTCTTCTTCTCGCCGGAGTGAACCTCTACTAGGAGGCTACTGGAAGGCCTGGGAGGTACACCCTACCCTTCTGCTTTACATTTTTTATCTTCATTTTGTGTATACTGCAAATTGTACATTGGACACTGCACAGCTCACACTGTACACTTTTTGCACACACACTGTCTACTACACTGCACACACACTGTATACTTTCTGCACACACTATATACTTTTTGCACACACACTGTATATCTTCTGCACACACTGTATACTTTCTGCACACACACTGTATATCTTCTACACACACTGTATACTTTCTGCACACACTGATAGGTATACTCATTGCTACCCTTCCACCTTCTGTAGTTATGGGTGTATGCCTATTTCCTGAGGCTTGCCCCAGAGCCAGAGGTAGAGATACCACCCATGGTGCCATATTCACACCGATATGACGAGAGGTGCGAGCAGAGGCCCCGAGAGTCATTCTCCTTCTTTTGTCGTTTCTTCGACATTGTGACCGTTGCAGAGGTAACTCCAACTTTACGGTCATTTCAGCTTTACTTTATATTGCATATACAATGGCAGCTAACAGTTTGTATATTTGCTATTTGTAGATCACTTGGCAGCCGTGGGCAGTAATGCCTGCTGGGGTCAGAGACCAGTTTGTGGGCACTTGGGAGGCCTCATGATTCCGGATCCTGCTTGAGGGCCCGGTCTGTAGAGCATGGTTCTTGGGGGAACGGTTCTTGGGATAGAGCCTCAGCTTGCCTGAACCGGTGGTCCCGATGTTGCCTCCCTCATACATGAGGATTACAGAGAGGTACACCGAGCATGAGATGATTGACTTTACCCGAGGTTGGAATGCCGACCTCTTCAGGCTTGATGGCAATTACACCGCCTTCATCCAAACATACCTTATGCCACCATTGACCGGTGCTCGCGAGGGGGAGAGAGTCAGAGCTCCAGCCGTGAGGGGGAGAGCCCGGGGATCCAGGACTACTTAGGCCCAAGCCCAAGCCCATAACAGGAGAGGCTCCTAGACGAGGCAGAGGGCGAGATGGCCGGAGCTACCGACGACATTGACTTGCTGGGGATCCAGAGGGGAGACTTATCAGGTTTCCATTAAGCCTCCACCAGCTGGTCACGAGCTCGTCGGAGTTCGAGTCCCGACTCCGGTATGTACCATACCTTATATTTTGCACATTCAATTCATCTCAAACATGCTTTGTATATCACTGATCATCTCAACACATTTACAGGCTTCCATAGAGTACACTGGATAGGCTCTCGAGCTGGCAGCTTCTCTTATGGGGATGGTTCAGACTAGTCTGAACCTACTCAGCGTGGATAGGATCCCGGTACGTTTCCTTCAATTTGCACTTCACAAAGTTTTTTGCTGATACACTAGCATTTCCACTACAATCTATTACATTTGAGAACACTGCATTGATATATTGCACTCACACACTGCATTTCAATACCATACTCAGCTCTGCATACCGATAACTGATGCATTTGACAAATTGTCCTTTTCAGGTCCCCTTTTAGATGCCAGTTCGTCCAGGCACCCTAGCAGAAGCTACAGCAGGACCTTCGGCGCCTCCTCCGATAGCAGGGAGAGAGAGATGGGGGGCTCTGACACACAGTCGAGTGTAGACACCCCATTTTTGACTGCTTTTAAGACTTGGGCGCTACTGATCATTTACTTGGTGATGAAATTTGTGCAGTGCAAGGGTTGATTTCTTCGACAAGGAGAGAGTCAAACCCAAACCTCGCACCCCATTTTTGGACCAAAACTATTTTGAATGGTTTTTAGACCTTAAAACCCTCTCTTTTAAAATATTTTTGAAAATAAGTTTCGACGATGTTCCGAGGCTCGCATTTAGTTAAATGTTGCGCTTTTCGGTAAACCGAGCAAGGACAAAAGTGGAAATGAATAAAGGACAGATGAACTCTTTTGAAAAATCTTTCAACACACCTTGTTTAAGGGTTTGGATTTGAAGAAAATGGAAGAGGAGAGAAGAAACCAAGTTCGGTAGAAGTTCGGCATGAATCTGGATAGGATTGAAACTGAGCGGCTTCACTAAAATGAGCATAAATTTTTTCACACTTGTAATTTTGAAGTGAGGCTACCACCATTGGAAATCTTACTTCCGAGGCTACAATTTAGGCACAAGAATGACCTGAAAAGGAGTCTAGATGAAGGAGTTATGCCCATTTGAAGTTGGACCTAGAGAGTAGATTTTCTCTGCCGGTCACTGGTGAAGGGTGCTGGCCATGGATGATGCAGTGTCGGCCATTGATGATGCATGCTGGCCATCAATGATCCCCTGTTGGCCAACAATGACAAAACTCAAAATTTTTCCAGATATTTAGCTCCAACTGTTTCTATGTTGCTCCAGCTATCCTATACATCAGATATTTCGACCAAGCTGTTGTTTTGGCTATATATGGAGGCTATATCTCATATTTGAGGAGGCTAACAAGTTTGGGAGCTTCTCACACTAAAATTCTCTCTCTCTACAAATTTTCAGAGTTAAAAATTCTATCTCTCTAGAATTCTCTCTCTGTCTCTCTCTATTGTGCTATATTGTGCTTGAAAGTGGTTTTTCTTCACATATTTGCATACAACCCCTTAACCAAACATCCCTATCTTGGAGCTGAGGTTTCTTAAGGCTTGTTTGGAGTTCTTTAAGGCTAGTTTTGGCTAAGAAAGTTTCCATCTTGTTGCTGTGCTTCAAGGGTAAGCTTCTTTCACTTTTAAGCTTATTTTTGTACATTCTCTTGGCCACCTTTGCATGCTGTTTTAAGCCTACTTTTCAACTACAAAAACCTCTATTTTGAAGTGTTTAAAATGGTGGTTTGAGGTCATTTTGAAGTTAAGGTTGTTCTCCTCTCTTTGGTGGCTTATTTGCTAAGCTTGATGCCATCTTTCAAAGCTTTTGAAACCATCTCTTTTTGGCCCTTTAACCATTGAATTCCAGAGGAATTTTAGTGGTGGAAAGGTGGTTTTGAGGTCTAAAATGGGAGGGGGTGGTCCCCTCTCCTCTTGTCTTGTTTGCATGTGTTGATGGCCTACCAAATGAGCATGTATTTCTACCTTTTTGAAGCTTAGTTCAAGCATGTTTTAGGATATATTTTGACCTACTTTAACTCTATTTTTAGCTGGTTGGGTCACTTGTGGCTTGATTTTGGTACTTGTAGTGCAACTATGCTCACTAGCCTAGTGTACTTGATGGTTTAGCCTATTAATCTAGCATGTGTATGCTCCACTCCAGCATGTTTTTGGCTCTGATTTAGCATACTTTAGGACTATTTTGAGTGGTCTTGGCCTTTTGAGGCTTGCTTTGTATAGCTGTAGTAGAGTTGGCCTTTACTAGCTTTGTGATTCAAAGTCTCTAGCATGCTGTGCTTGAGTTGTTTGTATGCCTTAGCCACATTTCTCACATAATTTTAGAGCATATACCTCTATCACACTCTCACATATATCACTCTTTCATTGCTTTTGAGAGTTGTGCTTTGATGCCTTGTTTGTGAGCCAATAAGTGAGCATGCTTTTCTTGCCTTTTGTGCTTCAATTCCAACATGTTTAGGCCACTGTTTTGGCATGATGTAGCTCTATTTTGAGCTAGTTTGGTCATTTGAGCTTTGTATTGCATACCTCTAGTGTTGTGTCCTTCATTAGTTTCAATGCTTTTGACTTTTAACATGTTGTGCATGGTTTGTTTGCATGATTTTAAGTCATTTAGCATGTCATTTTAGTGTTGAAATATATGCCATTGCACTCCATGCTTCACTCTTTCATTTTCTTTGAAAGTAGTCTTAAGCCCCTTGTTAGCTTGAGCATGGAATTGAGGCTCTCATGCCTAATGGTTTTAGCCTTCTCTTGAGGGTTTCTACTAACCAAAAGCATGAGGCTTCTTTCATGCTCAAGGTGCTTGTGGCTGTGGCCATCTTTCCCATTAGAGGACACTCATATTACACTTAACCAGTTAAAGAATGTATCGGTAATGTTAAAATGTGTAAACAAGAATCAACCAAGTAAAACATGCCAAGGTAAGCATGTTGTTTGCATTGCATGGTGTTGAAATGGACGTTATGTTGAACACAAGGTGAATTGTTCCATTTCATACTCAAAGTGATGAAAATGAACCAATTCCCTTTGTCTCCATTGCCTTTGATCTTCCATGATAAGGTAGTGGATTTGAGTCTTGTTTGCATTGCATTTATTGAATGTGTACAAGATTGGATCTTTGGCCATCATGCATTCCAAATGCTTGATTGATGGTTTTGGATCCAGTGGTTCCTCTCCCTTGATGTTTTGAGATGATAAGGAGTGGCGCAACACAGACATGTTCTTGGGAGACCCTCCATTTTCCTGTATTTTGTGCTCTGTTGTAGTTTGGTGTCACAGCACACCAGTGGCCGGCAATGCCACATTGATGGCCGGCACCCTTACATTGTTGGCCGGAAGAGGCCCATCCTTGGCTAGCAGATGGCTGGCAGCAACTCCTCATGGCCGGCAAGCCACTGGTGCACTCCCCAACATTGGTTTGGTAAGGTTCAGCAGAAAAATCTTGAAGACACCCTACAAACAGAGCCTCTAAAGAGCAAACAGAGCCTCTAAAGAGCAAACCGAAGAGTTTTTCGGGGCGAGAAACCGAATGCATGCATGTATGTTCGACTCCTTCAAACAGAGCTAAAGTAGTGTAATTTAATGCTTTCCTTATTAGTTAGCATTTGAATTTGTAATTTAATTAATTTGCTAATTAATTAAGTGTTGTAATAATTAAGTAGCTTAGTTTAGCTATTTCTTTATTTTGTTGTGTAATAATGAGTCTAATTAGTTTAATTAGATTAGTTGGTTAGCTTAGCTTAGATTAGCTTAGCTTTTATTCGGACCATTCGTCGAGAGGGCAAATGTTGTAATAAGGGTGCGTGCGTGTGTGCATGTCTTCCAACCCCATTTCTTTCTCTTTTTTACTTACCGCTTTCGATGGTTAGTTTTAGAGCGTGTTTTATTTAGCACACCTTATGCTTGCATGTTTGCATTCATCCATTTGTCTTGCATGCACCGCGTTCGGCGTATCATTCAAACTGTATTGTATTTCAATATCTATTTGAATACATGTATCAAGTGCTGCATTCATATGCCATCATAGATAGCCGAGCCTATTTTAATTGCATTTTTGCATGTGTTGCATTAAGTATCTTGTATAGTTAGGATCATGCATGATTTCGAACTAGTTTTCTATTTTGGCTTGGAGTACACTATAAGTGTTTACGCTTTAGCATCCTTACATGAGTGTGAGTGTTGCCATGTTAGCATGCTTGCCATGAGGCTATTTGCTTAATTGATAAACTGCATGAATACCTGTGGATGAAGGCTTCATTACTTGAATTGGGACAATTCATCAAATGTGAGTTTTAAAGCCCACTTGGTTGCGGCAAATCATGTTTTAAGCCCACTTGAGGGTGGTAAATCCGCGCTTTAGCCTACTTGCGTGTAGCACTTTCAAACCATTTTAAAAAACGAACATGAGTTGTTTTGTTCCAATTCTCATGATTGAGTCTACACTTGTATGCTGTGCGCATCACATAGTAAGTTAGCTAATAATCGGATAAGAACACATGTGTTTATAAAAACAACATATCATGTTTAGTAGAGGCTGATCCTTCGATCGGGCGAGCGGGGGTGCTCATTTTAGGACCTTCCTGTCATGTACCCAAGTTCCCGAGCCGAGGCAACTTTGGTGTTGACGGACGCCTGGCCTTTGGCATGAGTCAACGTTTCCTAAATTTCCCAAAACAAAATATTTAGGTGGCGACTCTGAAATCTGGCAATGCAGTCCATGTTTGGCGTTTTTTGATTAAAATCGATTTTCCAAAACAATTTGCCAGATTTGGACTCTTTGGTGATTTATCAGTCTTATATTGCACTTTGTGAGATTAGATTCAGAATCGTGATAGGATTCCAAACTGTAGTAGCTATGAACCCAAATCTGCGCCCTCTTCGAAAGGGGGGCACGCGAAGAGAGTTCGGGGCGGTCTATAATTTCTGGCGACTCTGTTGGGGATTTAGAGAACTTGACTTGAAATCATGATATGTTGTTTTATCTACACCTATGTGTTTCTTTGCATTGCATTTGCATTGGTGCGCCTAAGTCATAGTGTTTGTTGTCTACTATTCCTGAACGGTTTGTCGGAGGCTTGCTTGGAAAAGCGTGCCATAAGGCTGACCGGTTACGGGCTCTGCCACGATGGAAGCACAAACCTTGGCTTTGCTAAGGCACCCTTTTTGACCAATCGGCCTAGTTACATATCGGAAGCCATAGAGACCATTCCAAACTAGAACAGGTTGCTTACTCGAATGTAGGTTGCTTGAAACCGCATGCGTGCGTAGTGAAACCCTAGCTCCTGACAAAATAGAACAGGGAAACCCTACTCCACCATAGGGGTGTTTTGGCCCTTACTTGCTATGTGCTATTAGGGTGTGTCTTTACAGGATGTATGTATCAGTTGCAAGTCTGAGTATCGGCCTGAGGATATCAATTTACAGGCAGAATTTTGGACAGAATTCAGTAAAGAGCACAGTCATTCAGTTATGCTCATGTTTGTTCTGGTGAAATTGGGCTGAGATGCTGTCTGTTTTCTCTTTTGCAAGGTAGTCTTGGAACCATAGCTTCAGAAGGCTCCAATATCCCCCGGGTACACTGGACTTGTTTTGATAGACTTTGTCAGGTTAGAGATTCCAGTTCAAAGGCAACCAGTGTTTCTTTTGCCAGTGGTAAGGCAAAGCAAGGCCAGTCAGGGCTCACCAGTTCAACTGATTTGACAGCCACCAGTCACATCACCTATGTTTAACTCAGCAGACCGTGATGACATAGAGTTCGGAAGAAGTTGTGGCCATGATAGTGGCATTAAACCAGAGAATCGCCATGCAGGATGAGACCAATGCTAAAATGGAACCAATCTTTGCCGAAAATCTCTCCAATTGGATTGTGACTTTAGATGGCTCGGAAAAGCTGAATTTCTGACGTTTCGGGCTAAACGCACTATTCCTCCTGAGCTGTACTTCGCTGTGTTTTCTGTTCATCCATGCCATGGCTAGATGTTGGAACCTGGTTACATACGTATTTAGCTTTGGCGGACAAGAGTTGCGTCCCACAATCGAAGAATTTCAAGCTTTGATGGAGTCCTAGCGTGACGAGGAAATCTTACCTCAGTCTCATTTTGGCCACGTCCAAGCTTTAGGAAGGATGTGCGGGCCCACTTTACATGATGCTCGATCTTTGGTTCACAATGGGGAGTTAAACATCCGAAGCTTGATTCATCGGTTTTCTGATGCTGGCAACCGCGACGACCACTTGTGGCAAAGTTTTTGGCAACATGCTCTTTGCTTGTGCATGTTGGCCCATTTCTTGCTTGCCCCTGGCGTTGGAGGGTCTAGTATTTCCTTGATAAAAGTTGCCCAGGGCTTGAAAGAGGGCAAGAGCTGTATCGGCATGACACTAGCCGAGACTTTGATGGGTTTAGATGCTTTCCATTGCCGGGAGACATCCAAGTTCGTAGGGAGTCCACTACTGTTATAGATAATGTTTCCCACCTTTCTCACATGTATTTCTCACATCACTCGGCCCACAGGCTCTGTTTTTCTCTCAAAACCATTTCTCACTTTTCTCTCCACGTGCACCTCTCTATTCTTTAATCTCTCTTATTTTTCATCCCTTCCCAGGTATGGCTAATGGACATGTCGAAAGTAGTGGACGCTTGTCCTGCATACTTAGCACGCAGCTATTTCTTTCACTCGCAGCTAGTCGATTTCCCGAACGAGGGATGGTGGTGCCACTGGATGTGCAGCAGATCTGCTGTCGACATTGCTTGGCGTTGCCCCTGGTTTGATCTGCCTGAGATGAGCTACAACATGTCCCGGCACCCCGGCATTCAGTTGGTTGGCTTGACACATTGTGTCTTCTACTTACCATTTCGATTCAGGCGTTAGTTTCATCATGATCAAATTTTCCCGGAAGAGGGGATAGAGTATCTAGCTTCCTTCCCTATCCGAGGCTCACAGCTAGCTCGGTATGCCACAGCATAGAGAACAAGAGAACTTCTGGCCCCCACTCCCTATTTCAATTGTCCCTTTTTTGGTGAATGCATAGCTTGGCTTGAAGATGAGGCGCAAATTGGGCCTACTTTGGCATCAAAAGCTTCCATAAGCTCTGGGAGGGGACGCAGGAATACCTGACTGTGCCCAAAGTTTATTGCTTTAATCTGTACTTTCAAGTTTTCTTTTTGAATGTAATAAAAAACAACTTCAATTTGTATCGAGAGCCGGAGAACTCTGTACTGAAATCAATGAAATTGAAGGTTGTGGGTACTGAAATTTTTCGTTGTGGTCCAAAAATGGTCTAAGTTGTAAAAAGATTAATTTGAACAAAATCAACTTTTATTAAAACTTTTCAAAACCATAATCGATATGGATCACAACTGGACACGCCCGAGATCTATCCTCAAGATGCACAACCTCAAATCCAACAATTGGAAAGTTATCCCTTGTCTGAATAGCACTGCATTGGAGATCCCAACCGAGCTCTTGGATGCAAAAAAGACAAAGATGACTAGAACAATCACATGGGTACAGTTGATTTGGAAGTGTTTATGCTGGACTTCAGAATGAAGTTGCCTATGTATCCTAAAGATGGGAATCAAGCCTTACGTAGTTTGGTTCAGGTTCACTTGTGTATTAACACTCTCCTTTTGCGCTCTAACTTTTTCCAGGGCCGCCCTTTCTGGGTTTTCAACCTTGCGAGCTTAGTTTTTCTTATTTCAAATTTTTTGTGCTCTACCTTTTGCCTAGGTCGCCCTTTCGGGTTTTCGGCCTAGTGAGCCACTCAAGGTTAGTATTTCTTCAACTTGTCCATGTTGATCGGTTGGGAGAACTCAAGGCCATCTAAGTCTATAAGAACGACAGCTCCACCAAACCAGATAGACTTGATGATGTAAGGACCAGTCCAATTAGGTCTGAACTTGCCCCTAGGGTCGTGGATGGGAGCTCGGTTGTCTTTAAGCACCAAATCCCCTACTTTCAAATTCCTGGACTTAACCTCTTGTTAAAAGCCCTAGCAATTCTGCATTGATAACCTTGGACGTGATATAGTGCTTTCAGCCTTCTCTCGTTGAACAGCATAAGTTCTTCGAACCTACTCTGCTGCCAATCTACCTCTGCTATCTAGCACTCAACTATAACCCGTAATGACGGAACCTCAACTTCGATCGGCAGAACAGCCTCCATCCCGTAAACCAAGGAATACGGAGTTGCCCCAGTAGAAGTTCGAATTGATGTTCTGTAGCCCCAAAGAGCGAATGGCAGCTTATCTGGCTAGTCCCTGTAGGTTTCCATCATCTTCTGCAGAATGTGCTTGATGTTCTTGTTGGCGGCCTCAACAGCGCCGTTGGTTTGCGGCCGATATGTGGATGACTTATGAAAAGCCACGTTGTACTTCTCCAACAAGTCGATCACCTCCATCTTGAATTGGGAACCATTGTTTGAAATAATCTTATTTGGGACCCCATAACGACAAATAATTTTGTTCTTGATGAACTTAGCTACATGCGATGCCTTCAACACTGCGTAGGATTGGGCCTCGACCCACTTTGTAAAGTAGTCTATTGCCACCAAGATGTATTCATGCCCGTTTGACCCCTTTGGAGTAACTGCCCCAATAAGTTCAATCCCCCAGACTGAAAATGGCCATGGCGAAGTCATGTTGTACAGCTTCGATGGTGGAATGTTCATGCGGTTTGTATGGATCTGGCATTTGTGGCATCGCCGAACAAAGCCAATACAATCCTCCTCCATGGTTGACCAGTAGTAACCCTGTCTGAGGATCTTCCAAGCTAGCATTACCCCACTCATGTGTGCTTTGCACTCTCCTCCGTGGATGGCCTCCATTAGGCGCTTAGATTCTTCAGCATCAACACACAGTTTATGCATCCCAAGATGACCCCGTTTGTACAGTTTACCCCCGCAGACGATGAACTAAGCAGCCATTCTTTGTATTGCCCTCTTATCTTTGGCATTTGCCCCCGGTAGATAAGCCTCATTTTCTAAGAAGTTCTAAATGTCATGATACCAGGGGTTCTGATCTTGTACTTCATCTATGGCAACAATCAACTCGTAGGCTGGCACATACCTTTGTTCAGTGATGATTGGACGCATCCGGACTCCCAAAGGGATGTTTATCATAGAAGATAGAGTTGATAAAATGTCTGCGAACCTGTTGCTTTCTCTCAACAGATGGGTGAAGGTTAACTTCTCAAACCTGGGAAATAGAATGTCCAGGGTTTGGTGATAAATTTTCATCCTTTTTTTTTTAACCTTCCAGTCTCTTTTCGCTTGAGACACAACTAGGTTTGAGTCCTCAATGACGTCCAACCGTTTTGGCCCTAGTTCAAGGGTGGCTTCCAAGCCAGCGATACATGCCTCATACTCTTCCTCATTGTTTGATACTTTAAACCAAAGTTTGAAAGCTAAGGGTATGGGAATTGTAGGGTGCCATTAGCAACACCCCTATCCCATACCCGTTCTGGTTAGACACTCCGTCAAAGTACGTAGTCGAGATCTCTTCTTCAAGCTGCAGAATGGCCTCATCTGGGAACATATACTCTACTGCTTCATCTCCTTCCATTGGGTGATCAGCTAGGAACTCTGCTACCGCTCTCCCTTTCATAGACTTGGGCGTCATGTACCTCAGATCAAATTTGGAGAGAAGAAGCAACCAACAGGCTAGCCTACCTGTAAGTGCTGATTTCTCGAAGAGATATTTGATGGGATCCAATCTTGAAACCAGGATTATAGAGTGAGCTAATAGGTAGTGCCTCAACTTCCTAGTAGCCCATACCAAGGCTAGGCAAGCCTTTTCAAGCGGAGTGTAACGGGTCTCATATTCCAGCATTTTCATGTTCAGGTAGTAGATAGCCTTCTCCACTTTATCCTCATATTCCTCCGCAAGCATGCAGCTCATTGTCGTGTCGGTCACTGATAGATATAGAATCAACGGTTTCCCTGGCTCTGGCGGTGACAACATGGGTGGGTTCTGTAGATATTGCTTGATTTGCTCGAAAGCAACTTGGCAGCGGTCATCCCATTGGAACTTCTTTCCTTTCTTCAGGAGACCAAAAAGTGGTTCACAAGTCAAGGTTAATTTTGCAATAACCCATCTTATGAATTGCACTTTACCCAGAAAGCCTCGCACCTCCTTTTCAGTCCTTGGTGGTGGCATTTCTAAGATGGCATTGATTTTGGAAGGATCGACCTTGATGCCCCTCTATGTAATCAAGAACCCCAGCATTTTCCCTGTTGTAGCACCAAAAGTACATTTATGAGGATTTAGCCGCAACCGATACTCTCTGATTCGTTGGAAAAGCTTATTCAAGGCTGTGTAGTGGCCCTCTCTTTCCTTGGACTTGATAATCATGTCGTCCACGTACACATCAACCTCTTTGTGGATCATATTATGTAAGATCGTGGTTGCAGCTCGTTGATAAGTAGCCCTAGCATTCTTCAAACCGAACGACATCACCCCATAGCAGTAGGTTCCCCACGGGGTAGTGAAAGTAATTTTCTCTTTATCTTCGGGTGCCATCAAAATTTGGTTGTAGCCCGAAAACCCATACATGAATGAAAGCAGTGCATACCCAGCAGTGAAGTCCACCAATTCGTCGATATGCGGCAGAGGAAAGTTGTCCTTTAGGCAGGCTTTGTTCAAATCTCTGAAGTCCACACATACTCAAAATTATGTCATCCTTCTTAGGCACCAGAACTATGTTGGCCAACCAAGTTGGATACTCAAATACTAACAGGAACCCTGCATCAATCTACTTGGTGACCACTTCTTTGATTTTTAGAGCCCAATTTGGACGGATCTTTCGAAGCTTCTGCTTAAGAGGTCAGGCCTCTGGATCAAGAGGGATTTGGTGCTGTAGAATCTCAGGATCGATTCCAGGCATGTCTTTGTACGACCACGTAAAAACATCTTTGAAATCTTTTAATAAAGCGACTAAGTGCTCGCGTTCCTCTGAAGACAACGTGGACCCGATTTGGACCAGCCGCGGATCCTTCTCAGTACCAACGTTAATTGAGGTGATTTCATCAACCAAAGGTTTTACAAACCTCTCCTGTTCTTGATCAATCAAATGTTTCAAAACTGGAGGAATTTCTTCCTCGTCGTTTTCATTAAAGTTTTGAAAGTCCTGATTAATGCAATAAACTAAAGGCACAGAAATGTACTCAGAAGCCACAGCTATACCATTCTCATTAATAACTTCCAGTTCGTCTGATTCTTTGGTTACAACCGACTCAAAAGAAAAAGAAAAAGACGATCTGGACAAGACAACGACATCCGGGTTATCAACCCCAGGAATACCGGACTTTGACTCAGAAGAACTAGAATCTGATTCCGACTCCACAGACTCTGTGGAATCAGATTCTGGTTCGCTACTTGACCCAGAACTGCTTGACAAAAAGCCCTTCTCGTACTGCCAAACGAGGGAGGGTGCGGTGGACACATCTAGAATGCTAGAAGAAGGGCAAACAGCCATTTGATCCCCAACCATGGAAACTGAGAAGTCACCCCCAAAGCACTTTGGTGTGATCTGAGGATCTGAGAGGAGACAAGCCAGCGCTGCTCTTATTTCAAGTTCTGTGCCTTCGGACTTATCCTCTTTGCACTGCTCAGCCACAGCTGGTGGGTCAGTCTGCTCTTCTGCAACTTCATCCCCTGACAACTGAAGGTCAAAAAAGATCTCAAAGCCAGGAAAATGCTGCTTCTCTGAATTTAGCCATGGCTCCGGAAAGCCACAAAACAGGATATCTTCTCCCTCCCGGACAAAGCGTCTGTTCAGGGTTCCTTAGATAGGTCTGTGCACCAGCTCGTAGTGTTTCCCAGCTTGCTTAGCCTTGGCTCTTCCGGCCATTTCCCTTCATTTCCTTGCCCAATCCTCTTTGGTAGGCGAGTAACCTAAACCAAATGTAGAAGGGTTGTGTGGCATTTCGGCCAATGCAGCGATGCCCTTCCGGCCACTCTTGCCTAATCCTATTCCGGGCATGTGTTGAAGCTTGTTCATGAGGTAAACAGATTGCACACTGACATACAGTCCCTCATCAACAGCCATCAACAGCCTCAGCCAAGGTGAATCCCGACAAAAAAAATCCTCCATGCCATGTTCAATTTCCAAAATCGGTGTAGAAACATCTAGCGGCGGATGTATGGAAGAGTTCCCAAAAATAATTGCTGCCCCCTTTCCGTGGGCATACTTCAGCATTTGATGTAAAGTGGAAGAGACAGCTCTCACCTGGTGCAGCCACAGCCGTCCAAGGAGTAAATTGAAGGTGGCTGGAACATCCAAGACATGAAACTCGATGTCCTGCTACGCCGGGCCAGCCTGAGTTTTGATCTATACCGTCCCCATCACTTCTCGATTGGTGTTGTTCATAAGCCCAGATCACTTGGGCTGTTGGTGCGAAATCTGCGGGCTTCAACCCGATAGCATACGCCGTTCGCGATAGACATACATTGATTGTAGATCTCGTATCAACCAGAACCACCGGTATCCATTTTTCCTTACACTCCACAGAGATATATAACGACTTGTTATACTCAGAGCCCTCAGGTGGTAGTTCTTTGTTTGTGAAGGTTAAAGTCAGTGAAGCTTCACCTAGGAAAACCAACCCCACTAACTGCTCAGGCGTTGTATCAATAGAAAGCTTAGCTTTGTCCATGGCTGAGAGGACAGCTTGTCTATGAACTCGTGAGGCCATAAGTAGTCCCCAGACGGAGATGTTTGTCTGAATTTTCTTCAGCTGTTTCAGTATAGCTTCCTCCTCCAATAGTTTGTCTTTCTGCTTTTCTGCTTCATTGTCTTTCCCGGACGCCTCCGGCTGGTCTAAGTGTGGGGGCTTGAAGTACCGCCCACTCCGGGCCATATGGTTGACTTCCTCGGTGTACCAAGTATCATCTGGTTGATTCTGCTCCCAGTTCTTGTCAGTATGGGTAAGATGCAAATCATCGTCTTCTCACCACATCCCCTCAGCAACCGACAGACAACTGTTCGGCTCTGCTGTAGCTGTTCCCGTGTTCACAACACATTCTGTCCCCACAGGACCCTTTTCTTTTCTAGCCTTGTCATCATTCTCAATTCTCTCCTACTCAAACCGCTTCAGCGCGGCTTCTTGCTCCATGTCGGCCGTACAGAAACTGCCCAATTCTCGAGCAAAATTCTCTATACCGGTGCTCTCTGGCAGCTCCTCCTTGTTCTCGACCATTCCTACCATTGCAGGTGTTCCTGTTTTTGACTATCCCTATTCTGATTGAGGCACCTCAACAACATCCGACTGGTCACTAAGCCACCCTGCATTATCTATCGATCGATTCAGGTTAAACCAGTTGATGCTCAGATCCTTCGAATCCTATTCATCAAAGAACTGCAGATTGGCGATATCCTTCTCAAGCTCGGCTTCCGAACCACATTAACCTCTGCCCCAGTTGACAACTCTACCCTTGGCCTAGCCTGGTTTGCTGACATAATATAACCATACGGGTTGTATGCTTCCTTGGTTAAGGTCTCAGATCCCTCAGGTTCTGAACTAACGTTCTCATTCTCCTCCAAGGTCACCCTGGCTCTGTCTTCAACAGTCATCACCACCGGCTTGGGCTAGGTTAACGACGTGCTCATCATGCACAAGTTTGTGCTTTCGGGGATGAACAACGCTGACTTGGATAAGTGAGAGGGAGTGATGTATATGCTAGGGTCGTATGGAACGGCCGTGGTTTGGATCAGGTTTATTTGCCTGGGTGGATGAAGGGGATTGTTATGTGGTGGAAGAGGGTTAGTGGTGACATTTGGCTTCTCAGGAGGCGCAATCACCTTGTTGTCAATAAGATCCTGGATCTCATGACGTAGCCTGAAGTAGAGGTTGGTGTCATGACCGTGCTGCTGGTGAAAGGCACGATACTTAGCTGGGTTATGTGAGGGAGGGAGGGAGGTTATTTGGTAGTGGGCATGGTTCCAGGAGCTTCAAATGCCCCTTTTTGATCAAGACCTTCAAGGTCGCTGATAGAGACATATAGAGTGGGGTGAAAGTTCTCTGACCCCAGGGTGGATATTTTGCTGGTTGCGAGCTAGTTCCGGATGCACCGGTGAAGGGTGTGGCTGTTTTTGGCGTGGTGGTGACCATGCCGACATTAGAAGTTCTTGCGGCTGCAGTGCTACTCGTAGCTGCATTCGAACCGCGTGTAAATGCCCTATTGGGCTGCTCCTTTTCCTGGTCAATCAGACCTTGCTTCATAGCATCTTCTATCTGTACCCCTATCTCATGTAAATCAGCAAAGGTGGGGAGGCGTAAGATGATCATCTTCTGCGTCAGCTTGGGTTATAGGTTGTGCATAACCATTCTTATTTGATCTTTTTCGGGTGGCCGAGTTGTCATTATGGAGGCCTTGGCCCTTCATCGAGTGACGAAGTCAGAAAATCCCTCCTTTGGCTCTTGCCAAGTTGCTTCAAGATCACGGGTTGTGACCACAATTTGAGTATTATAAGCATATTGGGCGATGAAGGCCTCAGCCATCTCCTCCCAGCTCCTTTTCACTGAATCCTCCAACTTGGCATTCCAGATGGCCGCAATACCCGACCGGGTCTGACCGAAGAGAGATAGTTTCTAGAGTTTAGTAAGCCCATCGGGCGCAGAATATTCGAGAATAGCCTCAGATGAACCATGGGATCGCCCGAGCCGTATGTGAGGCATTTTGAACCTATCCGGTAATGTCACCGCCGAATCTGTGTAGCCATCCTCTATGTCTGGGATCGAGTTAACTCCCTGAGGTCGTTTAAACAACTTTTCAAGCTTGCTTACTTTCAAAGTAGTAGGATCGGACTCAAACTCGAACGGTATATCTGTTGGGAAGCCTGGTGCTTTAGAAATCTGAGGCGGGATTGGCCCTATTAGAACGCCCGTATTCTCCTGGACGTTAGCTATTTCCCCAGGTATTGGAACCCTAGGAGGCGGTGGGGGTGGATGAGAAGCAGATGCTCTGGCTTGTTGTGGTTGCTGCTATTGTTGAAGCCTAGCAATTAGTTCTGCCTACTGGGCTACAACCTCTGTCTGACGAGCAGTAACCTCCACTTGGCGAGCAGCATCCTGCTGCATGGCCTTTATGGTCTATTGGAGTTGATGCATCATTTCCTCCATACTGACTGTAAAGTGCTGATCTGTCTGAACATGTGTATTTTCTCTCTCTGAGGTAGAAACAAAAATCTCAGCACAACTGCGCACAGGTGGGAGGTAGGCAATGACTGCTGAACTAGCGACTGCTGTACTAATACTCTATGCCTGACTGCCCTCCGTCTTGTAATAGGGGGTAATGAAGCAAACATTGGTCGTCCATTAATAAGATTCTCAGATCTGGAAAGCCTCCTACCTCTAGTCCAGAGTGCTCGGGGGGTATCTGCCTCGTCAGAAGCAATTGTGAAACACTACTTTGCAAAAAGAGAAATAAAGAAAAAAGGAAACAACAACTAGAAAACGGACAGCATCTCAGCTTAGATAGAGACAACACACAGTTGAAATCATAAGCTGGACAAACTATACTCAAACACTGATTTCTGCCCCTAGATTTTTTCCTTAAAACTGATACCCTCAAACACTGATGTCCTTAGACTGATACCCAGACTTGCAATTGATACATACATTCCTATAGAGACACACCCTAACAGCACATATCAAGCAAGTGAGAGCCAAAACATCCCTATAGTGGGGTAGAGTTTCCCTGTCCTAGTTTTGTCGGGAGCTAGGGTTTCACTATGCACGCATGCGGTTTCAAACAATCCTGTATTTGGGTGAGCAACTTGTCCTAGTTTGGAACAGTTTCTAAGGTTTCTGATATGCACCTAGGTCGAATGGTCAAAAAGGGTGCCTCAGCAAGACCACCTAATATACCTCTCGTACCAAACACCGAGAAGTAAAAGGTGGATCAAATAGTATGACGGTGATCCAGATCCAAGGTTTGTGTTCCCATCGTGGCAGAGCCCGTAACCAGTCAGCCTTATGGCACGCTTTTCCAAACAAGCCTCCGCCAAACCGTTTAGGAATAGCAGATGGCAAACACTGTGACTTAAACGCACCAATGGAAATGCAATGCAAAGAAACACATAAGTGTGAATAAAACAACTTATCATGAGTTCGAGTCAAGTTCTCTAAATCCCCAGCAGAATCGCCAGAAATTGTGGACCTGACTTTCTTCGCGCGCCCCCCTTTCGGAGAGGCGCGAATTGGTCGTCCTATAGTTCAGACGCCTATCACGGTTCTGAATCTAATCTCACAAAGTACAATGTGAGACTGATAAACACCAAAGAGTTCAAATCTGGCAATTGGTTTTGGAAAATCGATTTTGAATCAAAAAGCGCCAAACGTGGACTGCTTTGCCAGATTACAGAGTCGCCACCTAAATATTTTATTTTTGAGAAATCTAGGAAACCTTGACTCGTGCCAAAGGCTACATGTTTGTCATTACCAAAGTTGCCTTGGCACGGAAACTTGGGTACGAGAGGGGAAGGTCATGACATGAGCACCCCTACTCGCCCGATCAAAAGATCGGCCTCTACTAAGCATGTTATTGTAGACACCCCATTTTTGGCCGACCTTAAGACTCAGACATCATTGTTTGAGCGCTTGGTGATTGCGCATGTTGTGCTCGTTTCGAGGTTTCGGAGTTTTTGGCCGAGTGCCTTGCCTTTGGGCCTCTAAACTCTTTCTATTTTGGCTTGGTTTGTGGACCAAGCCTTGTTTCCCTTTCTTGAAGGGAGGGAGTGGTCTATAGACCACCCTTTTTGTGGTCGTAGACCACTTTTCACTCTTGGATACTAGTTTTTGATTTTCAGAGTCTTCGGCCGCGTGCCTTGACTCGGGACCGCTTAATGTTCTCCGTTTGGTGTGGTTTTTGGACCATACCTTGTTGCCTCTACCTAGAGGGATACTGTGGTCTAGGAGACCACTTTTGATGCCTGTAGACTAGTTTTCGAGGCTTCCGACCGTGCACCTTGCCTCCCGAACTTTCGTCTTGCATCCTTTCTGGTTTGTTTTTGGTACAAACCTTGTTTTCCTTGTTTGGAAGGTGTTACGAGGGTGGGAGACCATTTCTTCTCCTTGGAGACCACTTTTCTCCCCGCCAGCCAGTTTTCTGGTTGGCCAACTGGTGTTCTTGGTCTTTGGACCACCTTTTCTGGTCGGCCACCACACCATTGGCTTGCTTTTAGTGTGTAGACTTCTCCTACCCCTGGCCGACCAGTTTATTTCTTGGGAGACCACTTGTGGTGGTCGGCCGACCACTTCAAGTAGCTGGCTGACCACTTCAAGTGGTCGGCTGCTTTTCATCACCTTTTTGGCGATATTTTCATCCAGCTGGCACAGCTGGAAGGCACTAAAGCCATCCTCCATAAATGTGTATGGAGGGATGGCCTTGGACCCTAAGCTTGTCCAACAAGCTTGAGTTTGGTTCTCTATAAGAGAGGACCTCCTCCCTCCTCCTCTAGGTTCAGTTTTGGAGTGTTTGAGATATACATACACACCTTTGTATCTATCTTGCCCTTGCTCTTCATTTTTGTGCCTTAAAGTGTAGTTTTATCATACTTTAACACACAAACACACACTCAAACACCATCCTTTTGTTGTTGAGGCTTCTTGAGGTTTGTTTTGGTTGTTTTGGATTGGTTTGAGCTCAAAGAAGTTACTGGAGTTGCAGCTTTGAAGGTGATCATCAAGGGTGAGTTTCTAACCCTTAAAACCTTGCTTTTTGCTTAGGCTTTTAGACCTATTTGCATGCTATTTTAGGCTTAACTTCCTATTGAAAAAAGTTCTTTTTTTCAGTCCTTAAATTGTTTGTTTAAGGTCACTTTTTTGTTGGGGGTGGTCTACCCCCTCTTAGGCCTTGTTTTGAGCCATCCCTTTTGGTTCTTGTTCTAGCCTTTGCATGACCTTTCTACCACTAAAATCTAGAGAATTTTCAGTGGTGGAAAGGTGGTTTTGGGGTCCCAGATAGGAAAGGGTCATCCCCTCTCTTTGTATTTTGAATGCTTGCTTCATATGCCTCATGTTTGAGCATGTTTATTAAGCTTGTGTTGGCTTGTTCTTAGCATGTATTTGGGGTTATTTTGAGATGGCATGCCACTATTTTTGGTTGTCTTGATCACCTCATGCATGCTTAATACACTTGTAGTATAAATTTCATAAACTAGTCTTGTATGCTTCATGAAGTAGCATGTCTTTCTAGCTTATGTTGACTCCATTTCAGTAGGTTTTTGATATTGTTTTAACATTCCTTAGATCTATTTTGGGTCGGTTTGGTTGGCCCTTGCATGCCTTATACACTTGTAGTGTATTTCTCACAAAATAGTCTTGCATGCTTCATGAGGTAGCATGTCTTTCTAGCTTGTTTTGAGTCCATTTCAGCATGTTTTTGGTGATGTTTTGCCATGTCATACCTCTGTTAAGGTTGGGTTTGATAGCCCCATGCATGCTCCATGCACTTGTAGTGCAATTCCATGAACTAGCCTAATGTGTACCATGCTTTAGACTATCTTTCTTGCATGCTTTTTGGCTTAACTTTGAGAAGCTTTTGTCCATGTTTTAGCATGCTTTAGCTCTGATTTGTGTTGTTTTGGTCTTGCATGCCATGCTTTGTATAGCTATAATACATTCTAGCTTGTTAGCTTTGTGTATCAAGTCCACTAGCATGCATTGCTTGACCTATTCCCATGATTTGGCATCATTTCATATGAGATTTCAGTGCATGTTTCATGGTCATGCACTTGTATCTTTCACTCATTCAATGCGTTGGAGGGTTTGCCCTTTATGCCTTAACATGAACCATTGCGTATGCCTTCATGCCTAAGCTTGCGAGCTATCATTTTAGTGTGTTTTTGGGGTTATTTTTCCATGATATAACTTTGATTTTTGTTGGCGAAGCCATCTCATGCTTGGTCTTGGTAGGTGTAGTGTAATCTACCTTATTTGCTTTGCATATTCCATGCATTATGCCCTTCATGCTACCATATTTTGGCTTCCTTCTATACATGTTTTAGACTCATCTTGACATGTTCTAGGACTGTTTTGGGTTGCCCTTGCCATATGCTTCATGATTTGCATAATTGTAATACAAATGCCTATGCTAGCTTTAAGCTTTGGGTACCATAGCATGCTTCATTTGCATCGTGTACATGATTTGGCATCATTTACCATGTTATTTTAGAGCATGTAGCATCGCCATGTTCCCACTTCATTCACTCTTTGAGTGCCTTTGAGTGTTATGCATTGTTGCCTAGTTTGTGGCCTAGTATGTATGCCATCTTGCCCAGGTCCTTGAGCCCTCATCTCAGCATGTTTTGGTCTTTGTTTAGACCTATTTGAGCTCTGTCCATGATTGGTTCATGCATTTGTGCCATGTATTGCATGCCCCATTGTGTAGTCCCTTTAATGCCTTTGTGCCTTAGGCCTTCTCGCATGCTTTACTTGTGTTGTTTGAAAGATTTGGCATCATTTAACACTTGATTTCAGAGCCTTTAGTGTTGTCACATTTCCACGTTTATCACTTCTTCATCATGCTTGAGAGTTGTGTTCTTAGGCTTAGTTGATGGGCTAATGCATGTGCATGCTTTGCCTTGCCTTTTTGTGCCTTAGTTTCATCATTATGGCCACTGATTTGGGCATGATTGAGATCTGTCCATTTTGATTTAAGTCCATTGAGCATGTTTGCTTTCATGTTATTTGCATGCTTACATTGTCATGTTGTTGCATGCTTATGTTGCCTTGCTTTATGTATGCATGCATTAGCCTTCTTTGCATGTCATTAGCATTGTTAAGTTGATCAAGTTACATTGCATTGAGTATGCCATGTTGTCCATTGCATTGTGTATGCCATGTTCTTCACCTTGTGCATGCCATCTTACATTGCATTGTGTATGTCATGTAGTTGCATTGCATGTTTGCATGCTTGAGTTGCATTGCATTGCATTTTGTTTGGAGTAGGTGTTAGTCCAAACACGAGGAACGAGGGACGTTTCATACTTGAAGTGATGAAAAATGCCTCAATTCTCGGTCGCCGACACTCTTGATTATACATGATAGAGTTCTAGGCTTTATGTGTTTATGTGTGCATTCATTTTATATTGAATTGTGCAATTTGGCTTCTCGACCATCATGCATCGAGATGCGTGATTGGTGGCCCGAGGGTCAAGAACCACACTCCCTTGAGCTTATGAAATGATAAGGAGGGTGATTGTGCACACATATCTTGCAAATACATTGCCATGCCCTTTCTTGCTCTCTGTTGCAGCAAAGTGGAGAAGTGCAGCAACAACTGGTCGGCCGACCAGATAAACTAGTTGGCCGACCACTTTTTCTGGTTTGCAACAATAGAAAGTGGTCGGCCAGTGGCTGGAAGCATCTCGAGGTGGTCGGCAGTCCTCCCACAGGTCCCCAAGGTGAGTTAGAAGCTTTCTGGAGCTTTGTGCAAGGTTCTGAGAACAATTGCAAACAAAGGCAAGTTGGGGCATCGCGACGGATTTCCGAGTGAGGCGACCCAGCATGCGTGCATTCTTCTCCCTCTGAGGCCCCTGATTTATCGCTTTACTTAGCTAATTCGCTTAGCTAGTTTATGCTTTGGTTTGTACCTAATTAGTTAATGCGTTTAACTATTCAATGTGTGTTGTAATAGCTTAATTAATTAGCTTGTTAGTTAATTAGTTTTGTGATGTAATAATTAGTTTAATTAGCTTAGATTAGCTAGTTAGCTTCTTATTCGGACCCTCCGTCGAGAGGGCCAACTATTGTAATAAGTGTGCGTGTGTGTGATGCATGTCTTCTAATCTCTATTTCTTTTCCCTTTTACTTAATCGCTTACAATGGTTAGTTTTAGGGCATATTTCGATTAGCATACCTTATGCTTGCATGCGTGCATCCATTCATCTGTATTGCATGCACCGGGCTTGGCGCATTATACTAACTGCATTGTATTTCAATACCTATTTGAATACATGTATCAAGTTGCATTTCATATGCCATTTTAGAATAGCCGAGCCTATCTGAGTTGCATTTTTGCATGCATTGCATTAGCCATCTTAACATGAACTAGGATCATGCATGATTTCTAACTAGTTCTCTGTTTTGGCTCGGAGTACACTGTGAGTATTTACGTTTTAGCATACTGCATGAGATGTGTTTATTGCCATGTTAGCATGCTTTCCATGTGGCTAACTGCTTAAGTGATTAACTGCTTGAATGCTTGTGGGTGAAGGTTGGATTACTTGAATTGGAACAATTCATTGAAATTCGCGATTTAGCCTACTTGCGAGTAGCACCTCTAAACCATTTTCAAATAAACGAACATGCAATGTTTTGTTCCAACTTAGGCGATCTAGTCTATACTTGTATGCTGTGCGCATCACACAGTAATTCTAGGTTAATAACCGGAATAAGAACACATGTGTTTTCAAAAACAAAATATCATGCTTAGTACAGGCCGATCTTTGATCGGGCAAGCGGGGGTGCTCATTGCATGACCTTCCCCTCTCGTACCCAAGTTCCCGAGCCGAGGCAACTTTGGTGATGACGGACACGTGGCCTTAGGCACGAGTCAGGGTTTCCTAAATTCCCCCAAAATAAAATATTTAGGTGACGACTCTGTATCTGGCAAAGCAGTCCATGTTTGGCACTTTTTTATAAAAATCAGTTTTGCAAAACGATTTGTCGGATTTGGAGTCTTTGGTGATTTATCGGTCTCACATTGCACTTTGTGAGATTAGATTCAGAATTGTGACATGAGTCCGAACTGTAGTAGCCTCAGAACAAAACGAATTCGCGCCCTGGTGGCGCGGAGCCGGAGAGTTCTCGAGGCGGTCCACATATATGTTGTTTGTATAAACACATGTGTTCTTATTCCGGTTATTTAGCTAACTTTACTATGTGATGCGCACAGCATACAAGTATAAACTAAAATCGCATGAATTAGAACAAATCAATTCATGTTTGTTTTTCGAAAATGGTTTGAAAGTGCCACCCTCAAGTGGGCTTAAAACATGATTTGCCACTTCGCAAAGTGGGCTTAAAACTCACAATCAATGAATTGTTCCAATTCAAGTAACAAAGCCTTCATCCACAGGCATTCATGCAGTTTATCAAATAAGCACATCGCCTCATGGCAAGCATGCGATCATGGTAACACTCACACTCATGCAAGTATGCTAAAGCGTAAAGACTTACAGTGTACTCCGAGCCAAAATAAAAGCTAGTTAGAAATATGCATGATCCCTAACTATACAAGCAATGCCTAATGCAACACATGCAAAAATGCAATTAAATAGGCTCGGCTATCTAAGATGGCATGTGAATGCAACACTTTGATAACATGCTGTAAAACACGTATTGAAATAGGTATTGAAATATGATGCAGTTTGAATGATGTGCCGAGCCCGGTGCATGCGATACAAATGAATGATGCATACATGCAAGCATAAGGTATGCTAATCAAAATGTGCCTTACTCTAACCATCGAAAGCACTTAAATAAAAGGGAGAAAGACGTGGGGTTGAAAGACATACACACACGCACGCACACTTATTACAACATTGCACCCTCACGAAGGAGGGTTCGAAATAAATAAGCTAAGCTACACTAAGCTAAGCTAATTATTACAAACCAACTAATTAACTATTCTAGCTAATTAATTATTACAACACAATTGAATAACTAGCTATGCTGAGCTAATTAAAATATTACAAACCGAATGAATTAATTAAACACTTAATTAATTGATTACAAAAAGACTAAGCTAATGAACTAATTAGCTAAGCAATTTAAATGAACGGCCTCGGGAAGCGAGGGATGCACACATGCTCGGTAGGCTTCCTCCCGAAAATCCACCACCTTGCCTCAAGATGCCTCTGTTTGCACATCTTTGGACCTTTGAAAATTATGCTAACTTCCAGACTGCTTCTGTTTGATCTCAAGAACATACTGAGGGCTGATCGGCTAAAACAGGTGGCCATCGGCCACTACTAATGGCCGGTCGGCTGGCTTTGGTGGCCGGTTAAGCCAGCCGACCGGCGGGCTAGTATATGTGGCCGGCCGGCCACTGCTTCCCTGAAATTACTCATTTTGCTGCAACATAGAGCAAACAGAGGCATGGCAGTGTATTTGCAAGGTGTAGACTGCCCGAACTCCGCTCCGCGCGCGAGGGCGTGAATTGTAGTTCTGGCTACTACAGTTCGGACTCCTGTCATGGTTTTGAATCTAATCTCACAAAGTCAATGTAAGACTGATAAATCACCAAAGAGTCCAAATCCGGCATATTGTTTTGGAAAAATCGATTTTAATCAAAAAAACGCCAAACATGGACTGCTTTGCTAGATTTCAGAGTTGCCACCTAAATATTTTATTTTTGGAAAATTTGGGAAACCCTAACTCGTGCCTAAGGCCACGTGTCCGTCATCACCAAAGTTGCTTCGGCTCGGGAACATGGGTACGAGAGGGGAAGGTCCGGAAATGAGCACCCCGCTTGCTCGATCAAAGATCGGCCTCTACTAAGATGATATGTTGTTTTTGAAAACACATGCGTTCTTATTCAGGTTATTAATCTAACTTACTACGTGATGCGCACAGCATACATGTATAGACTCAATCGTAAGAATTGGAACAAAACATCTCATGTTTGTTTTTTGAAAATGGTTTGAAAGCGCTACTCGCAAGTAGGCTAAGACGTGGATTTGCCACCCTCAAGTGGGCTTAAAACATGATTTGCCACTTCAAGTGGACTTAAAACGTACATTTTGATGAATTGTTCCAATTCAAGCAATAAAGCCTTCATCCACAGGCATTCATGCAGTTAATCATTTAAGCACATAGTGTCATGGCAAGTATGCTATCATGGCAGTCACTTACACACATGCAAGATGCTAAAGCATAAACACTTACAGTGTACTCCGAGCCAAAACAAAAGCTAGTTAGTAATCATGCATGATCCTAGCTATGTTAAGATGCCTAATGCAACACATGCAAGAATGCAACTAAATAGGCTCGGCTATCTGAAGATGACATATAAATGCAACAATTGATACATGTATTCAAATAAGTATTGAAATACGATACAGTTTGAATGATGCGCCGAGTCCGGTGCTTGCAAGACAGATGAATGGATGCACGCATGCAAAGCATGAGTATGCTAATCGAAATATGCCCTAAACTAACCATCAAAGGCTGATAAGTAAAAGGGAGAAAGAAATGGGGTTGGAAGACATGCATCACACACACGCACAGTTATTACAGCATTGTGCCCTCTCGACGGAGGGTCCGAATAAATAATACAAGCTAGCTACGCTAAGCTAAGCTACTTAACTAATCTAATAATCTAATTAGACTAATTATTACACAACACAAATTGAATAACTAGCTACAGCCAATTATTACAATACTTTAACTAATTAATCAAATTAACTAATCATGGTAACTAACTAAGCATGTGAGGTATGTGAACTAGGCTACCACAGCTCTGCCTTGAACAGTGAAGGATGTGTGCTCGATCGCCTCGCTCGGAAATCCATTGCTATGCCCAGAATTGCCTCTTTTGCATTTGATTTGATTTCAGAACACTGCACAAACCTCCAAATTGCTTTTGCTCCAACATGGGGACCTCCTGGTGGGCTGCCGACCAGAAAAGGGTGGTGTAGACCACCTGTAGACTAGAAAATTGGTTATAGACCAGAAAAAGTGGTCAGCCGACCACCTTTATTGGTCTTCCAACCAGAAAATCTGCCAAACTCTAGTTTTGCTGCAACAGAGGACAACAAGGGGCATGGCAGTGTATTTGCAAGATATGTGTGCGCAACCACCCTCCCTATCATTTCTCAAGCTCAAGGGAGTGTGGTACTCGACTCTCGGGCCACCAACCGAGCATCGCAATGCACGATGGCCGAGAAGCCAAGTTTGCATGAGTCAATGTCAATGAATGCACGAATAACACATAAGGGCCTCCACCTCTATCGTGCTTGATCAAGAGGGTTGGCGACCGAGAAATGAGGCGCGTTTCATCACTTCAAGTATGAAATGCCCCTCGTTTCTCGTGTTTGGATTAACATCTGATCCAAACACAATGCAATGCAACACACATGCCAAAAATAATGCAATGCAACATCATGCAAACAACATGCAATGCAATAACATGCAAACAACATGCAATGCAACAACATGCA
Organism: Camellia lanceoleosa; assembly: GCA_025200525.1. Classification (NCBI taxonomy): domain Eukaryota; kingdom Viridiplantae; phylum Streptophyta; class Magnoliopsida; order Ericales; family Theaceae; genus Camellia; species Camellia lanceoleosa. The sequence goes on from CM045763.1 coordinate 159,696,983, forward strand.
AACAACAGGCAATCCATCAATGCTAATGTGGCATGCACAAGGTTCCATCATATGAACAATACATGCATGGTATGTTTGGAGGCTAAAGCATCAAAGCAAGTAAAGAGCATCATACAAGAGGCATGCAATACAATGCTCAATGGACTTAAACCAACCCCAAATAGACCTCATGCATGCCCAAACAATGACCAAAACACCAAAACTTAGGCACAAAAAGGCAAAGAACACATGCTCATTCGTTTGCTCTCAAACAAGGCACAAAGCTCACTTTTCAAACACATTGAATGAGCAACATATATGAGAGCATAGCATAGGTACAAGCATTGAAATCATGTGCTAAGGGATGACATATCATGCAAGCAACACAAGTATGGCATACTAGAGTTCTAAAGCATGCAAGCTAGTGAGGTACACAACACTAGGACTATGAAATACAATGCTCAATGGATTAGACCAGCCTTAGACAGACCTCATGCATGCCAAAATAGTGGCCAAAACACTCTGAAATGATAGCATTGAAAGCAAGAAAATGCATGTTCATGCATTGGCCCATAAATAAGGCATAAGGCATAACTCTTAAACACAATTAAAGAGTAATAAACATGAGAGTTTAGGAAGACTATATGCTCTGAAATCATGTGAGAAACGATGCCATATCACATAAACATCACAAATAAGGCATGCTAGGAGGCCTAAGGCACAAGGCTAGTAAGGGGCACTACACAAGAGGCATACAACACATGGCACAAATGTCCAAACCAGCTCTGGATAGAGCTTAATTAGACCAAAACAAAGACCAAAATATGCCTGAAAGCTTGAGCAAGCATGCATACGTATTGGTTCATAAATGAGGCATAAAGGCACAACTCTCAAGAACACTTAAACAGTGAAAAACATGGAAGTGTGACAACACTATATGCTCTGAAATATTATTCCAAATGATGCCAAAACATGCAAATACCTCAAGTCAAGCATGCAAGATATCTCAAAACTCAAAGCTAGTCAAGGCTATTGCACTACAAGCATGAATAACAAGCACCATACGACCAAAAAGGCTCAAAATAGAGCTAAAGCATGTTAAAACATGAGTAAAAACTTGCTGGAGTGGAGCCAAAATAAGCTATAATAATAGGCTAAAATGGCAAGGATGCAAGGCTCGTTAGCAAGATTGCACTACAAGTGCAAGAAGCATGCAAGAGGTGACTCTACCAACCAAAAGCAGAGTTAAGGCATGTTAAATAATGGTCAAAAACATGCTGGAGTGGAGCCAAAATATGCTAGAACAATAGGCTATGACATGAAGCATGTTATGCTAGCAAGTAGAATTACACTACAAGTGCATGAAGCATTCAAGAGGCAATCAAACCAGCCAAAAATAGTGTTATATCAGGTCAAAAAACTCACAAAAACATGCTCAAACTAAGCCTTAAGAGGATAGAAATACATGCTCATTTGATAGGCCAACAAGACAAGCAAGCAAGACAAGAGGAGAGGGGACCACCCTCTCCTATTTGGGACCTCAAAACAGGGTTTTTACCACTAAAAATTCTCTGGATTTTAGAGGTTAAAAGGCCACAAAAAGTTGTTTTGAAAGGCCTTGAAAGATAGCTCAAAAGGCTTTACAAGCCAAGGAGCAAAAGGGAGAGACAACCCCCTAACCAAACGAGGCTCAAACCACCATTTTTATTCCTCAAAAATAGAGTTTCTAACAGTTCAAAACCAGCCCCAAAATAGTCCAAAACAATGGAAAAAGAATGGTGAAGCAAGCATGCAAAATAAGCTAAAAGGGAGAGAGTTCTTACCCTTGAAGCATAGCTGCAAAACAGGTCCAAATTCTGAGCTAAAACCACCTTAGGAGCTCCAAATGATCCTCAAAGAACCTCAGCCCAATGGTGGTTAAGTTTGATCAAGGGTCTCTTTGCAAAAGTGTAGAGGATTCTAAGCTTAAGGCTCAAAACAAGAAGAGAGAGAGACTTCTAGAGGGTGGGGCTGGAATTTCTGCTCTTCAAAATTCTAGAGAGAGAGACTTTAGAGAGAGAGGCTCCCCAAACTTGCCAACCCTTCAAAAAGATGAGATATAGCTTAATATATAGCAATATATGAGCATTGGTCGAATTATCTCAATTCAGAAATATCCAAGACAGCCTGGAACAACTAGAGCAAAATATCTGCATATTCTGAGCTTTCTGGAAATTTCTGGCCGACTGACCACCTCAACTGGTTGACCGACCACTTTTTCTAGTTGGCAAGGATCATTTCTGGTCGGCATATGGTCGGTATGCTCCATTTGTGGTCGGCACACTCCCTTAGTGGTCTGCAGCAAAAATTGGTCCTGGTCCCTGACTTGAAGCAAGCCTAACTCTTCATCTGGATGCCTTTTCAGGTCATTCTTGTGTCCAGAATGAAGCCCCAGAAGTAAGATTTCCAATGGTGGCAGCCTCACATCAAAATTCCAATTGTGCTAAGAGATATCCCTCTTTTAGTGAAGACTACTCTGTTTCAGTCCAACCGGATTGATGCCTAACTTCAACGAACCATATCTCTCCCATCCGGACTCGGCTTTAGGAGATTCTTGAATGAAAAATAAAGCCCTGGAAGTCTTCTTTCCAACGGTGTTGGCCTCATAGCTGAAATCCAAGTGTATAACTGGATAGGCCCAATTTAGCGAGGGTTGCTCGTCTCTCTCTTAGCGATTCATGCCCATCTTCTTCTCCAGCTTGGTTTCTTCCCTCTTCTCCTCTTTTCTTCAACTCCAAACCTCTAAACAAGATGTTTTGGAAGATTTTTCAAAGATTTCACCTCTCTTTCATTCATTTCTACTTTGTCCCTGCCCGGTTTACCGAAAAGCACAACATTTAACAAAATGTGAGCGTTGGAACATCGTAGGAACTTTATTTCAAAAATATTTTGAAAAAGAGGGTTTTAAGGTCTAAAAACCATTCAAAATAGCTTTGGTTCAAAATGGGGTGTGAGGTTAGGATTTGACTCTCCTCTTGTCAAAGAAATTGAACCTTTGCACTGCACACCTTTCATCACCAAGTAAACAATTAGTAAAGCCCAAGTCTTAAGGGTGGTCAAAAATGGGGTGTCTACGCAAGGAAATGTGTGTACTATCACCATCCTTATCATATCTCAAGCTCAAAGGAGTGCAACACCTGGCTCTCAAGCCACCAATCAAGCATCTCAATGCATGATGGCCCAAAAACCAAGCTTGTACAAGCTTAGTGAATGCATAAACAAGACTCGAATTGCCACCACCCTATCATGCATGATCAAGGGTGACGACGACCAAGAAATGTGACACGTTTCATCACTTTGAGTATGAAACATCCCACATTTCTCGTGTTTGGATTAACGTCCGATACAAACACATGCAATGCAACACAAATGCTTATCTTGTTCATGTTTTACTTGGTCCATTTTGTTTACACATTTTAGCTTACCAATTAGTCATTTAACCGGTTAAGTCCGATGTGAAAAGTCCTCTAATTAGAAAGATGGTCCAAGCCACGAGTGTTTTGAGCATGAAAGAGGTCTCATGCTGTTGGTTAGTAGAAACCCTCAAGGGAGAGTTAAAACCATTAGGCATGAATACCTCAATTTCATGCTCAAGCCAACAAGGGGCTCAAGACCACTTTCAAAAGCAAATTAAAGAGTGAAAAACAGAGGGAGGTTGCAGACTTTTAGTGTTGAAATGGCATGCTCAAGACACCAAATCATGCGATCATCATATGCACAACTTGTTAATAGCCAAAGGCATTGAAACTAGTAAAGAGTATTACACTAGAAACATGCAACATCGAGCTCAAACAACCAAACCAGCTCAAAACAGAGCTCAACCATGCCAAATCAGTGGCCTAAACATGCCGGAATTGAAGCATAGAAAGCAAGAAAAGCATGCTTTAAAGAGTTGCCGAAATTGAAGCATAGAAAGCAAGGAAAGCATGCTCATTTGTTAGCTCGCAAGTAAGGCATAAGGCACAACTCTCAAAATCAATTAAAGAGTGATATATATGAAAGTGTGATAGAGGTTTATGCTTTGAAATCACATGCCAAATGATCCCATATCATGCAAATAACACAAGTAAAGCATGCTAAGAGCCTTGAAACACAAAGCTAGTAAAGGCCATTTACACTACAACCATACAAAGCATGAGTCACATGACCAAGACCAACCAAAAAAGTTAAAACATGCTAAAATAGTAGCAAAAACATGCTGAGATGGAGTCCCAAAAGAGTAGAAAAACATGCTCTCCTCTTAGGCCAACTACACATGCAAACAAGATATGAGGAGGGGGGACCACCCCCTTCTATTTTGGTCCTCAAAATGAACTTTCTACCACTGAAATTCCCCTGGAATTCAGTGGTTAAGAGGCCAAGAAAAGGTTGTTTCAAAAGCTTTGAAAGATGGCTCAAAAGGCTTCACAAGCCAAAGAGCAAAGGGGGAGAACCACCCCTTTAACCAAACAAGGTTCAAACCACAATTTTAAAGCCTTAAAATTAGAGTTTTTAAAGGTCAAAACCAGCCTCAAAGTAGTGTAAAAGAATGGCCAAACACTTAGCTAAAACAAAGCATAAAAGGGACAAGTTCTTACCCTTGAAGCACAGCTGCAAACAAGTCTTCTTCTAAGCCATAATCAGCTTTAGGAGCTCCAAACAAGCCTTAAGGAACCTCAGCTCCAAGATAGGGATGTTTGATCAAGGGTCTCTTGCCAAATATCTAGAGAAAAATCACTTTCAAGCACAATATATATATATATACAGAATTCTAGAGAGAGAGATAGAATTTTCGCTTTGAAAATTCTAAACCCTCAAAATGGAGGAGGGACCTCCCTTTATATAGAAAAACAAGCTACAAGCTTGTCTTCATCCCTCCATACACGTATGGAGGATAGCTTCAATGATCAACAACTGGCGCAGCTGGCACACAAAATATCTGAAAAAGGAGAAAAATGGCCGTCAGCCATCATTAGTGGCCGACTGGCCATCAGTTTGAGCCTTTGTGAGTTAGGGGGTTGTCCCCCTTTTTGCTCCTTAGCATGTGAAGCTTTTTGTGCTATTTTCCATCACATTCAAAACAATTTTTTTGGGCCTTTTAACCACTAAAATTCAGAGGTTTTTCGATGACAAAAACCTTATTTTGAAGTACAAAATTGGAGGGGTTAGCCTCCCCTCCTTGTTGTCTTGCTTGCATGCTTAGTTGCCTTACATACTAGCATGTTTTTATAGCCTAACTTAGCTTTGGTCCAGCATGTTTTTGCTATTATTTTGACTTGTTTTAGCTCTATTTTGGGCTGGTTAGGTCCATTGAGCCTTGTATGGCATGTTTGTAGTGTTAATTCCTTCATTAGCATGGTGTTTTAGTGCTTTGATCATCATTCTTTTGAGTTGAAAGCATGTTTTAGTAATATTTTGCACTCCATTTCAGAACTGAAATCTTTGCAATCTTCCTCTATTGTTTACTTTTTCATTTTCTTTGAAAGTGGTTTTAAACCACTTGTTTGCTTAAGTGTGAAATTGAGACATTCATGCTTAATGGTTTAATCCCTTTGGGGATTCATTACCAACGGCATGAGGTCTCTTTCATGCCCAAAGTAACTTGTGGTTTAAGGCCTCTTTCCATTAGATGACACTCACTTTTGGACTTAACCAATTAAAGAATGGATTGGTAATGTAAAATGAGTAAACAAAAAATGGCAAGTAAAAGAGGCAGGATTAAGCATCTTTCATGTTGCATTGCATGTGTTTGAATCGGACGTTAATTCGAACACAACAAAAATGGAACATTTCATACTCAAAGTGATGAAATGTCCCACTTTCCTTGGTCAGCATTGCCCTTGATCATGCATGATAGGGTGGTGGCTGTTTTGGTCTTGTTTGTGCATTCATTAAGCTTGTACAAGCTTGGTTCCTTAGCCATCATGCATGGATACTGCTTGGTTGATGGTTTGAAGGCCAAGGGCTACACTCCATTGAGCTTGTGTGATGATAAGGAGGGTAGCAGTACATACACTCCTTGAGAATACACTGCTTTGCCTCTGTTTTCTCTCTGTTGCAGCAAAAAAAGAAGTTCAAGGCAGGAGTAGCTAACCGGTCACCAGCAGTGGCCGACGGCCACTAGCAGTAGTCGACCAGCCATCAATGAAGAAAGTTGCTCAATGTGTTCCTGAGGTGGAACAGAGGTGTTCTGGAAGTTGGTGTGATTTTCAATGATAAAAAATGTGCAAACAGAGGTTGCAATGGCAAGGCAGTGGCATTTTCGGGTGGAGAAGCCGAGCATGCATGCATCCCTCGCCCCTTGAGGCCATTTACTTGCTTTGCTTAATTTGTTTGTTGTAGCTAATTCCTTCATACAAGTGTTGTAACTATTTAGTTAATTAATTTGTTTTGTAATTAATTAGCTTGATTTGGTTTGTAATAATTAGTTAACTGGAATAGTTAATTAGTTTTGAGTTTTGTAATAATTAGCTTAAGCTTAAATTAGCGTAGCTAGTTAGCTTATTCATTTGGACCCTCCTTCATGAGGGCGTAATGTTGTAATAAGTGTGCATGCATGTGTGTATGTCTTCTAACCCCACGTCTTTCTCCCTTTTATTTAATCGCTTTTGATGGTTAGATTACGGACATTTTCAATTAGCATACCTTATGCTTGCATGTTTGCATCCATTCATTTGTCTTGCATGCACCGAGGCTCGGCACATCATTCAAATTGCATTGCTATTCAAATATCTTATTTGAATACATGTTTAACCACATGTTGTTCAAATTGATTTGTATGCCATATTAGTAGCCAAGCCTATTAATTGCATATTGCATGTGTTGCATTAGACATCTTGTATAGTTAGGATCATGCATATTTCTAATTAGTTTTTGTTTTGGCTTGGAGTACTCGGTGAGTTTTATACTTTAGCATACTTGCATGAGTGTGATTGCCATATTGCCTGATAGCATGCTTGCCATGAGGCTATGTGCTTACTTGTTAAACTACTTGAATGCTTGTGGATGAAGGCTTGATTGTTTGAATTGGAACGATTCAACGAGTGTAAGTTTTAAGCCCACTTTGTTGTGGCAAATCATGTTTTAAGCCCACTATGTTTGGTGGCAAATCCGCATTTTTAAGGCCACTTGAGGATGGCAAATTCAAACCATTTTCGAAAACAAACATGAGTTGAATTATTCCAAGTCTTGCGACTAGTCTATACTTGATTGTGCGCGTCACATAATAAGGTTAGATTAATAACTGGAATAAGAGCACATAATGTTTATAAAACATCATATCATGATTAATAGTTAGGCCGATCTTTGATTGGGTGAGCGGGGGTGCTCATTTCCGGACCTTCCCCTCTCGTACCTAAGTCCTGAGCCGAGGCAATTTTGGTGATAACAGACACGTGGCCTTTGGCATGAGTCAGGGTTTCCTAAATTTTCTCAAAATAAAATATTTAGGTGGCGACTTTGTATCTGGCAAAGCAGTCCAATTTTGGCACTTTTTGATTCAAAATCAATTTTCCAAAATGATTTGCCAGATTTGGACTCTTTGGTGATTATTAGTTTCACATTGCACTTGTGAGACTAGATTCAGAACCGCGGGAGTCCAAACTGTGAGGCCTTCTTTTCAAACCCTTTCCGAAAGGCGGGACACGGAAAAAAGCGAGTCCACATAATGGAACTTGGGTTAGTGAAATTTTGAAAGTGTATGATGTTAGATGAGATGTATAAATTGAATAAAAATGGATTGATGTTGAGAAGTAATGAATGTTGTGGAAAAGAAATTGTAATTATTTTTAAAGATAAATCTATATGCTTATTATGGGATGTGTTGTTGGGTTAATGTGTAACGGAAACAATGAATGATGCGGTTGGTTTAATCTATGAGTTACAATAATGAATAGCATGATGAATTGGTGGAATTTGATTGGAATAAAGGTCTGTTTCATTCCAACTTGTGATCGGTAAAGCGTGACGCTTAATCGAGGTTCCGCAATCCTTTCGGAGTAGTACCTGAAAAAGCATGTGGTCTGTTGAGATATGTTACAGTCCTGCATTTCTTCCAGCTTGTGACTGGTAAAGTGGGGCACTTAATAGAGGTTTCGCAATCTTTCCGGAGTAGCACTTGAAAAAGCATATGGTTTGTTGGTATGGCTTTGTAATGGATTCAATTGTTGATTGGTGAACTTTTATGGGATAATTATAATGGAATCTGGATGTGTGAATGTAATAATCTGAATTGGAGAATTGAACTGTGTAAGTGAGATAAGATGATAATGAATTGATTTGTTTATATGAATTAGTTATGTGATATGTGTTGTAATATGTATAGTGGAGCTATGCAAATTGTGGTAGGGTGACGGTTTGTTGTGAATTAAAGAGTGGGATGTATGATCATTAGTAATGCATGGTTAATAGACCTAAGATCCTTTTGTGAGGTTAAAAAGGGATTCTTAAGAAAATTTGTTTGAAATTATATGAGAAGATAAAAGAATGAGTTTTCTTTGAAAAATTAGTGGATTCTGTTGGACAATCTTCACTATATTTAAATAAATAAATTTTGTTTGTGTACTAAACTACAAACAGAATACAAAAGAAAAATAGGAAAATAGAGAGATATTGTTTGATTACAAAAATCAAACGAAATAAAAATAAATAAATAAAATAGATCTTTATTTAGTTACAAAAACAAAAACAAAATTAAAATCTGATTTAAATAAATAATAATAAAACAGAAAATAAATTAACAACATACTTGATTAATTTCTTGAACAAACTTTTGATCAAGTCTACTCTTTAACACTGTGTCCGACACTGTGTTGTTAAGACAGATTCGTCCTCTCCACGGTGCTTTCAGATTTGCAGACGTCTATCTCCCAGGATAAAATGATCAACAACAATAAATGCAGTACTATAATTTATTCGCACAATGAACACACTAAGTGTTTTACACTATTTCTCACAAAAACTTAGATTTAGCAAAATACAGAGAGTACTAGCAGATTTAAGGACGAGAAATTGGAGTGAATATCCAAATATGGGACTGCCTTTATATAGATGGAGTGGTGGCTGTTAATTTTGAATTAAATAGGTGCAAACTTGTTTGAGCAGGTATGGTTTGAATTAAACAGGTAAGACATTATTTCAACAGATAAACTGTTTGGGTTTGAAAAATTTAAACAAATTTGAAATCTGTCTAGGTGGGAAAAATAAAACGGAGCCCATTTTGATATTAATTTTCGAAATTCAAATTCCAAAAAATTAGAATTTAATTTTAGAAAATAAAATTCAAATGTTTTTGGCCCAAAACGATAGGTATTGGGCCGGACAAGCACAACCCAACCACACACCACGCACCCGCGCCCAAGCCCAGCCCAGCCCAGCCGACCAACCGGATGGACGACGGCGCGCGTGTGTGTGTTTATTTTTGGTCCAATGGGTCTAGCCTACTTTGCCCATAACCTCCCTCTCTACAAAACTTGGGTGCCTCTTGGCGCCTACCCCAAGTTCCAACCCAAAGCCTTATAAACCCACTCAAAGTTTCCCACCAAATCAATGTGAGACAAGCCATTAGTCAAACCTTTAAGGATTTTCCACCAAAACTCCATTTCCATGGAGCACACTTTGGCTTCAATTTCCCATTCACCCAATAATGGTTTTGAGCAACCAAATATACCATGTGAATCAAAACGCGGTATAGAACGCGTTACCACTTAGACCCGCCAACTTTGGTGCATGGGTCCCATCTAAAAATTAGACCAAAGTTTAGGAAAAATTTTGTTTTTCCAGAATTTCCAAAACCATTTCTAATAGATTCTTACGAAGAAGGTATTACTTATGTGTACTTTATTTTGGGTATAAAAAGGCACATTATTTATTTATGTATCACTTTTTAACATTCATGATCGCATATATCTATCGATCCTATTGTTGAGAATCATTATAGATCCCTATTGGACATAAGTGTTCATCCTACGTTATTTTTACCATTTTCAGGAACAAAGTCAGAAACACCGGTTTGGAAATTCAAGAAGTCTATTGTCCTGTGTGTATTTATTATATAAAGTGTAGATGAGAGTATTCTCATGTAATTATTTGTTTTGGAATATTTGGATATAAACCTTGGGTATGTATAATTGTTGTATTAATTCGAGAGAGAACACTTTCTATTTACTCAAGTGTAATTATTATTTCAATGCATGTTATGTTACTGGTCTTAAATTATAGGTTTTGGTAATGTACCCAGGGAAAATAAATTTGGGGCGTGGCATTTCTAATACCCTAATAATAAATAAATAACCTCCAAATTATAAATCTATTATTCAAAACCCTAGATTTTTTTATTCCCATTAGAAATTTGTTGTTTAATTTGAAATAAAGAAACTTTAACCGAATTAAAATTCTAGATTCTAATTAAATCAAATACTACAATTAAATTCATAAGTTATGGCCTTAGCCCTCACATTTTTCTTGAATCACAAATTGATCCCAAGTTAGTACCATTAGATATATATATAGATACATATTTGTACCAATAATTAAAGTTGCACATGAAAGATCTATGGTACACAAAATAAATCGATAAATCCCTTCAAATCTTCATCATGGCCAACCATCATACCCCCCGCCCCCCCCTCCCCAAGTTATAATGAGAATCAAATGAAATATTCTCTAAAATCATGAGAATCAAATCAAATATATATGTTTGTACCTTAATTATATCTTTATCTGCAAATATTACATCAAACTGTACACATAAATTTCCCAAATCTTGAGCACATTGGCCGGCCACCCCCTCCCCTAGTGCTATAATCACAAAGTACTTGAGACAACATCTCAAAAATCATGAAAAATCTTAAATTCTTCTACCAATTTGGATATATACATATATACATATATATATATATGTGTGTGTGTGTGTGCTTGTAACTAGAAGGTATTAAATTATACCTAAGCCTAACTAGATCATAATTAAGTACATAATTTAGGTCCTAATCACCCCTCTTCTATTACATTTAAACTAAAGCAAGGCACTATTTATTAAATTGGAACCCAAGGGCATTTTTGACTTTTTGCACCTCTCTATAAATATATCATCCATCCCCATTTGTTGACACTTTTACACACTCACACACACATACATGGCTAAGAGATAGTAAAGACAGGAAGAGAGTTTGATGGTGGAAAAGAAGAAAGGAGAAGGAAAAATTGTGCAAACATCTTGTCTAGGCAACAAGTAAGCCACAACACAAGCCTCTCTTCTATTTTCCTCTTTCAAATACATGTTCTTAGAGGTTCTAAATATTATTTTCCAAAGTATTATAATGGTGTTCTTGTGTTGAAAAAATAAAATAAAATTGGGCCTTGTTCTACCCTTGTGTTTTCTCTTAATCGGTGCAAAACTATCCTTTTCTACACTGATCTCTCATAAATTCCAAAGGCAGACTTTCAATCCAAATTTATGAGTTTAATATATGTTAGTTAGCATGTTTTCATCATAATAGGAGTGAAAAATTATCCATGGCTACCCTATTTTCTTACTTTTTCTCTTATTTCAAACTTTGTGCTCAAGGAACTGGTTTTTCAAACTACTTGCGCAAATTCTAGAAACATGAAGAAAAATCTACTTAACATATATTTTATGTCAAAACCTCCCTTTATGTGTTAGCTTTCATGGAAAAAATGTTTTATTGAAAAAGAGTGAGTGGTTTGAGAAAGCTCGATTTTTGTAACAGTGGACGAATCTGGATAGCTCTGGAGTATTTCTTAAATAACTAAAACTCTAGGAAAGTTATGACACTTCTAAAAGATGTTTAAAAAATTAGATAAAATTCTCTACAAGATAAAGGAATTCGAAGTTTAGGGAAAATCTAAAGGTGTCTCTTTAATTGCAATTTTTAAAATACACCAAAGCTGGAAATTTACTTTGTTGATAAACTTGTGTTCTTGAATTTATGGAAATGCTTATTATCACTTGTTCGTAACGTCAGGACCCGAACTAGCTCCTAGAGGTCTAGGTCATGACTAGCCATTAATCCCAGATCACCTTCGGCCTCAAAGACAAAATCAAACCATTACATAGAATACGGGACTTAGAGGACGCAATAACAAAATATAAATAGTCCATTGAGTGGTGCATACATGGCAAATTTCAGAAATAACCTAAACTTCATTCATTATCCATATATTATTCACAACAAACTTGAAACTTCAACATCCATAGTATACATAATACATGTTCAACAAATAACAAAACAAAAGACTAAAGCAAAAGGTTAACAAAGCTTGGCTCCACTTAAGTCCAAGTACGCCCCATCACGGAAGCACTCCAAAAACGGCTTCACAAAATGGTAGACTCCTGAAGCATCTCTAGATTTGACGATCCACATGCTCACCTACATATATATAAGGGAGAGGGATGAACTAGAGTCCAGTGAGTAATATCAAAATAAAGAGGTTAAATGAATGAAGTCTGATACAATACAATACAAATCGTGTCTTGCATTTTGAAATATCGAATAACGAAATCAAATCAAATATTTGTCATATTAAAATCCATTAATGAAAAGTCATACGTGGTTGTAGCTTGCCTTTCTTGCGCCTCGGAGGGGTTTAGCCTCCTCGGATGTGATAGCCCTACAATTCGGACTCTCGTGGTTCTAAATCTGATTTCACAAGTGCAATGTGAAATAGATTTAAACAAGTGACAGTCCAAAATTGGTAAGTCTTAGAAAATCCACTTATCATTAGAAATGCCAAAAATGTAAATAGTATTGCCAGATTTCAGGGTCGCCACCTAAATATTTTTGAAAAATTTAGGAAACCCATGACTAGTGCCAAAGGCCACTTGTCTGTCATAACCAAATGTGTCTCGGCTCTGGAACTTAGGTATGAGAGGGGAATGTCATGAATTGAGCACCCTACTCACCCGATCAAAGATCGGCCTTTACTAATCATGATGTGATTTTTATGTACAGTAGATGTTATTGTTCTGATTATTATGCTAACGTACTATGTGAGGCACATAAGTATAGACTAAGTCACCCACTTTGGAATGCTTTGATTTCATGTTTATTTGAAAAGAGTTTTATCTATATACCACTTGAAAAAGCGTGCTCATATGTGCATTAATGAAATCATCCCAATTTAGGTGAAATAGCCTTCATTCACAGGCATTCAAGAGGTATATCAAATAAGCACTTAGTCTCATGGTAAATATGGTTGATATGGAAACACAAACATACATGCAATATGATAAAGCAAAACACTCAACTAGTACATCGAGGCAAGCCAAAATAGATGAAAATAGTTAGAAAATCGCATGCTCTAATATGCAAATGACTAATGCAACACACACAAAATGCAACTACTAGGTTCGGTTTATTAACATGACAGATGGCTCAACTCAAAGCATGCGATAGCACACGTATTCAAGTAAGTAGGAAATGCCAATGATGTTAGAATGATGAACTGAACTTGATGCAAGCAAAAATGGATATTTTATACATGGTAATAATATGAAACCAAAATATGATACTGCATGCAACCATCATAAGCAAGTAAATAAAAGGGAGAAATAATGGAGGTTGGAAGACATACACAATATTACAAGTGTTACAAATCGGCCCTCGCCCAAGAGGGTCCAAATGAAATGTCCTAATTTGCTAATTATTACAACACCAAAGAAATGAATAAACTAGATTAACTAATTATTTCAAATTCGATTTAAGCTAACTAATTAATTACAACATACTAACATTAAAGCACTAAATTAATGGAAAGGGAGGCGAGAAGCCACAACCACACTGCCGAGAACATCCTCCCAGAAACCTCTTTGTTTGCTGCCAGATTCAACTCTATTTGCAATCAAAAAATTATTTTATTTTTTCCTCAGCTTCTGCTCTGTTATGCCCAAAAAATGCCACTACTTGTACAAAAAAAATGTGGTTGGCCTGCCTGCCTCAGAAAGTGGTTGGCTAGACAGAGTGGTGGCCAGCCGACCACTATTTTTAGGAACTACCCTACTACAACAGATCTAAAATAAAGCAAAACAGAGTGTTTCCAAGAGATGTTTATCCTCTCCGCTCTTCCCTATCATGAAGATGATCAAGGGAGGAGTAGATTTGGTTCACAAATCATCAATATTTGCATGTTTGTTGCGTGATGATCTTAGAACCGATAGGACAAAAGCTTAATAAATGAAAATGAAAGACCAACAACACCTCATCCTTATCATGGAGTTGCCTCAAAGAAAATGGTAGACATTGCTTCTTGAATCACTAAACATCACTAAAAAGTATGCAATGATTCAAGATGCAATGGGTTCAATATGACGTCCGATTGAACCCAACTTAATTTTATTACCCTTTTTTTTTATACCTTTTTTACACCAATTTTATTAGCCTCTTTTACATTACCTTGCCATTTTCTTATCTTTTCCTCATTTTTTAGTCCAAAAGTGATAATTACGTCCACTAGGTGCAAAAAGCAATAAAGAGTAGTGTCAAACAAAAGGTTGTGCTTAGCATGAGAGAGATGTAATTCCTTGGTAATGAACCTCCAAAGAGATTAAACCATTAAGCATGGAAAGTCTCTTTCTTATGCTCTAAGTAACAACCTAATGTTGGATGCAACTCTTAATCAAAGAAAGCAAAGAGAGAAGGGAGATTGCAGAGGTGATTATGCAAAGGTGATTATTACAAGTGTGAGTATATCTATGAAAACTTTGTAAAGAGAGCTATCAACTCAAATAGATTGGTGTCTATGGCCTAAACAACCAAATCTATGAGAACTTACAACAATACAAGCATAGTATTCAAAGCATAAACTAAATGAACACTTTAAATAGCCCCTAAATAGCATTAAATAGTGCTGAAATCACTTTGAAAATGAGGGAAAATATAAACAAAAATGGAAAAGAACAAAGCTAGGAAGCAAGCCTAAGGAAGGGTGGCTAAACCCTCCAATTTTTGGACTTTTAAATCACATATTTTAGCCTCTGAAAACTCTGAAAAATAGTAGCTAAAAGCAAAGAAACAAGTGGGAAGAACAAGGATATAAGCTATGGGATAAGCTTCAAGAAAGGATGGTTAACCTCTCCACCTTTGGTAGCTTTTAAATTACAAGTTTCAGCACTTAAAACTAGTCCAAAACAGTGTATAAACAACAAGAAAAAGAGAAGAGAAGAGTAGTGTAAACAAGGAAAAAGATGGCAAAGGTTATACGTCTTGAAGAGAAGATACTTTTGGTTAAGAAAACCACAAGGTAAACACCTTCAAGAGCTGAAATTTCGGGTGAAGAATCTCAGCAAGAGGCCTCAATGTATTTTGCAAGAAAGAGAGGAAGTGTATTGGACAAGTTTTTGGTTTTGGCCAAAATCTTGTAACCCTAAACCATGAGGGCTGGTCATTTATTTATAGAAAAACACTATCTCATGTCAGAAATATCTGTATTGTGCTAGCTGGTGTAAGACATGCACATAGGGACAGCTGGAAGCAAAAAATATATGCTAGCCGCTACACATGGTCAGCCGGTTATGAAGGTGGACTGCCAGCCAACCAAAAATGGCCTATAGGCCACTTGTTGGCCAGCAGGTCTGTGGGTGGTCAGGCTAGAAAAAAATTAGGTTTTGGTTCCAAGGGGGTACAAGGAGGTTATGAAGCTTGAAAGCAGAAGCTTTTTGCTGAAGAAATTGAACGATTGTACGACGTAATAATTCATCATTGAGTGTTCAAGTCTTAAGGGTGGTCAAAATGGGATATCTACAGTTGTCCCTTTTTGACAGAGCTCGAAGTCATGAAATGACGTGAATAAATGTTAGAGTTCAAAGACGACCCATTTTGACAAGGCCGTAAGACTTGGGCAAGCAATCAAAATGTAAATCCAATTGGTTGAACTTGAAAGTTGCCTACGTATCCCTTTGCAAAGAATTAAACTAGCATAGTTCAGGGGCAAGATGCAAGCGATATGCACAAAGAATATACTTTGAAAATTGGTCTTATACGCTTTGCGAAGTCGGTTATTTTGAAAATCCATGATCATGCAAGACAATGCAATGAGCAATAATCAAGATGACGACATATAAATAAAACAAGCCTCAAGCTTAAATTAAAACAAATCTAACTGTGCCACACATGGAAAGTAGTAAGCAAATAACAATTCCAAACACATTTCACATGAAAGTAGAAAAAATAGTGCAACCAACAGACATATCACTCTGTATTTCACACAGAGAGAGGGAAGGTTGTAATCAGGAAAAGCAACGTCCTAACGTGTTTCATGCGAAAGGACGGGAGGGTGGTGTAACCAACAGGCGTAGCTCACCATATTTCATACAGAGAGAGGGA
Organism: Camellia lanceoleosa; assembly: GCA_025200525.1. Taxonomy (NCBI): domain Eukaryota; kingdom Viridiplantae; phylum Streptophyta; class Magnoliopsida; order Ericales; family Theaceae; genus Camellia; species Camellia lanceoleosa. The sequence continues at coordinate 159,713,317 of CM045763.1, forward strand.
ATGTTTTAATCGAGGGAAACAAGGGTGGTGTAACCAATTGGCGTATCTCCTCGTATTTCATACAGAGAGATGAAAGGTTTTAACCGAGGAACAAGGGTAGTGTAACCAACAGGCGTATCTCAGCATATTTCTGTGGACTCGACTTTTTCGCTCGCCCCCCTTTCAGAGAGGCGCGAATTGGTCTCCTACAATTCGGACTCCTGTCACGGTTCTGAATCTAATCTCACACAGTGCAATATGAGACTGATAAACACCAAAGAGTCCAATTTGCCAAATCATTTTGGAAAATCGAATTTGAAGCAAATGATGCCAAAACTGGACTACTTTGCTAGATTACAGAGTCGCCACCTAAATATCTTATTTTGGGAAATTTAGGAAACCCTGACTCATGCCAAAGGCCACGTGCCCGTCATCACCAAAGTTGCCTCAGCTCGAGAACTTGGGTACGAGAGGGAAAGGTTCTGAAATGAGCACCCCCGCTCGCCCGATCAAAGATTGGCCTCTACTAAGCATGATATGTTGTTTTATAAACACATGTGTTGTTATTCCGGTTATTAGCTAACTTACTATGTGATGCGCACAGCATACAAGTATAGACTAAAATTGCAAGAATTGGAACAAAACAACTCATGTTTGTTTTTCGAAAATGGTTTGAAAGTGCCATTCGCAAGTGGGCTAAAGCGCGGATTTGCCACCCTCAAGTGGGCTTAAAACATGATTTGCCATTTCGCAAAGTGGGCTGAAAACTCACATTTGATGAATTGTCCCAATTCAAGCAATAAAGCCATTATCCATAGGCATTCATGCAGTTTAATCACTTAAGCAAATAGCCTTATGGCAAGTATGCTGTCATGGCATCACTCACACTCATGCAAGTATGCTAAAGCGTAAAGACTTACAGTGTACTCCAAGCCAAAACAGAAGCTAGTTAGAAGTCATGCATGATCCTAACTATACAAGATGCCTAATACAACACATGCAATAATGCAACTAAATAGGCTCGACTATCTAAGATGGCATATGAATGCGACAATTTGATACACATTCAAATAAGCGTATTGAAATTGTGATGCAGTTTGAATGATGCCCCGAGCCTCGGTGCATGCAAGACAAATGAATGATGCAAACATGCACACATAAGGTATGCTAATCAAAACGTGCCCTAGTCTAACCGCCGAAAGCGGATAAATAAAAGGGAGAAAGACATGGGGTGAGAAGACATGCACACACGCACGCACACTTATTACAACATTGTGCCCTCTCGAAGGAGGGTCTGAATGAATAAGCTAACTAGCTACGCTAAGCTAAGCTAATTATTACAAAACAACTAATTAACTAACTTAGCTAATTAATTACAACATATTGAAAGTGAATAACTAGTTACACAAACTAATTAAGTACAACACTTGAATCAAATAATTAGCTACACTAATTAATTAAAGCAAATAAAGTGGCCTCGCGGGTGAGGGAGACATGCATGCTCGATTGGCTTCCTTCCGAAAATCCACCGCCTTACCTTTGGATGCCTCCGTTTCCACTTTGCTTTGATTTCTGAACATTGCACCAATTTCCAGACTGCTTCTGCTTCACCTCAGGAACATTTTGAACAACTTTTCCATTGATGGCCGGTCGGCTACCATAGGTGGTTGTCAGCCACTAATATTGGCCGGTCGGCCACTTTTTGTGGCTGTCGGCCACCACTGGTGGCCGGTCGGCCACCCTTTTCCTGGAATTCTCCCTTTTGCTGCAATAGAGAGCAAACAGAGGCAAAGTAGTATATTCTCACACAATATATGTACCATTACTCTCCTTATCATTTTTCAAGCTCAAAGGAGTGTAATTCTTGGCTCTCAAGCCACCAATCAAGCATTTTCAATGCATGATGGCCAACATGTCAAGCATGTACAAAGTCAATGAATGCACAAATAAGACTCGAAGGACCACCCCCCTATCATGCATGATCAAGGGTGATGGCGACCAAGAAGCGTAACACGTTTCATCACTTTGAGTATCAAACGTCCCACATTTCTTGTGTTTGGATTAACGTCTGATCCAAACACATGCAATGCAACACAAATGCTTATCTTGTTCATGTTTTACTTTGCTCATTTTGTTTACACATTTTACGTTACCGATTAGTCCTTTAACCGATTAAGTCCAATGTGAAAGTCCTCTAGTTGGAGAGGGGTCAACCAAAGGATGGTTTAAGACATGAGAGAGCTCATGCCTTTGGCTAGGAGGAACTCTTAAAAGAGGGTTAAAGCCATTGAGCACAAGCTCTATCTCATGCTTAAACACAATCATAAGGTTAACCGACCCTCAAAACAAATGAAAAGATGAAGAAATGAGGGAGGTTGCAGAATTTCAGTGCTGAAATGGCATGGAAAATAGTACTACAACATGCAAACAACTTATGTACAACATGTTTAAAGGCCAATAGCATTAAACTAGTGAGGAACATTACACCAGAGGCATGTAATATCAAGCTTAAATGATCAAACCAACTCTGGACAGAGCTAAAACATACCAATATAGTTGCTAAATCATGCTGGAATTGAAACATAGAAAGCAAGAAAAACATGCTCATTTGTTAGCTTGCAAGCAAGGCTCAAAGCACAACTCTTAAAAGCAATGAAAGAGTGGAATATGTGAGAGTGTGATAGAGATTTATGCACTAAAAACACATGTAAAACAATGCTATAGCATGCAAACAACCCATGCAAAGCATGCTAAAGACCTTGAAACACAAAGCCAGTGAAGCCCTTTGCACTATAGCTATACAAAACATGGCTCATATGATCAAAGAAACTCAAAACAGAACTAAATCATGTTATATCAGTAGCCAAAACATGCCTGAATTAAGCTACTAAAGGGTAGAAAAACATGCTCAGATGTTAGGCCATCAACACTTACAAATAAGACACAAAGAGGGGAGGCGACCCCCTTCTATTTTGGACCTCAGAACATGGTTTTTGTCACTAAAAATCCTCTGCGTTTCAGTGGTAAAGAGGCCCAAAATGTTTGATTTGAAGGTGATGAGAAATGGTGCAAAAGGCTTAACAAGCTAAAGAGCAAAAATGGAGGGACAACCCCCTAACTCACAAAGGCTCAAACCAACACTTTTAGTAATGAAAAACAGAGGTTTTTTTAGTTCAAAACCACCCCAAAACAGCCCAAAGTAGCTGAAAACTATGGCAAAGCAAGTATGGAAAACAAGCTAAAAGGGAGAGAGTTATACCTCTTGAAGCTCAGCACAAATCAGCCACTTTATTAGGCTCAAAAAACCTTCCAACAGCCCAAAAATAGGTTCCAAGGGACCTTAGCCCAAAGATATAAAACTTTGATGAAGGGTGTCAAGGTAAACTAGAAGTGTTTCTCTACTTCTATGCAAAAAAGGGCAAGAGAGAGAGAGAGAACTTTAGAGAGAGGAATGTAGAGAGAGAGAGAGAGAGAGAGAGAGAGAGATTTTAGAGAGAGAGGCTCCCCAAACTTTCTAACTTTCCAAAATGAGAGATATGGCCTCCATATATAGAAAAAATACAAGCCTTGGTAAAAAATATCAAGATAAAAATATCTGGAGCAATGTAGGACAGCTGGAGAAGAAATATCTGCAAATTCTGAGCTTTCTGGACATTTGTGGCCGACTGGCCACATTGGTGGCTGACCAGCCACTAATGATGGCTGACAAGGATCACTTTTGGCTGACCTATGGCCGGCAAGCTCCATTTGTGGCCGGCACCCTCCCACAGTGGCAGACCGCAAAAACTAGTCCTTGGCCTTCACTTCAACCAGGCATAACTCCTTCATCTGGACTCTTTTTCAGGTCATTCTTGTGTCTAAACTGAAGCCTCAGAAGTAATATTTTCAATGGTGGTAGCCTCACATTAAAATTCCAACTGTGCTAAGAGATATCCCGCTTTTAGTGAATACTTCTCAGTTTCAGTCCAACTGGATTGATGCCTAACTTCAACCAACCATATCTCCCTCATTTGGCCTCGGCTTGAGGAGGTTATTGAGTGAAAAACGAAGCCCTGGAAGTCTTTTTTCCAATGGTGGTGGCCTCATAGCTGAAATCCAAGTGTACAAAAGGATAGGCTTGATTTAGTGAGGGCTGCTCGACTCTCTCTTAACAATTCATGCCCAACTTCTTCCCCAACTAGGTTTCTTTCCTCTCCTCTTATTTTCTTCAAACCCAAACCTTTAAACAAGATGTTTTAAGGACTTTTTCAAAGAGTTCACCTCTCTTTAATTCATTTCTACTTTGTCCTTCCTCGATTTACCGAAAAGCATAACATTTAATGAAATGCGAGCCTTGGAACATCGTAGGAACTTTGTTTCCAAAATATTTTGAAAGAGAGGGTTTTTAAGGTCTCAAAATCATTTTGGTCAAAATAGTTTTGGTCCAAAAATGGGGTGTAAGGTTGGGTTTTGACGCTCTCCTTGCCGAAGAAATCGAACCTTTGCAGTGCACAACTTTCATCACCAAGTAAGCTATCAGTGGCGCCCAAGTCTTAAGGGCGGTAAAAAATGGGGTGTCTACAATTTCATATGGAGAGAGGGAAGGTTTTAACTGAGGGAAACAAGAATGATGTAACCAACAGGCGTATCTCACTGTATTTCATATGGAGAAAGGGAATGTTTTAATCGAGGGAAACATGGGTGGTGTAACCAACAGGCGTATCTCATCGTATTTCATATAGAGAGGGGAAGGTTTTAACTAGGTAAAAGATGCGAGCCAAACTATGTTTCACGCAGAGAGGAGGTGAGACAAAAGGTACAAGCCAAACTATGCTTCGCGCGGAAAGGGAAAGGGGGTACAAGCCAAATCACAATCGTGTGAAAATGATGGATTATATTAAGCACAATGAATATGGATGCAACATAATTGCAATATAATTGTTGTAATTGATGCGAAATATGATGTGATACATCTGGAATCATATTTCAAAATTTTTTGTAAACGAAACAAACCCAAATATGCACAGAATAAGCAAGATCTTTGCAAAAAGCAACCGTGGACCACTTGAAGAGTTGGTTGGCCAAAAGGAAGGGCTGGCCATAAAACAGATTGGCCAGCTGGCCATCTGTTGTGATAGCGGGGGTAGTCTCAGGTTTTCATACTCGAGGCTCTTTAGAACATGGTTTTGGGGCCTTATTTCACACACACCCAAGCCAAAATCTCCCCCCTCTCTCTCTCTAGATTTTCTCTCTATTCACTTTACCCAACGACTGACGCAAACTTTATTCGTAAAACACTTGTGGCCCTCTACGTTTTGAACCGATTGGATTTTGTTTTCATTGGGCTTTTCATTGTTTTTGGCTCATTCCTCATTGGTTTTTCTTGGTTTCTGTACTTTCTCCCAAGTTTTGACTTTTTTCTCATTTTTTTCCTCTCTCATAGGGCTTGACTTTTGGATTTTTTGCCTATTTCCCTCATTTCGTCCTCATTTTCTCTCTCCATCCACTACTTTATCTATGGCGGATGACATTCCATATGATGGAGCCCCTTCTGAGGTACCAGTGCTTCCACCTGTGGTAGAGGTTGAGGAGTCGATGATCGAGGAGGCTAGCAGAGTAGTGGAGGACATTACTGCCAACATTGTTGTAGAGGAGATCTACCCTTGAGGGCCTGAGCCCGAGTTACCACCTTTGAAGGTAAGGCCATTTAACCCTACTATATATCACCTACACACGCATGAGATGGCGCCCAGAGGCATGTTGCACTTTGAGGACTTTGCCAGGTGTGTGCCTGAGGACTTTCTGTTGAGGGAGCGTGCCTCTCATCTCTCCTACGATGTTGTTGAGGTATGAACTTTGCTTTTATGTACTTTGCCTTCTTAGATATTTCATCACAGTTTTTCATTATGTTATGTATCTGACACATTCTTCTCTTTCAACATAGGGTGACGCTCTCACTTGGAGAGGTTATGGGGCCATAAGGACAAAGGACTGGTATTAGGAGCTCCCAGCTTGAGTTAGAGAGCTGGTCGATGAGGCAGGCTTTGGCCTATTATGCTCAAAACTTGCGTGACTGCAGGCCAGCTGGGCATTACTCGGCGCTTTGGTGGAGAGGTGGTGGGACACCACAAACTCCTTCTACTTCTCCTCTATCCGAGAGATGGCGATGACCCCCTATGGACTTCTCCATGATCACGGGGTTGCAAGTAGGGGTGATTTGATCCCCTTCGACATTAACATATGCAAGTAGGAGCCCACTTGGATTTATCTGCTCAGAGCACGCCCTCCCTTGGACAGGCTAGCCATGGTCAGATATAGTTGGTTTTACGACCACTTCTACGTGAGCCAGCTTGAGACTTAGGAGGAGATCTGGCAGTATACTCGGGGTTTCTTGATCTATCTCATCGGTGCCACCTTGTTGGCTAACAGGTGAAATACCGTAGGTTTGTATCTACTGAGTGCTTTGGTAGTCTTACCTCGGGTACGATTCTATGACTAGAGTGGTGCTGGCCTCGCCACCTTGTATGGCTACAAGAGCTCTGGTTCTCGTAAGAAGGGGAACAAGGTCGGAGGCTATTGGAGAGCCTGAGAGGTACAAACTGCACTTTCTATTTCCATTTCTATTAAAACATTATGCTTTATTCTTTGCACTTTCTGTATTTATTTCTGTTGTATATTATGCTTTCTGCTTTGCTCTTTCTGTTCATCTCTGTTTCTACCTGTTGACTTACAAACTGATCTTTTCTTGCAGATATATACTTCCCCACCTTTGCCCCTGTTTCGAGAGATGATGTAGAGGCTGTTGTGCCCTACTCTAGGCAGTATGATGGCCGGTGCCACCCTCAGCGCCGTGGTGATACTATCATCACCTATTACCGTTGTTTCTTCAATACGGTGTCAGTGTGAGAGGTACACTAACACATACTCATTTCTGCTCCCTTTTTATTTTCAATTCTTTTGCTTTGGCCGATACTCTGAGAACTGAGACAACTGACAACAACTAACAACTGTGCATTCTCTGTTCGCAGGTGACTTGGCAGTCGTGGGTGATGATGCCAACGGGGATGGGAGATGATTACGTTGGGTCTTTGGATACCTCCAGGCTGTGGATCTTGCTGGAGGGCCCTTTCTATAGGACCTGGTATCTGGGGAAGAGGTTTGTGCACCAGACTCTAGGCCTACCTACCTTGTTGTTCCTGCTCCTTCCCCTGCATCGATGAGGACAGCCGATGGTCCACCAGTCGAGGTCATCATGCAGTTCATGGCGGGACAGGACGTTGACCTTTTCTGAGGGGTCGAGGACTATGTCGAGTTCATCTGGACCCATCTGATACCACCCTTGACTAGAGCTCACACGAGAGGCATTGCAGATGCATCCCCTGCCCGAGGTGCTACTCACATGGCCAAGCCTGATACTAGAGGGGCTTGCCTCTGCTATTCACGTAGCCGGTTTGTCTGTGATTCTGATTGCGATCCCATGTTAGCACCCAAGTGGGACTACCTACCAGATTTCGATTGAGCAACCGAAGGAGGAGCATGAGTACATCAGGGACCTTGATGTGCAGTAGGTATGCATTTTCTCGTAGTTCGTATTTCATATTCCCTATTCTGGATACTAATGCCCCAAACTAATTTGCAGGTGCCAGTGGGTTATGTAGACGACCTTCTTCAATTGGTCGTCTCTTTGGTCTACATGGTGCAAAGGAGGGAGACATTACTTACTCTCTATGGTTATCAAGTCGCCTTCTTTTCTGATCTGACATACATTGATTCTCTTTTTGCCATATTCATACTATTCTACACTGATACTAACCAGATTTGCCATACTCATGCTAATTCTACACTGATTCTATTCTGATACTCTGTTTCTTGTTTTTAGCCTCCACTTGCACCAACGACATTAGCGGCACTAGTGGCACCTTCTCCGACTGCGGAGAGGAGAGGCAGATAGGCTCTTGGACACGGCATGGGTAAGAATAGAGGCCAGGGCAGAGGTAGGGGTGCCCGATGTGGAGAGTCTTAGGTAGATGAGACTTCCTCATCCTTGGAGTTGATTTTTAGCGGAGATTATGCCGAGACCAGCGGCATTGAGGAGACAGCGAGTAGGCGCTCTGAGCCTGGGAGAGAGGATGATGATGCTGGCTCTAAGTCAGGGAGTGGAGAGGATGACATCGGCTCTGAGTTCCATTCTTCTAACGATAGCGGCGCTGATGGCAACAGTGCTCTTGAGTCCTCTCTACGAAATAGGATGAAGAGAGCCACTCAAGCTTGATGGGACTAATACTAATTTTTGTATTCTTTTTGCTATTTTCTTTTGCTTTGTAGTGTAGAACTTTGTATAGCTTTAGAAAGGATCGTTACTTTTGTTTTAAACACTTGTATTTTCTCTTTGTAAAAACTATGATTGGGGTCGAACCTTGCAGTTTTATAAAAGAGCTTTGTTTTTTTTATACAGCATCTTGAGAATGGCACTACGCTTGCATAAAATTGGAACTGAATTTGAAACTGAAAATGCTTGTATTTGAATGATGTTCGTAACCGGATATTGAGCCTTCAACCGATGAAAATATAAAATAAAGCTCAATAAAGGAAAAACAAAGTAAAAACAACCAAAACACAACTATTTACACTTGCTAGAAACAAAGGACTCAAAACAAGACTCAAAAACAAAAAGGACCAAATGCAACAATGTTGCCCAGCTGCCTGGCCAGCAAGCTTGGTCAGCTGGCCATTAGAGTGGACAGCTGGTTAGGAAAGGTGGTTGGCTGGCCAAGACCAGTGGCTGGACAGCTGGCAATAGCTGTCAACCACTCACATAACCTTATCCTCTATAAAGGTCTTCTCTTGCTCTTTCCTTCGACAGAACATCATCTTTTCTGCTGTTTTCTCTAGAAATGGACATCTTTCTTGCCGAGAGGCTCAAGGATTGGACAGCCACTTTGGATGACACGGAAAAGGTAAATTTTTGCAGTTTTGACATAAACGCTCTTTTTCGTTGATCCGTACTTTGCTTTGTTTTTTGTTCCTTCATGCTGTTGTCCAATATTGGAACCTGATTACACGTGTTTCACTTTGGAGCACAAGAAATGTGTTATACTCTCAAAGAATTTCAAGCATTAATGGAGTCCCGGTGCGATGAGGAGATCATGCTTCAACCCTGTTTTGGCCATGCACGAGCTCTTGAACGGATATGTGGGCTTACTTTACACAAGGCTCAATCCTTGGCTCATGATGGGGATTTGGATATACTAGACTTGATTCATCGATTTTCCAATATTAGAGATAGAGGCGACCTTCTCTGGCAAGGTTATCGTCAACATGCCCTCTTCTTATGTTTACTTGCACACTTCCTACTTGCCCTTGTTGTAGCAGAGCTGGCATTAGGTTGATCGACGTGGTCCAATGTCTCAAAGAGGGCAAGAGCTGCATAGGTTTGGCATTTGCCCGAACTTTGATAGGTTTGGACACTTTCCATCGATGAGAGACTTCCTGGTTTGTGGGGAGTCCACTACTTCTTCATGTATTGTTTCCTACTCTTTCTCCTTTATGATTTCTTACATCACTTGGCACTCACTTTCTATCTTCTCTCAAAGCCCTTTTCCTCACTTTTTCTCTCAACGTACATCTCTCTATTCTTTAATCTCTCTTCTTTTTATCCCTTCCCAGATGTGGCTGATGGATAAGCTGAAAGTGGTGGACCCTTATCTCGAGTATTCGGCTAGATCCTACTTCTTTTTCCCTCCGCAAGTAGACTTTCCCACAGAGGGACTGTGGTGTAACTGGATGTGCAACTGATCTGCGGCTGACATCTCTTGGCATTGCCCCTGGTTGAATTTGACTGAGATGAGTTCCAGCATGTCTCACCAGCCAGGCATTTAATTGATTGGCCTTACACATTGTGTCTTCTACTTCCCCTTCTAGTTCAGACGCCAATTTCGACGTGCTTAAACCCATTCGGAGGAGGGGGTTGAATACCCTACTCCATTCCCAGTTCGTGCCTTGCACTTGGCTCGACACCTCGTTGCTTGGAGAACGAGAGAGCTTCTAGCCCCTACTGCTAGCTTCAATTATGTCCTTTCTGGCAAGTGCTTGGCTTCGCTTGAGGATGAGGCATAGGTTGGGCCATCCTTGGCTATAGAGACTTTCCAGAGCATGGACAAGAGGTAGAGGATAGTCACCTGACTCATCTGTGCCCCTAGGTTATTGTTTTGACTTTTCTTTTCAAGTTTTATGATGTAAAAGCAAAATTGATTTAAACTGAGAGTTAGAGAATATACTTGTGTTGCAATCATGTAATTAAAGTTGTGAGCACTAAAAATGTTCCTTTTTGGTCCAAATAATGGTCTATGTTATAAAAGGTAAAATTTTGAGAAAATTAGCTTTATTAAAACTTTTCAAAATAATATTTAGTAACGATCACTACCTAACACACATTGAATCAATCCTAAAGATGTATAATCCCAAATCAAAAGATTATAACTACCCACAACTACATCCACCATCACTGCTCTGTCTTGCAACTAGCCCTTCTGCCAAAACGGAGATAACAAAACCAAGCTAACAAACAATGGAAAAAGATGGACTAATCAAACAAATGGACAGGACAATTGAGTTGGAGACGGTTATGGCCGAACTTCGGGATGAAGTTGCCTACATATCCCAAAGATAAGAATCAGGCTGTACATAGTTCGGGTAAGGTTCACTCAAGTATTAACTCTCTCCTTTTGCGCTCTAACTTTTAGCAAAGTCGCCCTTCCAAGTTTTCAACCTTGCGAGCTCTAATTTTATTTATTTTCAATTTTTCATGCTCTAACTTTTGCTTAGGTTGCCCTTTCGGGTTTTGGGCGTAGTGAGCCTCTTAGAGATAGTATTTCTTCAACTTGTCCATGTTTATTTTTATTTATTTTCAATTTTTCATGCTCTAACTTTTGCCTAGGTTTCCCTTTCAGGTTTTCGACCTTGCAAGCCTCTCAGAGATAGTATTTCTTCAACTTGTCTCGGTTGCGAGAATTCCAAACCATCCAAATCCATAAGGATGATTGCTCCTCCTGACCAAATAGATTTGATAATGTAAGGACTAGTCCAATTGGGTTTGAACTTGCCCCTAGGGTCATAGATGGGAGCTCAGTTGTCTTTAAGCAACATATCTCCTTCTTTAAGGTTTCTGGATTTGACTTTCTTGTTGAAGGCCTTGGCAATTCTGCACTAATATCCCTGGATGTGATACAACACCTTCAACCTCCTCTCATCAAACAACAAAAATTCTTCGAATCTATTTTGCTGCCAATCTGCCTTTGTTATCCGACACTCAGCCATGATTCTCAGCAATGATACTTCAATCTCGATCAGCAAAATAGCTTCCATCCCGTATAATTGACGTTTTATAACCCCAGAGTGCAAAAGGCAGTTTATCTGGCCAATCTTTATAGGTCTCCACTATCTTTCGCATGATGTTCTTGACATTCTTGTTTGCAGCCTCAATAGCTCCGTTAGTCTGTGGTCTATATGTTGATGACTTGTGAAAAGCCACGTTGTATTTCTAAAGCAAATCTACCACCTCTTTCTTGAAGCGTGATGTCTGATATGATCTCATTTGGCACTCTATACCTACAAATGATATTGTTCCTGATGAACTTGGCCACATGTGATGCCTTTAATACTGAATATGACTGCGCTTCCACCTACTTGGTAAAATAGTCGATCGTCACCAAGATGAATTCATGTCCATTTGAGCCCCTTGGTGAGACTGTTTCGTTGACCTCAATTCCCCAGACTGGGAAAGGCCTTGGCAAAGTCATGTTGTAGAGCTTTGACGGCGGGATGTTCATGTGATTGGCATGAATTTGACATTTGTGGCATCGCCGAACAAAGTTAATACAATCTTCCTCCATAGTTGACCAATAATAACCTTGTCTGAGGATCTTCCTAACCAGCATCACACTATTCATCTGTGCTCCACACTCTCCCCTATGGATGGCCTCCATAAGATGTTTTTACCCCTCTTCTTCAATACAGAGCTTGTGCATTCCCAGATGGTCTCTTTTATACAACTTGTTTCCATAGATGATGAACTGGACGGCCAGACGCCGTATTCCCCCGTTTATCTTTGGCATTTACCCCTGGTGGATATACATCCTTCTCCAGGAAGTTCCAAATGTCGTAATACCGAGGGTTTTTGTCGTGAACCTCATCTATTGCAACTATTGTCTCATATACATGCGCATACTTTTGTTCAATGATGATCAAATGCATCTTCACTCCAAACGGTATGTCTACTATGAAAGATAGAGTTGCCAGTGCATCAGCGAACCGATTATTCTCTCTTAGTAGACATATGAATGTCAATTTTTCAAACCTTGGGATTAGAATGTCTAGGGTCCGATGATAAACCTTCATTTTCTCTTCCTTGGCTTTCCAATCTCTGTTGGCTTGAGAAACAACTAGGTTCGAGTCTTTGATGACGTCCAACCTCCAGCTTCCAATCTAGTGATACACGCCTCGTACTCTGCTTCATTATTGGACACTTTGAACATGAGTTTAAAAGCTAGGGGTATATGGGAATCATCGGGTGCTATAAGCAACATGTCCATCCCACAACCGTATTGATTAACGGCTCTGTCAAATTACATTGTCCAAGTCTCTTCCTCTACTTATAGAATCTCCACATTCGGGAAGAGGTACTTTACTGCTTCATCTCCTTCCACTAGGTGGTTTGCCAAAAATTCTGCTAATGCTCTCCCTTTGACGGACTTGCGAGTGACGTACTTGAGATGAAACTCGGAGAGAAGAAGCAACCAACGAGCCAGCCTATCCGTAAGCGCTGGTTTCTTAAAGAGATATTTGATGGGATCTAATCTTGAAACCAGAATTACGGAGTGAGCTAACAAGTACTGTCTTAACTTCCTAGTTGCCTAAACCAAAGCTAAGCAAGCTTTCTCCAGAGGAGTGTAGCGGGTCTTGTAATCTAACATCTTCTTGCACAAGTAGTAGATAGCCTTTTCCACCTTAGCTTCTGATTCTTACACTAGCATGCACCCCATGGTTGAATTTGTTACTGATAAATACATGATCAACAGCTTTCCCGGTTCTGGCTGCGACAATGCAGGTGGATTCTGAAGGTACTGCTTGACTCGTTTGAAAGCGAACTGACAGCAATCATCCCATTGGAACTTCTTTCCCTTTTTCAAGAGACCAAATAATCGTTCACAAGTCGAGGTTAATTTTGAGATAAACTGTTTTATGAAATATACTTTGCCTAGAAAGCCCCGCATCGCCTTTTCAGTCCTTGGTGGTGGCATTTCTAAGATGGCCTTAATCTTGGATGGATCTACTTCAATTCCCCTCTGCGTGATCAGAAATCCCAGCATTTTCCCTGTAGTCATCCCAAAAGTATACTTGTAACGCCCCGAAATAATTCAACATAAACTACTCATAAATAATCAACATTTACCCAACAATAACAATAATCTGCCCATCTTTACATAATTACTAATGAGTCTTTACAAAGGTTTTACATGCGGGTATACATTCATCAAACACAAACATATGAATCTATAGCATGTAAAGTATCCATTCTCAAAACAATACAATGCCCCTAAGGGCTTACATCTTCCAAGGCATAAGCCTAGTTACACAAAAATGGCTTCTGCAACCCATACACATTAGCCCTTGGCTCAAAAAGAATTACACAAAATAAAAGAGCTATGTACTCTTCTCAAAAACATCCACGCCCTCAGTTCGGCGAGATCACCACATCTTTACGTGTGCCAAATCCCATAGGGGTGAGCACAAGGCCCAGTAGAGAATTCTTACAAAGTATATACAGTTATGCATACTCTTGAAAACAATGCAATTGTTAATGCCATGCCATGCATCCTTATAAGAAAGTCCATTTCATGCACATTTAAAAGTTTCTATCTTTCCAACAATTATTTACAATCTCAACATTCTTACCAAAATTTCCAATCATTAATCAATAGGGGCAGTAAATACAACACTGGTAATCCCTAGGCTAGTGTCTGTAAGTAGACTCTGCGAGTACTACCAAACTATCATTTTTACCAGTATTAACCGGAAAGCTCGACACCTATCCGCGCGGCTTTCGGGTCTTTTACCCTGGACACTCAGGCCAACTTATCAAATTCATTTACACCTCCTATCCGGACTTACCAACGTATTTACCCCTTATACATTTTCATAGTTCTTAACACAATAACTATTTCTTTTCCTCATGATGGAAATCTCAATGATTTAGATTCACAATGCACTATAATAACTAAAATAACATGCAATGCAAATGATCCTTTCAATATCATAAGACATTTCTCCACTTTTGAGTATCTTTACCACAATGTCCACATTCACATTCTCATTTTCTCTTTTCAATGTTCCTCCACATGATTAATATATTTCATCAATACGTAGTCAAAATTTTCATATCACAAGACATAACGAATTAGTTTCACCATAACCTTGCTTATTTATGTATTGTCAACAATTTAGCATTTACACCTCATTTTCATACAACAAGTAATTTTCCATTTTGCCAAACATTGATGCAACTCACTCTCTTCATCCTTTTAAAACAAGACAATAAGAAATTTTAAAGACATTTTCCATATTACCAAAATCCCCAATTTCTAGGGTTTTTCTCAAAACAATCACTTCCCATTTCATGGTGAAAACTCTCCTCGAAAACATTTTTCTTTCTTAGGTCAACAAGATGAACCCTCAAGGATTGACCAAAAATTTAGAGTTAAAAGAGAAATCCTCTTTTGAGGAAAACCTTCACATTTTGAAATCACATGGTTAATATCATCACAAACTAGAAAGAACTCTTAAATCATCATAAAAAGGGCAAACCCAGTATATATAACTCAAGAATATCCCTACCTCAAAGTAGAAGCCCAAGGAGAAGGGTTAAACAAAGGTGAAGCTTCCAAAAATGGCAAAACCCACTTCTTCTTGGATGGAAATGAAGATCTTGAAGAGCTCAATCTTTTTGTCTAAGGGAGGGGGGTGAGAAGATCACTAGATCTAGGTTAAATATAGAGAGATGGGGTATTTCTAGAGAGAGAAACTCTCAACTTAGAGTTTGGATGAAAAAGTTATGTAAAAAGTCGCTTTTACGATCTGATATATGCGAATCCCGCTTGAGCGTAGGGTCTTACGCTCGAGCGTCAGACACAGCAACAACAACACGCTCGAGTGCAAAGAGAACCGCTCGAGCGTGGATTTCACCTGCCCAGTATTTCACAGATTGCAGATATCCGCTCGAGCACCAGAAGGACCACTCGAGCTCAGACACGCTTGAGCGTAAGAAACGACGCTCGAGCATGAAAAGAAACTCTTGCAGCACTTTTGCAGAGACACTAGATACTGAAGAGTTGTAAACTTCACTCGAGTGCAATAAGTCCCGCTCGAGCGGAAGACCAAAAATTTGGGCAACAAGATTCTAGACTGAAAGGCAACCAACCTATTCTAAACACACTCAAGTCATTCCAAAACTCAAATTCAAGAGGTATAAGGAAGAAAGACATAACTAGCAACATCAAACAACAAGATTTGGATCCAGAATACCATGACAGTTGGGTAGAGACCCAGGGTCGCTATAACACTTATGTGGGTTCAACCTCAATCTGTACTCCTTGATCTGTTTGAAGAATTTTTCCAGCACAATGTAGTGGCCTTCTCGCTCTTTAGATTTTACAAATATGTCATCCACGTACACCTCGACCTCCATATGGATTATGTCGTACAAAATGGTGGTCACAATTGTCACGCCCCAAACCTGTCCCTAAAAGTTTGGGCATGACCTAGTCATAAATGGACATGTAACCTGGTATACAAACCTATGGGGCCTTAATGGAAGCATAGAAACATGAACATAACATAGATACAACATACACCATTGAGCTATTTCTAATACACCAGGATCTCGTGCATCATATACTTCATCAAAAACAGACGAAGTTAAAAACTAAATCCCTGAATATCGGTTACTTACACATACATTTACAGTCCCAGCCCCATGATTGGGCGTATACAAAAGCAACATGGGAGGTATGTATAACAACCTTAGATGGCACTCAATAAGTCCACTAACATCTTCATAGTTTCACCAAAAATGAGTGGCTTGGTATAGTGCCTGGACACGTAAAGGTTGACCAAAGGAAGCGGCATCCTGAGCTAGGATTGCCCACCTGGAGGGAGACCTACAGAAACAGACATAACTGAGAGTGAGACGGGCTCAGTGAATAGTAATACATAAATCATGCATTGCTTAACAGGCAGATTACATATCAATACATTAGTCTGATTCTGTATTACGTACATAATGGCCTTAGACCTAATCTTGTAACATAACTTGATGGCTATAAGCCCTTGAAAATGGTGGCTCGAAGCCCTTGGGATATGTGGCATAACACTCTTGTAAACATGTTGGCACCATGGCCCTTGAAACTTGTTGGCATTAAAGCCCTTGAAAGTGGCATGAAGCCCTTGTAAACATGTTGGCACTATGGCCCTTGAAAGTGGCACAAAGCCCTTGAGAATGGCATAAAGCCCTTGTAAAGATATTGGCACTATGGCCCTTGATAGTTTCCTTTCTTTACATACTTTTAACATACCTTAAACAACAACATATTTTAACATACCTTGAATAACAACATAGATACATAACATGTTTGAAACATTAACATAGTTGCCTTACGTGCCTCAAAACATCAACATAAGTGCATAACAGTTACATAGGTACTACTACTCACAGTGTTGGGATGACGTGTTTGTTCCGCCCGTAGTGTGCCCTGCACACATTGAAAACTCACACTTTAGTTCATATCAAATTACATTTCGTTTCGCTTCATTTCGAATGAATTAATACATATCAAAAAGGCATCAAATACACATTCCGGCAATATTAGAGGGTTCTACAGGCAAAACGGAGCGATCCGGATTTTTCAGCATGGGCCGCACGTGCGGTTGTGAGCCCCGCACGTGCGGCAACCTCCTCCCGCACGTGTGGCAAAATGCCCCCGCACGTGCTTTTTAGACAGAATCAAAGCCCCAAAACTGGTTTTCTCCTGTACGTGCGGCCACAACCCCCGCACGTGCGGCGATTCTGCATTTTCTCCAGTCCGAAATTCTACAATTTCCCAACTCTTGGTACACATTTAAGGGGCTTAACTTAGAGCTTTTTATGGCTAATTTAAGGTTCAAAAAGCATGTAAATCAAGCATATAAATCAAGATAAAGCATACAACGTATTAGATTCATGAACACAACTCAATTAACTTGATCAAGAACATGACATAATTGAAGCTTATTACCATCTTTTCATTCTTGAGGCTCCTAACGTCACTCACTTAACATGGATGTACCAAAAATATAGTATAAACATGAATATTAATTTACTAAGCAAGAGAGCAAGATGGTGCTCTCTTTAAAAAACTTGAATTGAATCCAAAATTTACAAATGATAGGATTATCATACCAAGTCTTTACCACATGCACATCCAAAACATCATGACAACACTGGATCATGCATCATCAAGGCATCTCAACTCCAAATTAAAGAAGAGGGTTGAATTATAGAAATTAAGCTTACCTTGAACTTCAATCCCTCTCAATTCTTCCTTGTCTCTAACCTCTCTTCTTTTCTCCCAAAGAATAAGTGATGAGAAACTCCCTAAGTCTAAGGTTTAATAAGGCTCTTATAGTCAACATATGTAAGGTTTGAATAAGGACAAAAATCAATCGTTTAAGCATCCCAAATTGAATTTTTACAGAAAGGCTTAATATTACATAAAAATTATGCTGATCACATATACGGAATCAATTTCGGATAATTAAGCTACTAAGGCCTCCAATTTCTGATTTAAACATTCTCATGTAACAGGTACTTATCTTGTCTGAACAGATAGACATCTTTAAACATATGATTTACTTACTTGACTTTCATTACTCATAGGGTTTCATAATAATTATTCAAAAGCATAAAACAAGAACTGAACATATATGAAAAAAACTTGTTCGAGGGTCGGGTTATTACACTCTCCCCCCCTTTGATAAGTTTGGTCCCTCAAACTTGTTTTACCTTAGGGTAGAAACAGTTGCGGATACTGATGTTGCATTTCCTCCTCTCTTTCCCAAGTCACTTCGGTTCTGTAATGTTCTTGCCATTCCACTTTTACCATTGGAATTTCTCGATTTCGTAATTGTTTCACTTGTCGGTCCAAAATACGGATTGGTTTTTCCTCATAAGTTAACTTGTCGTCTAGTTCAATTTGGTGGTAGTCAATGACGTGGGACGGATCTGAAATATAGCCGCGAAGCATGGAAACATGGAATACATTATGTACTTGACTCATATGCGGCGGAAGGGCAATTCGATAAGCTACTGGACCCACTCTCTCCAGAATCTGAAAGGGACCGACATATCGGGGTGTCAACTTACCCTTCTTTCCGAATCTTGAGTGTCCTTTCATCGGAGTGACTTTCACAAAAACATGACTATTAACTTCAAATTCCAAATCCCTCCTTCGGTTGTCCGCATAACTCTTCTGTCTACTTTGAGCAGTTTTCAACCTTTCTCGAATCACTTGAACTTTTTCAGTTGTCAACCGAACAGTTTCAGGCGCTAGTAAGGATTTATGTCCAACTTCCGCCCAACATACAGGAGAACGACATGGTCTTCCATACAAAGCTTCATAGGGTGCCATGTCGACACTAGAGTGGTAGCTATTATTGTAGGCAAATTCTATCAACGGCAGGTGAGTTTCCCAACTTTCTTGAAAATCCAACACGCACATTCGGAGCATATCTTCTAGGGTTTGAATCGTTCTCTCGGACTGACTGTCGGTCTGAGGGTGGAAAGCCATGCTAAACTTTAATTCTGTACCCATTGCCTCTTGTAAACTCTGCCAAAATCTAGAAACAAACTTAGGATCCCTATCTGACACAATTGAGACCGGAACACCATGAAGTCTCACAATTTCATTCACATAGAGTACCGCTAGTTTATCTGCATTATACTGAGTTTTTACTGGTAGGAAGTGGGCGGACTTAGTTAATCGATCAACAATGACCCATATAGAATTCATACCTCGGGGAGTCCGGGGTAACCCCACAACAAAATCCATGGTCAAATGCTCCCATTTCCATTCCGGGATGGGAAGGGGTTGCAACAACCCCGCTGGTCGCTGATGCTCTACTTTTACTTGCTGGCATTGCAAACATTTAGAGACGAATTCTGCAATCTCCTTCTTCATACCTGGCCACCAAAAATTTTGCCTCAAATCTCAGTACATTTTGGTACTCCCTGGATGCATTGAGAATCTTGAGGTATGTGTGTTTTCCATCAGTTTGTGTTTAAGGTTTAACACATTGGGGACACATATTCAGTTTTGAAATTTGAGCACTGAGTCTACCAAACTGAATCCCGATTTTGATTTCGTTCCTAACTCATCACATATCTTCTTTAGAGCTTCATCTTCTATCTGATGCAATTTGATTTCCTCAAGTAAGGTTGGTTGGGCCATCGTCGCTGCCACTAACGCTTCCTGCCCATGTAGTACAAAGTCTAATTCCATCTTACCTAATACAATTAACAATTCCTTTTGTTCTGTAATCAAACTTGCCAAGGTCCCCATACTTTTCCGACTGAGCGCATCTGCAACTGTGTTGGCTTTACCAGGATGGTAATGAATTTGCAAATCATAATCCTTAAGAAGTTCCAACCACCGTCGTTGCCGCATATTCAACTCTTTTTTAGTAAAAAGGTACTTAAGACTCTTATGGTCAATATATACTTCACAAGCAGTGCCATACAAATAGTTTCTCCATATCTTCAGAGCAAAAACTACTGCTGCCAGCTCAAGATCATGCGTGGGATAATTCTTCTCATGGGGTTTCAGTTGGCGAGAAGCATAAGCTATAACTCTTCCATTTTGCATCAGCACACAACCAAGCCCTTTGTGCGAAGCATCACTATAGATTACAAATCCCTCTGTACCGGATGGTAAGGCCAAAACTGGTGCTGTTGTCAACCTTGTTTTCAATTCCTGAAAAGCAGATTCTCGCTCTTCTGACCATTCAAATGCAATTCCCTTTCGAGTCAGTTGTGTAAGTGGCACAGCAATTTTAGAAAAATCTTGAACAAATCTCCGATAATAGCCAGCTAACCCCATAAAACTACGCACCTCAGTCACATTAGTAGGAGTTGGCCAAGTTACAATTGCCTCAATCTTGTGTGGGTCAACGGAAACTCCTTCCTTTGTGATGATATGCCCCAGAAATGCCACCTCTAGTAGCCAGAATTCACATTTCTTCAGCTTTGCATACAATTTCCTTTCCCGGAGGGTTTGAAGGATCAAACGAAGATGATTCTCATGAGCTTCTGCATTCTTCGAATAGATGAGAATATCGTCAATAAAGACCACTACGAATTCATCCAAATAGAGCTTAAAAATACGGTTTATCAAATCCATAAAAGCTGCTGGCGCGTTAGTGACTCTGAAGGGCATAACTAAAAACTCATAATGACCATAGCGGGTTCGAAAGGCTGTTTTCTCAACATTCTCAGCCTTGACTTTTAATTGATGGTATCCAGACTGTAGATCAATTTTAGAAAAAACTTGTGCCCCCTGAAGCTGATCAAATAGGTCATCGATTCTTGGTAATGGATACTTGTTCTTGATTGTGACTTTATTAAGTTCCCTGTAATCGATACAAAGCCGGAGTGTTCCATCCTTCTTCTTTACAAACAGAACTGGCGCACCCCACGGAGACACACTCGGACGGATGAATCCCTTGTCCAATAAATCTTGCAACTGCAGTTTTAATTCCTTTATCTCAACTGGCGACATTCTATACGGAGTCTTCGAAATGGGTTGAGTTCCCGGTGCTACGTCAATGGTAAACTCAATTTCACGGTCTATCAACTGCCCTGGCAATTCCTCAGGAATGACATCCGGAAATTCGCAAACAACTGGAATTTTGTTGATACTCCCATTCACCACTTGCCCCTCCAAAACATTGCATAAGTATCCCTAACACCCTTTCTGAATTAATTTACACGCCTTTGCTGCAGAAATCAAGTAAGGTGGAGAAGTCACTTCCTGTCCCTGAACCATAGACTCTGATTGACCTGGAGGGTGGAAACTGACCTGTTTAGTCAAACAATCTATAATGGCACCATTTTCACCTAACCAATCCATTCCCAGAATGATATCAAAATAGGTCATGTCGAGTGGTAACAGATTGGAATATACCCGGATATCCCTAAGTTCAAGTTCACAATCAAGGTAAACTGAAGTACAAAACATAGAGTCTCCCAAAGGTGAAGACACACACAACATATAAGACAATTTTTCCTCAGTTTTATCTAAGTTTTGTGCAAACAATTTTGACACGTAGGAATGAGTAGAACCGGAATCAAATAAGACAGAAGCAGAATGACCATGAACCATAAATGTACCTGACACCACTGTTGCTGCATTCTGCACATCTCCTGGAACCAATGCAAACACTCTGCCTTGTCTCGCTATGTCTTTATTGTTGTTAGGTTTGACCGGTGCCTTGGTGTTAGTAGTTGGTGTAGACCCCGCTGAACTAGTAGCAGCCCTGTTGCCATTTCGTTGATTCCTTTGGGGACAGTCCTTTATCAAATGACCCATTTTGCCACACTGATAACAGGCTCCAGACTTCCATTGGCATATCCCACGATGTCTCTTTCCACATTCCGCACAAACAGGAATCGTACCCTGATTAGGAGTGGAAGTATTTGAAGTCCCTGAGTTTTGTTTCTTGTTTGGTGGAGTAGTCGCTCCCTTTGACCATTGATTGTTTTGCCTTTTTCCTTTCCACTCGGAACCTTGCTTACGGCAAAGAAGGTTTCCTCGGCTATAATGACCCTCTCCAAAGACATCTACATAAGTAGGCAACTTTAACATATTGACTCGATCGACTGCTCCCGTAATCCCTTTTCAAATTTCCGTGCCTTCTTATAGTCCGTGTCCACCATATGCCGTGCAAACCGGGCTAGCTCCGCAAATTGGGCCTCATATTGACAGCCTTGATCTTGTTCCTTTGCGAGAGTTTCAAATTCAGGTCACCTTTTATCCGCATACTTTGAGGAAAGTATTTATCATAAAACGACTCAATCATCCCATGTTATACTGGATGGATTGTTCTCGTAAGCATCCACCATCTGCGTGCTTCATCTTCAAGGGTAAAGGCAGCTAATTGCACTTTTTGAGCTTCGGTACAAGGGAAAACTTCAAATAATTTCTCTATGCCCAACACCCAGTCCTCAGCTTTCATCGGTTCTATTCCACCTTTGAAAGATGGTGGTTTCATCTTTTTAAACTCCTTAGTGAGAGTAATAGTCCGATCTTCAGCATGGAACTCTGGTACTACTGGTGGAGGTACCGGTTACTGTGGCGGTTGTTGTTGAGGCTGTTGCTGTTGTTGACGTAGAGTCTCCGCCAGTTCCATAATCATCCTCTCCATCCTGTCAAGCCGTGCTGAGGTAGCATCTTCCACATCTTCTGTCCTTGTTCTCACCATGATCTACACAACAGTCAATTATATATGATAGACATAGTTTAATATGGTTAGCATTATCAGAGTACACGTAATGTTGCCATCGAACTTGTCTTATACTTTTAGGATGTCATGCGTGGTACCTAAATCTTTTCTAGACACCCTAAAGCTCAATGGATCAGTGTGTGAGATAGCAACTCGTGCTCTGATACCACTTGTCATGCCCCAAACCTGCCCCTAAAAGTTTGGGCATGACCTAGTCATAAATGGACATGTAACCTGATATACAAACCTATGGGGCCTTAACGGAAGCATAGAAACACGAACATAACATAGATACAACATACACCATTGAGCTATTTCTAATACGCCAGGATCTCGTGCATCATATACTTCATCAAAAACAGACAAAGTTTAAAACTAAATCCCTGAATATCGGTTACTTACACATACATTTACAGTCCCAACCCCATGATTGGGCGTATACAAAAGCAACATGAGAGGTATGTATAACAACCTTAGATGGCACTCAATAAGTCCACTAACATCTTCACAGTTTCACCAAAAATGAGTGGCTTGGTATAGTGCCTGGACACGTAAAGGTTGACCAAAGGAAGCGGCATCCTGAGCTAGGATTGCCCACCTGGAGGGAGACCTACAGAAACAGACATAACTGAGAGTGAGACGGGCTCAGTGAATAGTAATACATAAATCATGCATTGCTTAACTTGAACAGATTACATATCAATACATTAGTCTGATTCTGTATTACGTACATAATGGCCTTAGACCTAATCTTGTAACATAACTTGATGGCTATAAGCCCTTGAAAATGGTGGCTCGAAGCCCTTGGGATATGTGGCATAACACTCTTGTAAACATGTTGGCACCATGGCCCTTGAAACTTGTTGGCATTAAAGCCCTTGAAAGTGGCATGAAGCCCTTGTAAACATGTTGGCACTATGGCCCTTGAAAGTGGCACAAAGCCCTTGAGAATGGCATAAAGCCCTTGTAAAGATATTGGCACTATGGCCCTTGATAGTTTCCTTTCTTTACATACTTTTAACATACCTTAAACAACAACATATTTTAACATACCTTGAATAACAACATAGATACATAACATGTTTGAAACATTAACATAGTTGCCTTACGTGCCTCAAAACATCAACATAAGTGCATAATGATTACATAGGTACTACTACTCACAGTGTTGGGATGACGTGTTTGTTCCGCCCGTAGTGTGCCCTGCACTCATTGGTAACTCACACTTTAGTTCATATCAAATTACATTTCGTTTCGCTTCATGTCGTATGAATTAATACATATCAAAAAGGCATCAAATACACATTCCCGCAATATTAGAGGGTTCTCTGAGCAAAAGCGGGCGATCTGGATTTTTCAGCATGGGCCGCACGTGCGGTTGTGAGCCCCGCACGTGCGGCAACCTCCTCCCGCACGTGTGGCAAAATGCCCCCGCACGTGCTTTTTAGACAGAATCAAAGCCCCAAAACTGGTCTTCTCTTGCACGTGCGGCCACAACCCCCGCACGTGCGGCGATTGGCTCCTGCACGTGCGGCCATGACTCCCGCACGTGCGGCGATTCTGCATTTTCTCCAGTCCGAAATTCTACAATTTCCCAACTCTTGGTACACATTTAAGGGGCTTAACTTAGAGCTTTTTATGGCTAATTTAAGGTTCAAAAAGCATGTAAATCAAGCATATAAATCAAGATAAAGCATACAACGTATTAGATTCATGAACACAACTCAATTAACTTGATCAAGAACATGACATAATTGAAGCTTATTACCATCTTTTCATTCTTGAGGCTCCTAACGTCACTCACTTAACATGGATGTACCAAAAATATAGTATAAACATGAATATTAATTTACTAAGCAAGAGAGCAAGATGGTGCTCTCTTTCAAAAACTTGAATTGAATCCAAAATTTACAAATGATAGGATTATCATACCAAGTCTTTACCACATGCACATCCAAAACTTCATGACAACACTGGATCATGCATCATCAAGGCATCTCAACTCCAAATTAAAGAAGAGGGTTGAATTATAGAAATTAAGCTTACCTTGAACTTCAATCCCTCTCAATTCTTCCTTGTCTCTAACCTCTCTTCTTTTCTCCCAAAGAATAAGTGATGAGAAATCTTTAAACATATGATTTACTTACTTGACTTTCATTACTCATAGGGTTCCATAATAATCATTCAAAAGCATAAAACAAGAACTGAACATATATGAAAAAACTTGTTCGAGGGTCGGGTTATTACAGCAACCCTCTAATATGTAGCCTCAGCATTCTTTAACCCAAAAGGAATACTCTGTAACAGTAGGTACCCCACGGTGTGGTGAATGCAGTCTTCTCTTTGTCCTTAGGCACCATCAAAATCTGATTATACCAGAAAAACCCATCTGTGACCAATAGCAACGTGTGGTCGGTAGTGAAGTCTAGTAATTCGTCGATGTGCGATAGTGGAAAATCGTCTTTCAGACTAGCCTTATTCAGATCCCTGAAGTCGACACAGACTCTGATTCTGCCATTCATTGTCAGAACTGTAACAATATTGGCCAACCAAGTGAGATATTTAGACACCAACAAAAAAACCAGCATCAATCTGCGTGGCGACTTCCTTTTTAATCTTCAGTGCCCAATCCGGACAGATTCTGCGGGGTTTTTGCTTGACAGGTCGAGCCTCACAGTTTAAAGGGATCCGGTGCTGTACAATCCTAGGATTGATTCCAGGCATGTCTTTGTAGGACCACGCGAAAACATCTTTGAAATCTTTTAATAAAAGTGATTAAATGCTCGCGTTCCTCCGAAGACAACGTGGAGCTAATCTGGACTAAGCGTGGATCCTTCTCAGTACCCATATTAATTGCAATGATCTCATCTACGCAGGGCTTAGCATGCCTCTCTTCCTCTCGATCAATCAAGTTTTTCAAAGCCTAAGGAATTTCTTTATCTTCGTTTTCATTAAAATTTTGAAAATCTTGGTCAATGCAGTAAATTAATGGCACAAAGAAGTAAACAGAATCTTCAGCATTCTCATTTAGAAGTTCTAGCTCCCCAGTTACAACAGACTCAAAAGAAAATAGAAAAGAGAACCTAGACAGGACCTTAGCACCAGGGCTACTACTCTTGGAAATTCCAGACTCAGACTCGTTGGACTGACTCAAATTTGATTCTGACTCAACAAACTCGGTGGAATTAGATTCTGGCTTATCATTCGATTTAGAACTGGGAATAAAGCCCTTCTCCAATTGCCAAGTGAGGCATGGTGCCCTTGACACGTCTAGAATGCAATTGGTGGAATCAACAACCGGTTTCTCTCCGATCATAGAGACAGCAAAGGTATAACCCAAGTTCTCCGTATTGGTCTCATGACCTGTCAAGAGATCAGCCAATGCTGCCCTTATTCCAACCTCACTGTTATCTGAATTGTCCTCTTTGCTCTGACCAGCTTCGATACTTAGATCAGTCCCTTTTCATCACTGTCTTGAAGCTGGTGGTCAAAAAAGATTTCAAAACTCAGGAAATGCTTTTTGATTGAAGAATCCACCCAAGGCTCAGGAAAGCCGTAAAAGGGAAATCCTTTACTTCTCTGGCAAAATGCCTATTCAACATTCCCCAGATTGGCCTGTGGACCAGCTCATAATGTTTCCTGGCTCTTTTGGCCTTGGCCCTTTCTCTCATTTCTTCTCCCTTCCTTCTCTAGTCCTATTTGGTGGGCACATAGCCCAACCCAAAGGCATGTGGATTATGTGGCACCTTAGCTGGCACCACAACATCTTTCCTCTCGCTCCTTCTGAGCCCCATTCTTAGAATATACCGCAACTTGTTCATGAAGTAAATGGACTGAGCACTGACACACATGCCTTTGTCCTCGGCTAAGATAGCTTGTACCACTTGGGCTTCAGCTAGAGTGAATCCCGAAAGGAATACATCCTTATCATCATGATTGATTTCTAGTAAAGGCATAGTTACCTCTGGCGGTGGATGAATAGATCAATTCCCAAAAATGGTGGCCACTCCTCCCTCATAAGGGTATTTCAACGTTTGGTATGGGTGGAGGACATAGCCTTCATGTAATGCAATTAGGGCCTCCCTAGAAGTAGGTTGAAGGCAGCTGACACATCAAGTACATAGAAGTCAATCTCGTGCTTGGAAGGGCCTACTTGAACCTATACTTTCCCCACCCTCATAATATCTTTCCTCATATTGTTGTATGCTTGGATCACCTGGGCTGTGGGGATGAAATCTGTTGACTTCAGGCCTATCGCATAGGCAGTGTGACAAGGACAAACATTGATTACAGAGTCGGTGTCCACTAAAACCACTGGAAACCTCTTCCCTTCCTCTACTCTCGACAGATATGTACTGTGGCTTGTTATGAGCCAATCCTTCCAATGGCAGCTTTTTATTGGAGAAGGTGAGCATGGGTTTGGTGCTACTTGGGAAGATCATGCCAACGAGTTGCTCTGGCGTAGTGTCAATGGACAACTTAGCCATATCCATCGTTGACAATATTGCTTGTCGGTGTATTCGTGAAGCTATAAGGAGACCCCAAATGCAGATGTCAACCTGGATCTTTTTGAGTTATTTCAGAATCAGCTCCTATTCCAGCTTTTTCTCCTTTTCCTTCTCAACCTCCCGGTCATTTCCTGAGGTGTAGACACCCCATTTTTGACCATCCTCAAGACTTGGATGTCACCGTTTGAACACCTGGTGATTATCCATGTTTGTGTTCGTTTGGAGTTCCCAGAGGTCTCGGCTAGGCACCTTGCCTCAGGATCTCCGAACTCGACTGTTTTGTGTCTGGTTTTGCACCAAGCACTTGTGTTTTGCCTTGGAAGGGTAAGGGATGCCTTGTGAGGTCTCCCCACACTCCACCGGCCATGGCTTGAGGCCACCGACTGTTGTTTGTGTCCATCGGCCATATATTTGGCCGACCAGCACTCTTGTTGGCCGACGGGCCATCAATTTTGTCAAAATGACATCTTTGGCTGGCCGACTACTGTGCATCTGCTTTTGCAGATATTTTAGCACAGCTCTCTTGCATTTCCTTCCCCTCCATACACGTGTATGGAGGGATGGCCCTCCTGTTAGCTTACCTTGTAAGCTTTACAAGATTGGCTCCTTTATAAGAGGAGGCCCTCTCTCCCTTGTTCTAGGGTTAGAGAAGTTGGAGAAGAGAGTGAGAAAACTCTGGTTTTAGGGTTTAAGTTAGTGTATCTAACCTATATCTATATCTCTCCCTCTCTTGCCATTGTGTGTGTTTTAGGCTTAGTTTTGTGCACAAACACCTACCATCACACCATCCTCTTGGAACTGAGGATTTGAGGCTTGTTTTGGAGCTTTGAAGCTGGTTTGGAGCTCAAGGGGCTGCTGGTCCACCATTTTTGAAGGTGGTCTACAAGGGTAAGACACTAGTCCCTTTTTACCCCACCTTTGCATTGTATTTTTCACCATCTTAGAACTATTTTTCAAGCTTAGTGTTTAATACATAAAAGTTCTTTTTTTGGGCCCTCTAAATACTTTGTTTAGAGTGTTTTGTGGTTTGGAGGTGTTTGACCCCTCTTAAGCCTTGAGAGGCCCCATTTTGTGCTATTTTGAGTGAGCTTCGGGACTGTGGTGTTTGGGCCTCCTCACCACTGAAATCTTGAGGGATTTCAGTGGTAAGGATGGTACCTTGAAGTCCCAAGAAGGAGAGGGCCACCCCCTCTCCTTGTTGTCCTTGAAAAGGGCACTTTTTGGCCTGTTGAGGGAGCATCATGTTTGAGTGTTTGTTGATCATGCCATAGCTGCTTTTTATGCTTATTATGCTATGATATAACATTGTTGTGTGTTAGTTTTGGTACACCATGTTAGTTTAACATACCTACCTTGTAATGCCATGATTTGCCTCAATACATGCATAGCATTTAGACTACCATGCTTTTGTGTTTTTGGCCAAGCTTTGTGAAGCTTATTTGCATGATTTGGTGTGCCAAGGGACTGTTTTAAGTCATTGGAGTCATTCATGCCTTGCTTTGTATAGCCACCATGCAATACCTCTTGTATGCCTTAAGCTTTAACCCCTCTAGCATGCCTTACTTGCATGACTTGTTTGATTGGGCACCTTTTCTAGCATGTTTCTAGTGTCTAACATGTTGGTTATATGTCCATGTTTGTGCCTTTTAAGTGTGCTTAAAAGTTGCTTTGATATGCCTAAATGTCGGACCATAAGTGCATGCATGTTTGCATGTCATTTTGCCTTCATTCTTGATCTCATTGGCCACTGTTTTAGGCCTATTTAGAGCTGCCTAAATCATGTTTAAGTCCATCCCTTCGTTGGTTGCATATGCTCCCTGTGTGTTGTAGCATATTGGTAAGTTGTTGCGTGTTGGAACTTGCATGATTGAATGAAGTCACATGCTTGTTTGCATGCTTGGACATCCACATTGCATCTTGCATGCTTGTTGGTTAACATTGATGTTTCATGTCTTGTATGCTTGTTAGCTTGTATGCTTATTTGCATTGCCATGGTTGCATACTAGTCAACATGCCTAGGATTGCATTGCACTA
Organism: Camellia lanceoleosa; assembly: GCA_025200525.1. Classification (NCBI taxonomy): domain Eukaryota; kingdom Viridiplantae; phylum Streptophyta; class Magnoliopsida; order Ericales; family Theaceae; genus Camellia; species Camellia lanceoleosa. The sequence goes on from CM045763.1 coordinate 159,742,404, forward strand.
GCAAGCGTGCTAGACCTCTTGAGATGAGTACGATTGAAGTTGGGCCTCCTTGTGTGCTTATTTGGTTTGCATTCATTTGAAATTGAAGTTGCACACATGATTCTTTGGGCCATCATGCATGAAAATGTGAGATTGGTGGTCCGAGAATCGAGGCACATCCTCCTTTGAGTCCTTAACATGATAAGGAGTGTGATTGGTGCATATATTGCTTGAATTGTATTGCCATGCAAGGCTCTGTCCTCTGCTACTGTAAGTTGCAGGTTTAGCAGGCATTTTTGGCCGACCGGCAACACATAGTGCCAACCGGCCGTCCATTAGTGGCCGATAATTCAATCAGCAGCCGATGATCATATTTAGCGGCCGGTGGAAATCCTTTTCAGCCGGTGGTGATCCCTAGTGTTCAGAGAAGCATATCTGAGACTTTGGCAGTCTTCAGAGAGGTAAAGTAGGGAAAACAGAGGCAGTCCATGCATGGCAGTGCACTTCCGAGCAAGACCGAGCATGCATTGCATTGAACCTGCTTCCCGAGGACTTTACTGCTTTCCTTAGCTTAGTTAATTTGTAAATTAATTAAGTGGTCTGTAATAATTAATTAGCTTGTAGGTTAATTAATTTGTATATTCTTTTGGTCCCTCCGGGCAATGGCGAATCTGTAATAAGTGTGGGTGCGTGTGTGTCCATGTCTTCCAATCCCCACTTCTTTCTTCCCTTTTATTTACCCGCTTATGATGGTAGGTTAGGGCATGTTTAAATTAGCATACCTTATGCTATGCATGCGTGCATCCATACACTTGTCTTGTATGCACCGGGCTTGGCACATCATGCTAACTGCATTTGTACTTCAATTCCAAATTGAATACGTGCATCAATTGATTGCATTTCACATGACATGTTTAGGTTAGCCGAGCCTACCGTAACTGCATCCTGTATGCGTTGCATTAGTCAATTTGACATGAACTAGGACCATGCATATCTGCTAACTAGTTTATTGTTTTTGCATGGAGTACGATGTAAGTATTTTCATGCTTTAGCATACCGCATACGTGTGAGTGCTATCATGACAGCATGCTTACCATGTGGCTAGATGCTTATGTGAGATAAACTGCCTGAATGCCTGTGGGTGAAGGCTGAATTGTTTGAGTTGGAACAGCTCATTGAAATCCGTCTTTTAGCCTACTTACGAGTAGCAAATCCCAAAGCATTTTCTAAAACAAACGGATATGCAATGTTTGTTTCTAAATTAGGCGATCTAGTCTATACTTGTTTGCTGTGCGCATAACATAGTAATTCTAGGCTAATAACTAGAATAAGAACACATAACGTTTTCAAAAACGGATATCACGGTTAGTAAAGGCCGGTCTTTGGACCGGGCGAGAGGGGGTACTCATAGCTGACCTTCTCCAATCGTACCCAAGCTCCCGAGCCGAGGCAACTTTGGTGATGACGGACACGTGGCCTTTGGCACCGAGTCAGGGTTTCCTAAATTTCCCAAAATAAAATATTTAGGTGGCGACTCTGTATCTGGCAAAGCAGTCCATGTTTGGCACTTCTTTTCAAAAATCTGTTTTCTCAAAACGATTTGCCAGATTTGGACTCTTTGGTTCAAGATTAAGAACTGTGACAATTTGAGTCCGAACTGTAGTAAGCCCAATATGAACAGAACGGGGGTTCACCCTCCCGGGGCGTTCGGGGACGTCTGCAGTTTCTGGCGACTCTACTGGGGAGTTTAGAGAGCTTGACTCGAACTTGTGATATCCTGTTTTGATTTCATTTATGTGTCTCTTTGCATTGCATGTGCATTGGTGCGCCTAGGACACCGTGTTGGCCATCTGCTATTCCTGAGCGATTTGCCGGAGGCATGACTTTGTCAAAGCATGCCATAAGGCTAACCGGTTGTGGGCTCTGCCAGTATGGGAACACAAAACCCCGGTTTTACCAGGCCACCCTTTTCGACCATTCGACCTGGTGCATATTCGGAATCCATAGTGACCATTCCAAACTAGGACAGGTTGCTTACCCGATCATAGGTTGTTTGAAACCACTGTGTGCGTAGTGAAACCCTAGCTCCTGACAAAATAGGACAGGGAAACCCTACCCTAACATAGGGGTGTTTTTGCTCTCTCTACTTGTTATGTGCTTTTAGAGTGTATCTCTGCAGGGAACGCACATATCAGTTTGCAAAGTTTGAGTATCAGGCCCGAGGGCACCAATGTCAGTATTTGATAGAATCAGTTATATCTGAGGGTATCCGATTCAGTGTTTTGGATAGTAATTTCTGGGGGACAATGATCAGTAATAGAGTACAGTTGTTTGGCTGCACCTGTGTTTGATCCGTTTGGGCTGAAATGCTGCTTGCTTTTCTTTCTTTCAGAGGGTTCAAAGGGTTCCAGAATAGTCAGTGTTCCCCCTTGCTGAGGCAGGACTTACGATGACGCAGAATTCGGAAGTGATAGTGGTTATGACAGCTGCATTAGATCAAGGGATCACTCTGCAAAGTGAGACCAATGTCAATGTGCCGCATCCACCCAGATCGCCGATTGCGCACCCGGTCTGGACCCCCCAGCTATATCAGGCTTGCGAGCCCACCATGTTCGAGTTAATGGGGATGATAGGTGATCTTCAAAGGACCGTGGCGGATCTCGCTTACGGGATGTCAGCTTCGCCACCAGCCGCACCATATGCCGGGAGTTTTGTACCCCAGGAGCCCCCACTGTTGGGACGGATTGTGATTGAACTTAGCCAACCAGAGATGGCCTCCAGCTATGGCAACGACATACCAACCCAAATCCTAGATCAGGCTGAGGCCAGAGACAAAGGCAAAATGAAGACAGATGCCGATCCAATCGAACAACTGCTGTGGGCAGTCGAGGCTTTGAAAACCGGGGGGATGAACAAGCAACAGATATCTGCAGTTATGGCAAAAGCTGTGGAGGACGCTTTCCCCGCTCCACCTGAGGGTAGTTCAAGTCAGTCAGAAAGTCGGGATAGGCCCCGTGATGCCAGAACAGTTCTTCCCGCTCCCAACCCTGTATCTGGGAAGGATCAGAAACCCAAGGCCATGCCTGCTGACCCGTTTGCTAGTGCATCTAGCAAGAATACTCAACCTTCGAAGTACCTGCCCCGAGGGCGCAGGGACTTCCATGCTCTCTACATGCCATTGTCCAAGGCACTTCAGATCCTTGCCGAGAGGGAACACCTTAAACCGCTGGAGCCTCGGCCTCTCCCGAAAAACCTCCCTACTACTCATGACCCTGCTCAGTACTGCGCGTAACACCAGCAGACAGGCCATGCTACCGACAATTGTTTCCGCCTCTGTCATGAGGTGCAAGATTTGATTGACAATGAGGTTATCCTCCCGCCCACCTCAGCCAAGTCCGTTACTACCCAGCTATTGGATTTTGAGGATGCGGATACTGTAAGTATGTGATCAGGGTTGGACCACTTGTGAGCGGCGCCCAGTGTTTTGATGTGGCGTCTGGCACGCATTTTGGAGCATCTGCGAATGCTAGTTTTGTAAAATCTGGATTGAGTGTTGAGTCGGTCTTTATTTTATTTTGAGTCTGTCTCATTGTCTTGAGTCAGTCCTTTTTGCTCACGGGTCTGTCTTGTTATAGCGAGTCAGTTCCCTTTGTATAGAATGGCAGGTGATTCCAGGGTTGTTGCCTCGAACACCGTTTTGTAATTATCCTTTTGTTTTTTCTTTTGAGTCTGTCTCGGTTGAGGAGCTAGTTACAGTCAGGGAATCTGAATGAAACAGCTGCGGCTATCACGTTTCCGTACTTGTTGCTGTTTAAGCTAGTTGTGCCAGAGGATGTGAATGGAACTACAGTACATTCTACCTACTCTCTTGTGCCTTGAACATCGTTGTATAGACCTAAGCTTTTCAAAAAAACCCTTTTCGAACACTGTGGTGATAAAAACAAAGAGGAAGCAATTTCTCGGGTTTTGCAAAACTTTGATCATTTTTGAGAGGAAGAGAGGCATGCTAAACCTTTTTATAATCATGCCTGTCAGCGTGAGTACTGAGAAGGATCCTGGTTTGATCCAGACTGGTTCCACACTATCTTCAGCGCGAGCGATTTGTCACTTTCTTAAAAACTTTCAAAAACAAAATGTTTTGCGCGGTCCTGTGAAGACTTGTGTGGAATTGCTCTTGAGATTGTGCAGCCCAGGATCGCTCTCAGCCTCGAGATTCAATCTATCTATTGCGAACCTGGAATCCGTTCAAAACGTTCAACAGTTAACTACCATGTAAGGCCTGTGTGGCCCAATTTGAAGCTGCCCTCGAGCAAAAGGCACCAAAATCAGATCAAGAAGGTCAGGGCTCACTGAAAAAAGCTTGTGAAGCAACCGTGATGGATTCTTCTGTAAATCAACACAATAATCACTCTCTCGAATACAGAGGATTTTAATTTCAAAACCATTTGGCATGGACTTGTTACACTTTTACCCTTTGAGAGGCTCGCTGGGCCGAAAACCCGAAAGGGCGACCCAGGCAAAAGTTAGAGCAAGGCAAAATAAAAAATAAAAAAAAGAAAAAAAAATATTATTAAAAAAAATGCAAAAAAAAAAAAAAAAGAGAAAAGAACAAATGAAACAAAAAAATAAAAAAAGAAATAAAAGAAAGAAGAAGAAAAGAAAGAAGAAAAAGAAGCTCGCAAGGTCGAAAACCTGCAACAGGCGTCTTGGCAAAAGTTAGAGCCTAAAAAGTGAAGGTTAAAATACCCGAGTGTACCTTAACCGGAACTACGTAAGGCTTGATTGCCATGTTTGGGATACGTAGGCAACTTCATCTTGAAGTCCAGCCCCCAACGCTTTCATAGCGCACCAGTCCATGTAATGGTTTTAATCATCCTTGCTTCCTCTGCATCTGACAATTCGGTTGTAACAACCGGAACTACGTAAGGCTTGATTCCCATGTTTGGGATACGTAGGCAACTTCATCCCGAAGTCCAACCACCATTGCTCTTACAGTGACTGTGTCCATATATTGGTTCAGACCGTCGTCTTTGGAGTCCAGTCGTTATTGATAAAAGCAATTTACAGCATGCTGCGGCACCATCGAGACAAGGGGCAACTTTCTGTTGCCATGTCCCCCCCTTTAAGCAAGGGGCAATTTTCCATTGCCTTCGATCCGAGGTTGCACATCTCGAGGGTAAGTGTCGTGTTCGTTGAGCATTGACTGTTTGCAAAAAATAGTTTTTGGAAATTTTTATTGAAATTGACTATTTTCTCGAAAACTATTTCATTTTCCAAAACCGGACCATTTCTTGGACCCCAAAAGGAAAATTTTCAGTGCTCACTGCCTAACTTGCATGATTTTCAAATCAAAAATCGGACAAGTATGTTAATCCAACTCTCATTTTGGTCAAAACTGTTTTAGGAAGAAAACAAACAAAAAATGGTCAAAGTGATGAACTAGGGGCGCAATTGAGTCAGGTGTTCTGTCTTTTCCCTGCCGTCAACATACTTGCCAGAAAGGCACTCTATCCGCCAGAAGAAATAGCCGTGGGCTAACGGTGTTGGGTATGAACCCGCAATTCCCTATTCATTCATCAATCACCCTGGGGAAGGATAAAAAAATGAGTGATTGAAGAATAGAGAGGTGTAAGTTGAGAGAAAAGTGAGAAAAAGGTTTTGAGCGAAAAACCGAGCCTGAGGGCCGAGCAATGTTAGAATCACAAATCAGAAAAGGGTGGGAATATACCCGGAGGAACTGGCTCCTCGTGATCTGAGGCCTTTCATTCTTATAAACACGTCCGTGTGTCGTGTCTTTTGTCTTGTTTACCTCAACTTTCGTCTTGCGTCTTTTCCGAGCGTGCCTCATTGTGTCCAGGCCGCTCATCTTTTGTTTGAGTCTTTCCCGCTGTGTTCGGTTTTAGGCTCGATACCCCGGTTGCAGAACCCTTCTTCAAAAGTTGAAATCGTTTATGCTCAGAGTACTATGCCATTCTCTATATAGAAAAGGGAAAATTTGGGGCATTCGAGTATGTTTCAACTGCAACCGTTTCAGCTTTCGTAGTCCGTCTTGTCAGATTGGGGCTGTTTGTTCAAGGTTTGCTGTGTGTAGCATGAACCAAATACTGTGTTATGGGCTGTGTGTTCAGGTTAAGCAGTGGTTTGCTTGGGTTGTTTTGCTATTTGCTGGATGGTCGTCCGATTATTACAGTACAAGTGCTCAATTTTCAGACAACAGACCAATTTCATTTACATTGAGATGTAATATGATATGATGTAATGTGATGCAATGCATGAGATACACAAACATAACAACTTTTAGACAAAAAGTTTGTTTCATTTCATATAATCTTTTTCGAGTACAAAGTTTTGAGGAAAACAAAAATCTGCCTGCGGCAGTACAAGGTAATCTAACTACCAAAAAGAGAAAAGGTACAAAAGAAGGAAAAGAAAAAGTAGCCAAAATCTTAAGCAGCATCAGTGGTCTCACGCCTGGGGATCTGTCCTCGCCCTCTTCCTAGGCAGAAGTCCAGGAGCATCACCGTCTGAGCCCGAGCCCGAGCTGTCCCCGGTCTCCTCCTCAGATGACTCCGCCTCCGCCTCTGCCTCCGACTCATCGTCTGGGACTGGAGCCCGCGAGCTACTCCCGACATGAGCGCGTCTCCCCCAAGTGCAGGGGTATGCTCTGCCATCCCAGGTGGAAACAAAAAGCCCAGCTGGAGCGCCACCCACTAGAGGAATCTGGAAGGGAGGCTAAAAAAGCATGAAAGACAAATACATCAGAATCTGGTGAGCGAAAGAATCAAGATAGAATGCAATGTGTGAGTCTGATGTGAGTGCCGTGGCGATGAATCGGTCTGAGAATCTGATGTATGAGTCTGATCTGTGAGTCTTGGTGGCGATTTTGATCTGAGAATCACGATGTATGAGTATAGTGTGTGAATATAGTGTATGAATGCTGTGAGCAGTTTATCAGGTGTTGTGTTGTGCATCAGATTATGTGAAACAGTTTATGTAAGGTTTGAGACTGTGGTCAGGAAGAACATACCGGAATACTGTAAAGGGCCAGGAGGTCAAAGGTCCGCTGTAGCATCCCCATCATGGAGGCATTCATCTCCAATGACTGCCGGGTGTACTCAGAGAAAGCCTGCAAAAATATCAGATACATCAATATTCTGCGGAATATCAAAATAAACTAAAATGAAATAACAGTACAAGACGCGAAATGAAGTAATACATACCGGAGGCAAGTCAGGGACACCGACCAACTCGTGATCAACCGGCGGAGGAGAAAAGGGGATCTGGTAGGTCGCCCCACCTTGCCCTCTGAAAGTCAGTGAAGTGGGCAGAGCAGGCCAGCTGGTCCCCCGCCCTCTCCGAACTCCGCCTCTACCACGGACTCGAGCTCTCCTCGACGTTCCCGCTCCAGTCACCGGCGCTGCAGGCCTCTCTCTCTCAGCTCGGCGGCCACCGCCCAGAGGTCGCATGATGAAGGTCTGGATGTACTTCGAGTAATCGCCCTCGCCCCTGTAGTCGCTCGCATCCCAGCCAATGGTGTAGTCCGCCATCTACTCGGCAGTGAATCTCTCGGTATCCCTCATATGCTCAGGAGGGTACACCGGGACTATCTGCTCGGGTAAACCTAGGGTGCAGCGTGAAAGCGCCGCCTAGGTACCAAGCAAACAGCCAGGGCCCTCGGCGAGAATCCAAACGCGAGGTCTCCTCGGCACCGCAAACCGATCTCGAATAAATCGTGGCGGTGAAGCCCACGTTGCCGGTGATCTGGAATTGAAATCTGATTTGTTATTCTTGTTATTGAAACATACAGTGGAAAGACGAAGCTTAAATGAACTGCAAGTAAAACATACCTCGGCAGGGGTGATAGTGTCGAAGTAGCGGCGGAAGAAGCTAAACGTCTCTCGGGGCCTCCGCACGCACCTCCCATCGCAGCGGCGCGAGAAAGGGACGACCAGAGGAGTCTTCGTGTCGGGCACTGGCTCCAATCTGGGAAAGTAGGCATAGACCCATAGCTGCAGAACAAATACCAGTATGCTTATCAGATAAAGCAGAAATAACAGAGCCGTGTATTGTGCAGAGTGTACAGTGTGAGCAATGTACAGTCAGTGTAGAGCAGAGTATGTGTGTGCCGTGTATGCGATATCTGATCAATGCGAAGCAAACCACAATCTGATATAGAGTACAGAAAATGTAGAGCAGAAATGTAAAGTAGAGAAGAAGACGTACCTCCCAAGCTCGCCAGTAGCCTCCGAGCAACTGCCCGCTGCCACGGGAGACTGAGCTCATGTATCCGTAAAGAGTGGCCAGAGCGGCGCCACCCCAGTCATAATGCAAGATCTGCCTAACATCCACAGGTCTTGTTGGCGATCGAGAGAACACGATGTTCACCCGGTCGGCGAAAAGGGTAGTCCCAGCAGAACATCGAAGCCGCCTCTTGCTCCTGACCTCATCGGAGCCTCCTCCCTAACGCGGCTGGACCTCGAATCGCACCTCAAACCGGGAATATCGGACGGCTTTGGGCGGACGAGGCGGCTCGCAGCAGGATAGAACTGGCGGCGGTCCACTCGTCCATATCAATGTCAAAGGATCGGATCACCCCTACCCGATGCTGTGAGCATCGAGAAGTCATAGGAGTCATCGTCATGTCTCGTAGCGAAAGATGGAGCAGTCGGTGGTGTCCCACCACCTCTCGCTACAACGGCGAGAGGCTCACGCGTAATGGCGGGATAGTCCCCGCAAAATCGCCATGGCTGGTCCACAATGTGGCGAACCGCCTCGGGTAGCTCTGCATACCGATCTCGGCGGCGATGTTCCCATACCGCGAGCGGTATGGGAATGCCCTGTTTTCAAGAACACGATTGCGAAGCAATGCTAAATATACCGATTAGAGGGCATGAAGAATTGAGATAAATACAGCATGTGTACGTGTTTTCAAGTTCAAGCAGATACCGGGTGCCGGTGTGTTTACAGTGAACTACAACGTGTGATGCGTCAGCATGTTTGAGTGGTTCAGTACAAATACAGCATGTGTACGTGTTTTCAAGTTCAAGTAGATACCGGGTGCCGGTGTGTTTACAGTGAACTACAACGTGTGATGTGTTAGCGTGTTTGAGTGGTTCAGTGCAAATGTAGCATGTGTGCGTGTTTTCAGATTCAAATAGATACAGAGTGCCGGTGTGTTTACAGTGAACTACAACGTGTGATGCGTCAGCGTGTTTGCGTGGTTCAATGCAAATTTAGCATGCGTGCAAGTTTTTCAGATTCAAACAGGTACCGGGTGTCAGTGAGTTTGCAATGAAATACGGTGTGTGCCGTGTGTTTGAGTGGTCCAAGGCTAGTGCAGTGTGTGTGCATGTGTCGATCTTAAACAGATATCAGTTGCAAGTGTGTTTGCGATCAACTACAATACACAGTGTATCAGAGCATCTGAGCTAAAGCAATTAAAGAATGTAATCAGCTATGGCAGTTGGCAGTTAAAAGTTCTACATTGCAGAAAGTAAAACAAAAAATGTTACCTCGGAAGCGCCGAAGGATAGATGAGAGGCAGGCTCACGTAGTAGAAGCTCGGGAGGCGTCGCCTTATCGAAGCTCCGAAACTAGCGAAGACCGTAAGGAGGTAGCACATGGATCGCCGGCCGGTAGGTCGCCGGGTCGAACGGGCGCTCGCTCAAAGGAAGGAGCTCGGCCCCGGGATCCATCTCGTGATCTGGAGAAGCCCCACCCTCTGGAAGATCATCCGCCATCTCGAAGAGAATGTGAGAATGGCCGGAAGAGGAAAAATAGGAAAGAATACGAAGGGTCAACCGAAAAGTCAACCCCGAGAAGGTGGAAAATGGCCGGAAAAGCCGGAGTAGGAAAAAGGCACGAAACTCGAGAGAAACTCGAGGGGAACAAGCCCCAAAAGGCGGAAATAGCAAAGGACGTACCGAAACAAAGTCTTAATCGGTTGAAAATGTCCGAAACGCGAAGGGAATCGCGAATCTGACGACGAAACGGGCGTAGACCGCGAAGAAAACGAGGAAACGAGGAGGGGAAAATGCTCTGGAGAGAAAGTGTGTGAAATTTCGGCCAAGAAAAGTGCATCTCCGCCACTCAACCGACCTCCGTTTTGACCTCGGACCGTGTCTTTTGCAAGTAGCACTCGAATTCATGCAATGTTGTATCCTTTTGTATCCTTTTGCCTTTTACAAGATTCAAAAGTTGCCCCATATGCGTTGCATGCAATCATCATACTGTCTGGTGCGTCGCATCGCGCCGCGATGCACATCACAGTTGCATTGTTGTGTACTCATTTCACTTGCGTTGTCACACATGCTTCTTCCGGATTGTTGTGCGCCTTTTTACTTACGTTATTTCTCTCTCGCGTGTATTACGCTGAGAGGTTTCTTTTCTCTTTCCTCTCTTGCGTGCGATGCGCGGAGAGATGTTGTGTCTGAGACTCCGGGTATTCTCGGTAGTCACTTTTAGCCTTCTCCACATGAGACGCCGTGAGAATTGCTTAATTCTCTTACATCCTTTCTGCATGAGATGTAGTTTGGTTCATGTTTACTTGCTTGCATAGCATTCACTTAAAATGTTGCATTTATTTTGCATATTTGCTTCATCATAGCATCCTTTGCATGATCATAAGTTATGCACTTGCAAGGTGCATCACTTTGCATCCCGCATCACGGTCTAGGAGACCTTAAATCTTTCGAAGGTGCAAAACCTTTATTGTTACGCATGTCCACATGCGTTGTAGTACACATCATCCCTTGCATCGTTTTGCATGACTACACACGTTGTAACGCGCACAATTTGCATCGTCATACACTTTTCCCGCATCACGGTCTAGGAGACCTTAAATCTTTGGGAGGTGTAAGACCTTCACTCGCGTTGTCTAACGCACCGCGCTGTTTTGCGCATCTCATTGCATTTGGCATGCATTCTATCGTGCGGTCTTACGCATTGCACTGTCTTGTGCACCGCATCTCAAATTCATGCATTGCCCCAAAATGGGTCCGGCGGGACCAAAAACACGTGTGGCCTGGCAAGACCGTAAACCCGCTTGATCGCATTGTCATGCGTCTCAAAAGCCGCGTGTTGTCGCGCATCTCGAGATCATGCATTCTCAGTTTATTTGCATCTCAAGCCACGCGTTGCCGCGCATCAAAAATCATGCATTGTCATGCATTTCGAGCGACTTGTGTTGTCGCGTATTCCATGCACCATGCATTTTATGCATCATTTGCATTCCAACAAACAAGAAAATGCATTGTCATGCATACATTTTGCATCCCGGTCTAGGAGACCTTAAATCCTCTAAAGGTGCAATTCCTTTGGTGTTTGTCGTGCCCGAATGACTTTCGGAGGTCTGGTAAAGCCACCTGCCTGTGTTTGCAGTGAGTTCCTAGAAGACCAACTGGGGCGGTGGAAACTAGAGTTCGAACGGCTTATGCCTAGAACGCAAAGGTTCGGGAGTTCCGAGACTAAAGTCTGGTTTAAATACCCAGGGGTGTATCCTTGGCTTGAAATCTGTATGGAAGCCCCATAGGTTGAGGCAGCATGTATGCACCTTAGTTTTGGATACTGAACCAACCTAGTATATCGCCCTGTTGGTAAGATAGGGAAAGCTGCAATCATAGCCGTTGCATCATAGTGTATTGTCATGCATCCATTGTAAGTAGTGCATTGTCATGCATACATAGTAAATATTGCATTGCCATGCATTGCAGAAAATAAACATGCATTGTCATGCATTTGCATTGTAGCTTGCATGCATTCATTGCAGCACCCTCCATCTACGGCTTGCACCTTTCCTTGTTGAGCTTGGTCTGGTATGTGCCCATACTTCTCGTGTCAAAGCATAGTTCAGTAGACCGTTCTATGTTAACCGCGGTTTGTTTGTGTACATGCCTTTCCTAGGCCAGATTTGGTTTGGCCCGCGTGCCATATCCATTGTATCCATATCCATTGCATTGTAGTTTGCATGCATTCATTGAATCACCTTCCGTCTATGGCTTGCGCCTTTCCATGTTGAGCTTGGTCTGGTATGTGCCCATACTTCTTGTGTCAAAGCATAGTTCAGTAGACCGTTCTATGTTAGCCATGGCTTGTTTGTGTACATGCCTTTCTTAGGCAAGATTTGGTTTGGCCCGCGTGCCATATCCATTGTAGATATTATATTGTAGTATAATTTTTGCATCCGGCATTAGGATCATTGTCCTTTCCCTAGCGGGTCGTTACCTCACTTATGTCATTCCACCCAATACTCGTTCTTGTGTCCGTTTACATTACTCATAGTTCAGTTGATCGTTTTATAGTAGACGGACTTGTCACCTCCATCAATCTCTTTGACATTTGTGTGGTTTTGAATCGTTCATGATTGGATCATGATTCAATTGCTTTGCATATAGTTTGCATTTTCATTTGCATTATTCACACATTGTTTTGTATATATTGCATATCATTTTGCATTCATTCTTGCATTGTCATGCATATTGCTAACAATACCATACCTATTAAGTTGTTTTCTTTGCAGGCAGGATATTGTATGTACGGTTCATTTACCGTTGGTGGAACTAGATGAACCGGACAGGTATTGTATCCTCCGCGTGAGACGTCTCGAGAATTGCATAATTCTCTTACATCCTTTCTGCATTGTAGTATAGTTTGGTGTATCCTAGCTTAAAACTATTGCATGTGTGCTTCGTTACAGCTTTTCTTTGCATGCTCATAAGTTATGCTCGGCTTCATGCATTGTCTTGCATTTTGCCCCTGCCTTCGGGCGCATACTTTATTTGTCTTGCATGTTTGTCTAAGTCTTCGGCCTTGTCAAAAATGGGTCGTCTCTGGACTTTGACATTCACTCCCGTCATTGTTATGACTTTCGAGTTCTGTCAAAGAGGGGCAACTGTAGACACCCCATTTTTGACCGTCCTCAAGACTTGGACGTCACCGTTTGAACACCCGGTGATTATCCATGTTTGTGTTTGTTTGGAGTTCTCGGAGGTCTCGGCTACGCACCTTGCCTCAGGATCTCCGAACTCGACTGTTTTGTGTCTGGTTTTGCACCAAACACTTGGGTTTTGCCTTGGAAGGGCAGGGGATGCCTTGTGAGGTCTCCCCGTACTCCACCGGCCGTGGCTTGAGGTCACCGGCTGTTGTTTGTGTTCATCGGCCATATATTTGGCCGATCGGCACTCTTGTTGGCCGACCAGCCATCAATTTGGTCAAAATGACATCTTTGGCCGGCCGACTACTGTGCATCTGCTTTTGCAAATATTTTAGCACAGTTGTCTTGCATTTGCTTCCCCTCCATACATGTATGGAGGGATGGCCCTCTTGTTAGCTTACCATGTAAGCTTTACAAGATTGGCTCCTCTATAAGAGGAGGCCCTCTCTCCCTTGTTCTAGGGTTAGAGAAGTTGGAGAAGAGAGTGAGAAGACTCTGGTTTTAGGGTTTAAGTTAGTGTATCTAACCTATATCTATATCTCTCCCTCTCTTGCCATTGTGTGTGTTTTAGGCTTAGTTTTGTGCACAAACACCTACCATCACACCATCCTCTTGGAACTGAGGATTTGAGGCTTGTTTTGGAGCTTTGAAGCTGGTTTGGAGCTCAAGGGGCTGCTGGTCCACCATTTTTGAAGGTGGTCTACAAGGGTAAGACACTAGTCCCTTTTTACCCCACCTTTGCATTGTATTTTTGACCATCTTAGAACTATTTTCAAGCTTAGTGTTTAATACATAAAAGTTCTGTTTTTGGGCCCTCTAAATAGTTTGTTTAGAGTGTTTTGTGGTTTGGAGGTGTTTGACCCCTCTTAAGCCTTGAGAGGCCCCATTTGTGCTATTTTGAGTGAGCTTCGGGGCTGTGGTGTTTGGGCCTCCTCACCACTGAAATCTTGAGGGATTTCAGTGGTAAGGATGGTACCTTGAAGTCCCAAGAAGGAGAGGGCCACCCCCTTTCCTTGTTGTCCTTGAAAAGGGCACTTTTTGGCCTCTTGAGGGAGCATCATGTTTGAGTGTTTGTTGATCATGCCATAGCTGCTTTTTATGCTTATTATGCCATGATATAACATTGTTGTGTGTTAGTTTTGGTACACCATGTTAGTTTAACATACCTACCTTGTAATGCCATGATTTGCCTCAATACATGCATAGCATTTAGACTACCATGCTTTTGTGTTTTTGGCCAAGCTTTGTGAAGCTTATTTGCATGATTTGGTGTGCCAAGGGACTGTTTTAAGTCGTTGGAGTCATTCATGCCTTGCTTTGTATAGCCACCATGCAATACCTCTTGTATGCCTTAAGCTTTAACCCCTCTAGCATGCCTTACTTGCATGACTTGTTTGATTGGGCACCTTTTCTAGCATGTTTCTAGTGTCTAACATGTTGGTTATATGTCCATGTTTGTGCCTTTTAAGTGTGCTTAAAAGTTGCTTTGATATGCCTAAATGTCGGACCATAAGTGCATGCATGTTTGCATGTCATTTTGCCTTCATTCTTGAGCTCATTGGCCACTGTTTTAGGCCTATTTAGAGCTGCCTAAATCATGTTTAAGTCCATCCCTTCGTTGGTTGCATATACTCCTTGTGTGTTGTAGCATATTGGTAAGTTGTTGCGTGTTGGAACTTGCATGATTGAATGAAGTCACATGCTTGTTTGCATGCTTGGACATCCACATTGCATCTTGCATGCTTGTTGGTTAACATTGATGTTTCATGTCTTGTATGCTTGTTAGCTTGTATGCTTATTTGCATTGCCATGGTTGCATACTAGTCAACATGCCTAGGATTGCATTGCACTAGCATGCGTGCTAGACCTCTTGAGATGAGTACGATTGAGGTTGGGCCTCCTTGTGTGCTTATTTGGTTTGCATTCATTTGAAATTGAAGTTGCACACTTGATTCTTTGGGCCATCATGTATGAAAATGCGTGACTGGTGGTCCGAGAATCGAGGCACATCCTCCTTTGAGTCCTTAACATGATAAGGAGTGTGATTGGTGCATATATTGCTTGAATTGTATTGCCATGCAAGGCTCTGTCCTCTGCTGCTGTAAGTTGCAGGTTTAGCAGGCATTTTTGGCCGACTGGCAACACATAGAGCCGACCGGCCGTCCATCAGTGGCCGATAATTCAATCAGCAGCCGATGATCATATTTGGCGGCCGGTGGAAATCCTCTTCAGCCGGTGGTGATCCCTAGTGTTCAGAGAAGCATCTTTGAGACTTTGGCAGTCTTCAGAGAGGTAAAGCAGGGAAAACAGAGGCAGTCTATGCATGGCAGTGCACTTCCGAGCAAGACCGAGCATGCATTGCATTGAACCCGCTTCCCGAGGACTTTACTGCTTTCCTTAGCTTAGTTAATTTGTAAATTAATTAGGTGGTCTGTAATAATTAATTAGCTTGTAGGTTAATTAATTTGTATATTCTTTTGGTCCCTCCGGGCGATGGCGAATCTGTAATAAGTGTGGGTGTGTGTATGTGCATGTCTTCCAATCCCCACTTCTTTCTTCCCTTTTATTTACCCGCTTATGATGGTAGGTTAGGGCATGTTTAAATTAGCATACCTTATGCTATGCATGCGTTCATCCATACACTTGTCTTGTATGCACCGGGCTCGGCGTATCATGCTAACTGCATTTGTACTTCAATTCCAAATTGAATACGTGCATCAATTGATTGCATTTCACATGACATGTTTAGGTTAGCCGAGCCTACCCTAATTGCATCATGTATGCGTTGCATTAGTCAATTTGACATGAACTAGGACCATGCATATCTGCTAACTAGTTTATTGTTTTTGCACGGAGTACGATGTAAGTATTTTCATGCTTTAGCATACCACATGCGTGTGAGTGCTATCATGACAGCATGCTTACCATGTGGCTAGAAGCTTATGTAAGATAAACTGCCTGAATGCCTGTGGGTGAAGGCTGAATTGTTTGAGTTGGAACATCTCATTGAAATCCGTCTTTTAGCCTACTTACGAGTAGCAAATCCCAAAGCATTTTCTAAAACAAACGGATATGCAATGTTTGTTTCCAAATTAGGCGATCTAGTCTATACTTGTTTGCTGTGTGCATAACATAGTAATTCTAGGTAATAACTGGAATAAGAACACATAACGTTTTCAAAAACGGATATCACGGTTAGTAGAGGCCGATCTTCGGACCGGGCGAGAGCGGGTGCTCATAGCTAACCTTCCCCAATCGTATCCAAGCTCCCGAGCCGAGGCAACTTTGGTGATGACGGACACGTGGCCTTTGGCACCGAGTCAGGGTTCCCTAAATTTTCCAAAATAAAATATTTAGGTGGTGACTCTATCTGGCAAAGCAGTCCATGTTTGGCACTTCTTTTCAAAAATCTGTTTTCTCAAAATGATTTGCCAGATTTGGACTCTTTGGTACAAGATTAAGAACCGTGACAATTTGAGTTCGAACTGTAGTAAGCCCAATATGAATAGAACGGGGGTTCACCCTCTCGGGGCGTTCGGGGACGTCTGCATGAGGGTTCGGCCCAATCCAAATATGGAGGCTTGAAATACCGTCCACTCCTAGTGAGGTGGTCTATTTCCGCCGCATACTAAGTACTGTCTGGGATATGATCTCCCCAGTCTTCATCTATATAGGTAAGATACAAATCGCTATGTTCCTACCACTCACCTTTAGCCGTTGACAAATAATTGTCCAGCTTAACTCGGATCACTCTTACACTTATCCTCCTCAGGGCGATAAGAGGATGTGGCCTTTCGGCTATCTTCAATTGTCTCCTGTTCAAATTGCCTCAACACAGCCTCCCGTTTAGCATTTGTAGTTTTCACAACACCCAATTCTTGGGTTTGTTTTTCTATACTATTGCCCTCTGGCATTTTCTTCATTTTCTCAACTTTCTTGTCTACCACAGCTACCCTGACTTGTTTTTCCTCCAGTTTAACTCTGATTTTCTCTTCTTTGTTTGATCAGCCACCCCTTATTGTCAATCGACAGGCTCAGATCAAACCAACCGATTTGCACATTGCTTTGGTTTTGTTCTTTAAAGAATTGTAGGTTGGCCAAATCTTCTTTCAGATCTGCAAGATCATCCAACCATTGGCTTTGGTTGCCTTTCCTAACCACATTAATGTCCACTTAGGTCGACAGCACTACCTTAGGCTTAGTTTGAGTAACAAGTACAATATAGTGGCTCGGGTCATAATCCCCCTCAGATGATTCCCTAGGAATTCCCAATGATAGACTAGCGCCTCCCTCCAAGGTCAAAACCTCATCTTCTTCAAATGTTGTCACCACATATTTGTGAGGCTCAGGTTGTGGGTTGGATGTAGTCATCATGCACAAGTCTATGCTCTAAGGAAAGAACAACACCGGCTTTGGTAGGTGGGAATAGGTGATATAGATGCTCAGGTCAAAGGTGGGTGGTAGTGTATGGATGAGGTGGACATTTTTGGGTGGGGTAACTTAGTTGTGGACCGGGAGTGGGTTGGTGGTCACATTGGGCTTTTGGGGTGGAGTTATGACTTTGTTGTCGATGAGATCTTGAATCTCATGATGTAGGCAAAAGCACTTATCTGTTTCGTGGTCATGCTGTTGATAGAAAACATAGTATTTGGTGGAGTTGTGCTTGGGTGGAAAACGGTCTGGAAGTGGTCGAGGATCTAGGGGTTTCAGATGCCCTTTTCTAATTAACACATGCATGGCTCAAGATAAAGTCATGTAGAGTTGCTTGAAAGTCTTTCCCGAAGGTCGGGTAGGATTGGAAGTTTGTGGGCCTATGTTGGCAAAGGGGTCAATAGTTTTGGTTATGGTGAAAACAATCACCTTTGATGGCCTTGCAGCTGTGCTACTCCTGGCAGCATTGGAACTATGAAAAAAAGGCCTCTTGGCCGACTCCTTGTCATTAGTGATGATCCCCTACTTCATTGCATTTTCGATCTGAACCCCCATTTCATGAAGTTCCTTGAATGTAAATAAGGGGAGAGCGATCATTTTTTGCAATAGCTTGCCATGAAGATTCCGACAACCATCTGGATTTGGTCTTTCTCTAAGGGCCGAGTGGTCATCACTGATGCTTTGGCCCTCCATCTAGTTACGAATTCGGAGATGCCCTCATTTGGCTCATAATGCGTTGCTTCATGATCACGAGTTGTGACCTCGATCTGCGTGTTGTAGGAGTATTGAGTAATGAAAGACTTATTCAATTCCTTCCAGTTCTGCTTCACAGAGTCCTCCAACTTAGCATATCAGATGGTAGCTATACCTGATATAGTTTGGCTGATGAGCGATAACTTTTGCAATCTGGTCAAACCCATTGGTCATAGGATATCAAAAAACAAACGTAGGTGTACCATTGGGTCCCCAGCACCATTAAAGCAGTCAATATGCGGCATCTTGAACCGCTCCAGCAAAGTAACTGCAGGTTCGATATACCCATTCTCTATATCTGGAATTGAGTTAACGCCCTATGCCTTATTGAACAGTTTTTCCAGTTTGTTTACTTTGAGCATGGTTGGGTTAACCTCGAATTCAAAAGATGCCACAGTCTAGTAAACTGGGGCTCTAGATGTCTGTATTGGAATTGGGTCTGTCGGGACGGGAAAAATTGGAACTCCCTCGGTTTGTGGATCCTGAGCTGTAACAGTATTGGCGGCGGTGCTGGGTATGGGATAGTCACATTAGGTGTATGCGAAGCAGAAACCACAACTGGCTATTGTTGTTGTTGCAACCTGTTTATGATCTCAGCTTGACAGGTCAAGTCGTATTGGAGTGAGTCGATTGACTACTGTAAACGGAGTAGTAGTTCCTCCAAATCAAATGGTGGATACTGAGCCATTCTAGGAGTAGGTTGTTCTTAAGGTGAACTAACTATAAGTGAGCTGAGGGGTGATTGATGAAAGAACTGAACTGGTGAACTTTGCCTGACCCTTCGTTGTCGTGTAACCAGTGACAGTGAGGCAAACATTGGCTATCCCCGAAGAAGATCTCTGATCTTACAAAGTCTTCTGACATGGGTCCAAAGTACTTGGGAAATATCAAAACTTTTTGAAGCTATGGTTTTAGACTACCTAGTAAATGAAATAAAGAAAGAGCAACAATCAGAAATCGGACAGTACCTCAACTAAGATTTCATCAGAATAGATATGATCAAAGCTGTAGGACTGTACTCTTCACTAAATTTTGCCCCCAAAACAGATATCAACTGTGCCACTGATATGAACATTCCTGTACAGTTTCATTGTAAAGCACATACTAGGTAAAGAGAGCCAAGACACCCCAATGTGGGTGTAGGGTTACCCTGTCTTAGATTCGACATGATCTAGGGTTTCACTATTTCATGCAAGTAGTCTCACAAAATCTTGTATACGGGTGAGCATCCTGTCTTAAGTTGGAATAGTCACTAGAGCTTTACTATATGCAGCTAGGCCGATTGGTCAAAAAAGGGTACCTCAGCAAGATTACCTAATATACCTCTCACACCTAACACTGAGATGTGAAAGGAGGATCAAGCGGTACGACGGTATTCTAGATCCAAGGGTTGTGTTTCCAACAAGGCCGAGCTGACGACCGGCCAGCCTTGTGGCAAGCTTTATGGGCAAGTCGCTGAGGAATAGCAGATTGGAAACACAGTGACTTAAGAGTACCAATGCAAATGTAATGCAAAAAAATATATATATATTTGTAAATAAAATTTCACATCATGAAGTCAAAGTCAAGTTCTCTAATTTCCCTAGCAGAGTGACAAAAAACTACAGCTTGCTTTTTGTGCTCCTCGAAGGGGTTTAGTCTTCTCGGATACGATAGCCCTACAGTTTGGACTCCCGTGGTTCTGAATCTAGTTTCACAAGTGCAATGTGAAATAGATTCAAACAAATGAGAGTCCAAATCCGACATGTCTTAGAAAATCGACTTATCATTAGAAATGCCAAAAATGTACTACATTGCCAGATTTCAAAGTCACCACCTAAATATTTTTGGAAAATTTGGGAAACTTGTGACTCGTGCCAAAGGCCACTTGTCCGTCATAACTAAAGTGTCTCGGCTTGGGAACTTAGGTATGAGAGGAGAAGGTCATGAATTGAGCACCCCACTCACCCAATCAAAGATCGGCCTCTACTAATCATGATGTGATTTTTATGTATAGTATATACTCTTGTTCTGAATGCTTTGATTTCATGTTTATTTGAAAAGAGTTTTGTCTATGTGCCACTTGAAAAAGTGAGCTTATCTATGCATTAATCAAATCATCCTAATTTAGGAAAAATAGCCTTCATCCACAGGCATTCAAGACGTATATCAAATACGCACTTAGTCTCATGGTAAATACGTTTGATATGACACTATAACATATAAAAGTGAAAATTTTGTTACAAAAGATATTTACGGACCAATTTATATTGTTGTGAGGATAGTCACTAAAATGTCGTCTCGAAAAGTCAAAAGAAAGGCTTTTAGCGACAAAATTTTGAAAATGCCACTAATAAATAGTATTTTAAGGAAAAAATAATTTGGTCTCAAAATGATTTAATTTTTGAGAAAAAAAATTTGGTCCCGAAAGGATAATAATTCATCACTAATATTCAATTTTTGTTGCTAAAAATATAATAGCAACACTTTTCGCAACAAAAATATTTATTCCCTAAAAAATAATTTTGTCCCTAAATTTTAGTCACTAAAACCTTAATTTTTTGTAGTATGACAACACAAACATACATGCAATATCCTGACGCAAAAAAGCTCACATAGTACCCCAAGGCAAGCCAAAATAGAATAAAATGGTTAGAAAAACACATGCTCTAATATGCAAATGACTAATATAACACGTACAAAATGCAACTACTAGGTTTGGTTTATTAACATGACATATGGCTGAACTCAAAGCATGTGATAGCGCACGTATTCAAGTAAGTAGGAAATGACAATGATGTTAGAATAATGAACTGAACCTGATGCATTCAAAAATGGATATTTTATACATGGTAATAATATGAAACCAAAATATGATACTACATGCAACAATCGTAAGTAAGTAAATACAAGGGAGAAAGAATAGAGGTTGGAAGACATACACAATATTACAAGTATTACAAATTGGCTCTTGCACAAAAGGTCTGAATGAAATGTCCTAATTTGCTAATTATTACAACACCAAAGAAATGAATAAACTAGATTAACTAATTATTACAAATTCGATTTAAGCTAACTAATTTATTACAACACACTAACATTAAAGCACTAAATTAATGGAATGGGAGGCGAGGAGCCACAACCGCATTGCTGAGAACATCCTCTTAGAAACCTCTTTGTTTGTTGCCAGATTCAGTTCTATTCGCAGTCTAAAAATTATTTTATTTTTGCCTCACCTTCTGCTCTGTTCTGCCACAAAAATTCCACTACTTGTACAAAAAAATGTGGCCAGCCGGCCTGCCTTAGAAAGTAGTCATCCAGATAGAGTGGTGGCCAGCCGACCACTATTTTTAGGAACTATCCTACTGCAATAGATCTGAAATAGAGCAAAACAAAGTCTTTCCAGGAAATGCGTATCCTCTCTGCTCTTCTCTAACATGAAGATAATCAAGGGAGGAGTAGATTTGGTTCACAAATCATCAATATTCACACGTTTGTTGCATGATGATCTTAGTTCGATATGACAAAGGCTTAATAAATGGAAATGAAAGACCAACAACACCTCTTCCCTATCATGGAGTTACCCTAAGGAAAAGTGTAGACATTGCTTCTTAAATCGCTAAACATCACTAAAAAGTATGCATTGATTCAAGACAAAATGGGTTCAATATAACGTTCGATTGAACCCAACTCAATTTTATTACCTATTTTACACCAATTTTATTAGCTTTTTTTTTTAATATTACCTTCCATCTTTTTTGTCCAAAAGTGATAATTACGTTCACTAGGTGCAAAAAGCAATAAAGAGTAATGTCAAACAAGAGGTTGTGCTTAGTATGAGAGAGATGTAATGCCTTAGTAATGAACCTCCAAAGAGATTAAACCATTAAGCATGGAAAGTCTCTTCCTTATGCTTTAAGCAACAACCTAGTGTTGGATACAACTCTTAATCAAAGAAAGCAAAGAAAGGAGGGAGATTGCAGAGGTGATTATGCGAAGGTGATTATTACAAGTGTGAGTATATGTATGAAAACAATGTAAAGAGAGCTATCAACTTAGATAGTTTGGTGTCTATGGCCTAAACAACCAAATCTATGAGGACTAACAATAATACAAGCATAGTATTCAAAGCATAAACTAAATAAACACTCTAAACAACCCTAAAATAGCACAAAATAGTGTTGAAATTACTTTGAAAATGGGGGAAAATATAGACAAAAATGGAAGAGAACAAAGTTAGGAAGTAAGCCTAAGGAAAGGTGGCTAGCCCCTTCACTTTTTGGACTTTTAAATCACATATTTTAGCCTCTGAAAACTCTAAAAAATAGTAGCTGAAAGAAAAGAAACAAGTGGGAAGAACAATGATATAAACTATGGGATAAGGTTCAAGAAATGGTGGTTAACCCCTCCACCTTTAGTAGCTTTTAAATCACAAGTTTCAGCACTTAAAACCAGTCCAAAATAGTGTATAAACAACAAGAAAAACAGAAGAGAAGAGTAGTGTAAACAAGGCAAAATATGGCAAATGTTATACCTCTTGAAGAGAAGATACTTTCGGTTAAGCAAACAACAAGGTGAACACTCTCAAGAGCTGAAATTTAGGGTCAGGAATCTCAGAAAGAGGCCTCAAGTTTTTGGTTTAGGAAGTCTATAGATAGTTGTAGATGCATCCCGAGAACTCCCGAAGCTCTGCGCTTGCGAAGGCGCGAAATCTCGTTTGCTCTCTAGCATACTACAGTTTGGACTCAAATGTCACGGTTCTAAATCTGATCTCGCAAAGTGCAATGCAAGACCGATAAATCACCAAAGAGTACAAATCCAGCAAATCGTTTTTAGAAAATTGATTTTTGTAAAGAAGTGCCAAACATGGACTGCTTTGCCAGATACAGAGTCGCCACCTAAATATTTATTTTGGGGGAATTTAGGAAATCCTGACTTGTTGCCTAAGGCCACGTGTCTATCATCATCAAAGTTGCCTCGGCTCGGGAACTTGGGTACAAAAGGGGAAGGTTATGCAATGAGCACCCCCGCTCGCCTGATCAAAGATCGGCTTGTACTAAGCATGATATCCTTTTTTTGAAAACACATGCGTTCTTATTCTAGTTATTAGCTAGAATTATTATGTGATGCGCACAACACACAAGTGTAGACTAGATCGCCTAATTTGGAACAAAGCATTGCATATTTGTTGTTTGAAAAACAGTTTGAAGTTTGCTACTCGCAAGTAGGCTAAATCGAGGATTCAATGAATTGTTCCAATTCAAGCAATCCAACCTTCACCCACAGGCATTCAGGTAGTTATATCACATAAGCAAATAGCCTCATGGCAAGCATGCTATCATGGCAACACTCACACATATGCAAGATGCTAAAGCATAAAAGCTTACGTAGTACTCCAAGCCAAAACAATAGCTAGTTAGTAATCATGCATGATCCTAGCTATGTTTAAAATGGCTAATGTAACACATGCAAAATGTAACTAGAAATAGGCTCGGCTATTCTAAGATGGCATATGAGCTGTGACAATTAGATACATGTATTCAAGTAGGTATTGAAATACGATGCAGTTAGTATGATGCGCCGAGCCCGGTGTATGCAGTACAGATGAATGATGCAAACATGCATAGCATAAGGATGCTAAATGAAACATGCCCTAAAACTAGCCATTGTAAGCGGTTAAGTAAAAAGGAGAAAGATGTGGGGTTGGAAGACATGCATCACACACACGCACGCTTATTATAAAATTGGCCCTCTCGTCGGAGGGTCCAAAAGAATAATACAAATCAACTAATTAATCAACTAACAAGCTAATTAATTATTACACAACTCTTAACTAATTAAACAAATTAATTAAGCTACAAAATCAATAAAGTGGCCTCGATATGAGGGCCAAATGCATGTTCGATCGGCTTCGCTCGAAAATCCGTTGCCATGCCTCATGTTGCCTCTGTTTACACTGTTTTCCACCTCTGAAAACTGTGAAAAGTCCTGTGATGCTCTTGAACCACTTCATGGACATGCTGAGAGGCCATCGGCCAAATGGGGAAGCCATGGGCCAAAGGAAAGGTGTCATCGACCATTTATGAGGTCATCGGCCAAACACTTTTAGCCGATTGGCACACCAGATAGCCGATCCGCCATCTTTTCCTGTAAAATGTTGTTTTCCTGCAGTAGAGGACAAACAAAGGTATGGCAATATATTTTCAAGACAATGTTTGCAACTACACCCCTTATCATGTTTAAGGCTCAAAGGTGTGTAGTTCTCGACCCTCAGGCCACCAATCACACATTCCAATGCATGATGGCCAAATGAGCCAAGTGTGCAATTCAATATGGAATGAATGCACAAAATCACATAAGAGACCTCAACCTCTATAATGTTTGATCAAGAGGCAAGGCATGCACACACAATGCTATGCAAACATGCAAGCATGATGCGATGAAATTAGCATGCAACAACATGTAATGGAATTAGCATGTAACAACATGCAATGTATAGAGTATGCAACAAGCATGCGACAACATGTAAGGAAAGCATGCAACAACATGCGAAAATGGGCTTAAACTAAAATGGACAGCTCTTAAACATGCCCAAATCAGTAGCCATAAGTGCTAAAATGATGGTACCGAAATGCAAAACAAACATGCATGCCAATTGGCTCATAAGCTGGGCAACAAGACACAACTCTCAAACATGAGCAAGGTGTGACCAACATGAGAACATGGCAATGTAATAAGCTCTGAAAATATGTGAGGAATGATGCCAAATCAACCAAACAAAGCAAGTATAGCATCCAAGAAAGCCTAAAGCTTAAGGCTAGCCAAGGGACTCAAACCATGGCCACACAAGGCAAGCCCCAAAGGGCCAAGGGCACCCAAAATAGTCCCAAGGTAGATCAAGATAGGGCCAAAAACAAGCTTAAACCTAGCCAACACAAGCTAGAACAAAAGCCTAAAAGCATGAGGCATGCCAGGCTACAAAAGAGGTGTTATACTACACCTATCAAAACTGAACATGGCATGACTTATCCAATAAAAAACAGAGTTATGTCACGGTAAACAAGACCAAAAATCCACTTAGATGGCATTCCAAAGACCTAAGCATGGAGGCATGCACAATAATCCATTCATGAGGCATAAAACATCAACCTCCCAATGCATGGAGAAGATGACAAATGCAAGTGTATGGCCACACTTCATGGACTAAAATCTCATATGGAATGATGCCAAATCATAAGAATAGTCCTAGCAATGCATGCTAATGACTTGGGCATTCAAAGCTAACAAGCTAGAATACATTGTGGCTATACAAAGCATGGAACATATGACTGAAACAACATCAAACAGAGCTTAAACATGGTAAAACAAGGCTAAAAGCTTCTTTGGGTCAAGCCAAAATCATGCTAAAAACATGGATTAAAGCACAAAGCATGTTAAGGCAATTTCATGGAAATGCACTACAAGTGCATGAGGCATGCAAAGGCTGACCAAACCAAATCTAAACAGAGGTATGACATGGTAAGACAACACCAAATACATGCTGAAGTGGACACAACATAGGCTAGAATGACATGCTACTTCATAAACCATACAAGACTAGTGTGTGTGATTTACACTACAAGTGTATAAACCATGCATGGAGTGATCAATCCAAGAAAAAACAGTGGCAAGCCTCAGCAAAATAACCACAAATACATGCTAATATACAAGCTAAAACAAACCTAACAAACATGCTCACACATGAGGCATTTAAGGCAAGTATTGAAGACACAAGGAGAGGGGATGACCCTCTCCTTTTTGGGACCTTAAAACACCATCCCCACCACTGAAATCCCTCTGGATTTCAGTGGTGAGAAGGCCAAGACAAGGTGATCCCGAAGCTCACAAAGAAGGCACAAAAGCAAGGCCAAATAAGGCCTAAGGGGGGGGGTAAACAACCCCAAACAGAAAAGGGACCTTAAACAAAGGTCTTAAGCATAAAAAATTAGAACTTTTTGTAGTTTATAGTTAAGCTTAAAAAAATATGCAAATAGGTCTAAAAGCTTAAGCAAGAATGGGGGTTTAAAAGCAAGAAGCTCACCCTTGAAGAACACCTTCAAGAACACACCTCCAGCAGGTTTCCTGAGTTCAAACCAACCAAAGAACACCAAAACCAACTCCTAAGAATCTCAACAACCAAAGAATGGTGTATTACTAGGTGTTTGTGTGCAATAGTATGAAGAAAATACCCTTTAAGGCACAAACACACACACAAATATAGACAGAGAAGGAAATATATAGAGAGAGAGGGATATATGAACTCTATATCAGTTTTTCAGAACCTCTGAGAAGGGAGGAGAAGCTCCCTTCTTATAGGAATTCAATTCCAAAGCTTCTTGGAAAAGCTTCTGCTTTTTGGTCCAAAGCTTCTTGGACCATACACATGTATGGAGGATGGAAATTGTGCCCACCGGCTGTCACAGCTGGCAGAAAATATCTACAAAAAGCAGATAGAAAGGTCTCGGCTTAAAAATATGGCCGATCGACCAACATAAGTACCGACCGACCAAAAAGAGTGCTGATCGGCCAAAACTTTTGGCTGATGGCAAGAATACAAGGCCGATGGCATCATGCCTTGGCCGATGGGTTGAAGGGATGGCCAACAAGCCACCCTCTTCTCTCAGAAGCAAAAACACAAGTTTTTGGTCCACAACCAAGCACAAAACAGACAAGTTGAGAGATTCTAAGGCAAGGCACGCGGCCGAGACCTCTGGGAACTCAAAACGAACACGAGCACGGATGATCATCGAGTGTTCAAATGACGACGTCCAAGTTTTGAGAACGGTTAAAAATGGGGTGTCTACAATAGTGTATGTATTTTGCAAGAAAGAGAGGAAGTGTGTTGGACAAGTTTTTGGTTTTAGCCAAAATTTTATAATCCCAAACCATGAGGGGTGGTCATCTATTTACAGAAAAACATTATCTCTCGTTAGAAATATCTGTATTGAGCTAGCTGGTGCAAGACATGCACATGAGGACAACTGGCAGCAGAAAATATCTGTTGGTTGCTAGACATGGCCGGCTGGCCAACTAAAAATGGCTTGCTGTAGACGTCCCTGAACGTCCTGGGAGGGAATCCCGTTTTGTTCATTTGGGCTTACTACAGTTCAGGACTCAATGTCACAGTTCTGTATCTAATCTCACAGAGTGCAATGCAAGACCGATGAATCATCAAAGAGTCTAAATCCGACAAATCGTTTTGAAAAACAAATTTTTTAGAAAGAAGTGCCAAACATGGACTGCTTTGCCAGATACAGAGTCGCCACCTAAATATTTTGTTTTGGGAAGATTTAGGAAACCCTGACTATGCATGTTTCCTACCTGTTTCTCAGAGTTACCTGTTTTCAATGTGGGCAAGGGAGAGGGAAAGCACCTATTTTGTTTTGACTCTTTCTCAGAGTTAGGGCCAAGGGAGAGGGAATGCACCTACCTGTTTTCAATGTGGGCAATCCGAGCATTTAAGGAGGTTTTTTTTTTCTTCTCAATTTGGTGGCACATTTGGTACATTTAGTTCAGGCAGACTCAGGGCCATCAACCAGCTTAGTCAGTTTAGGCCTTGAGGGCCAATTAGGGAGCCACTTTGGCTCAGTTTGTGCATCAAGCCTATGCTCCGAGGGATAAGTAGGTAAACTAGAGGCCTTCAAAGCATGTGTATGCTATTACTATGACAGATTAGATATCGGTACCTCTTGTTGTGAGAGGTACCTTTTTGTTGATAAATTCTCTAGCCAATGTGTTAATAGATACGAGTGCATCTTATTCTTTTGTATTGTCTTCTTTTGCATCTACCTTGGGATTGGAGTTTGATCAGTTGGAGTCTCCTCTATTTGTTGAGGCACCTATTGGGTGTGGGGTGACATTGGGTTAAGTATACCGCTCTTGTGAGATTGAGGTCATAGATTATCGACTCTCCTTCGGTTTCATTGTTCTTGATATGCATGTTTTTGATGTAATTTTTGATAAAGATTGGTTAATGTACTTTCGGGCTTCGATATACTATCACTGTGGGAGGGTATCCATGTGTACACCATTCATAGATTGTTTTTATTTCTTGTGTGATCGAGGTGATAATTTTATTACTCCTTTGTATGACCTTAAGGGTCAATGAGAGTAGAGTTTCATTTTTTCCATCAAGGTAGCTGATGAGGGAGTGTTGTTTGGGGTGACTTATTGAGAGTAGTTCAAGAGTATCCAAATGTCTTTCCAAAGGATCTTACACATTTACCACCACACAGAGTAATTGAGCTCTCTATTGACTTGGCACCAGGCACAGTTTCGATTTCCAAGGCATTGTATAGTTTTGTGCTAGGTGAGTTGTGTGAGTTGAAGGTGCAACATCTCGATTTATTAGACAAGGGCTTTATACGCCTTAGTACCTCACCTTGGGGAGCATTGACTATATTTGAAAACAAGAAAGATGGCATTTTGTGGTTGTGTATTGATTGCCGTAAATTGAACTAGGTAACTGTTATGACCCAACCTATAGGTTAGGATCATAACCGGCCAGTAATCATGAGATTACCTACGGCCTCAAACTAAAATTAAATCATATTTAATAATAGGGGGCTAGAAGCGGAAGCAGAATAATAAATTTTGTCCAATGAGCTGTGCATCTATGGCATAACAAAAACTTTTTCACTTATGTAATAACTCATACCCAACAGAACATAATAGATTATACATGTCCAGCACCATTTAGAAACTAGCAAACCAAAAACCAAGGTTTATATACAGGCCTGGTCTTACATGACCATCGAAAGTAAGAAAAAGAAAATCAAAACAAAAGGCTCGTCCATGAGGCAACCTTGGTTGACTCCAAAATTTTGGTAACCTTCACAATCTCACTAAGGTTGGGGATAGACATTCTACTGCTCACCTACATACATATAAATACGGAGTGAGCTAAAGCCCGGTGAATAATACCAAAGTAAAGAGGTTAATGAATGAGATTTGTACATAAATAAATCATACTTATAATTTAAACATTTGAACTACTATTCTGATTCGTAGTGTATCAAAATCCATAACTATACTTGTAGATCAATATCAAAGCAAAATGACCTTGGGTCTAGTACATCATACCCATATACAAAACGACCTCAAATCCAACTCATACAAAACGAGCTTAGGTCCATTATATGCAAAACAACCTTGGGTCCATTTATACAAAACGACCTTGGGTCCAATACTCATTCATATACCAACCTCAGGTCTAATGGATCCATATACGAATGACCACCGGTCCTTCATATCATAATATCAAATGACCTCGGGTCCAACATTCTTATATTCATATTTATGCGCATATTCATATTCATGATCATGATCACATCCGTATTCATATTCAAAATGACCTTTGGTCCAATAAATTCCTTACTCAAAACGACCTTTGGTCCATTTAACAATCATACAAAACGACCTTTGGTCCAATTCATATATAAGATGACCTTTAGTCTATCTTGTTAAACATTCCAAACAGCCTTAGGCCCAATCTGTATCCTTTTCAAATATACTAAACGGCCTTAGGCCTAATCCGTATCCTTATCAAATATACCAAATGGCCTTGGGCCCATTTCTTATTATTTATTTATTTTTTTTATCAAAAAGTAGCTCACAAACAACCAAGTTTCCACCCAAAAGCCAAAGAACCTTTACCCCACTATACATGTCTTTGTCTAAGGCTTTGGGGGTTTTGATCAAGAAAGGGCACTTGAAGCCCCTAGAGCTGCGACCATTGCCAAAAAAAACTTTCCTCCTCTCATAACCCAGCTAAATACTACGCATTTCACCAACAGCATGGTCATGACACTGACCAGTGTTTTCGATTACGTCATGAGATTCAGGATCTCATTGACAACAGGGTGATCGTGCCTCCGGAGAAATCGAATGTCACAACCAACCCTCTCCAACCACATAACCAAGCTCCATCTCCCAAACGCATCAATCTTATCCAAACTGGGGTTGTGTCATATGACCCTACCATATATATCACCCCTTCCCACCTACCTAAGCCGGAGGTGTTCATTCCAGATAGCACTGACTTGTGCATGTTGGACATTTCCCAAACCCAGCCTGAGACGGTGGTGGTACCCATTGAAGATGGAAGTAGGTTGATTGTGGGGGCAGATCAGATTGATGATACATGCCCTGAGGGATCTGCGAATTTCATGAATGACCCAAGTGGTTACATTGTATCAATAGGCCAGGCTAGGCCGAGAGTGGAATTGCCAGTGGGGGCAGAGATTTGGTTAGCACAGGAAGATGGACTTAATCAGGGGCTGAATGACCTAGCAGAACTAGAAGAGGACATTGCTAACATTTAGTTTTTCAACGAGCAAGATCCGGGGGACATGACAGTCAACTGGTTTGATTTGGATGGGGTAGCAGAGTCTACTGGGTGGCTTGATGACCAGCCAGATGTTGTTGAACAACCTCAGCTAGAACAGGGCCCGTCAGGGACGGGGACATCAACTGTGGCCAGAAGGGCCGGGAATCTGGATGCATCGCCGGAGAGCGCCGGTGTTAAGAATTTCGCTCGGGACCTGGGCAATTTGAATATAGGAGATTTTGAACAGCAAGCTGCGCTGAAGCAGTTTGAACAGGAAAGGATTGAAGATTCTGAGAGGGCCAGAAAGGCCAAAGCCCCTGCGGGAATAGAATGTGCTGTGTGCACAAGAGCAGAGCGTGCTGCGGGCACGGGGACGGAAGGTGTTGTGGGCACGGGAATAGTTGTGATAGAACTAGACAGGTGTCTGTCGGATGCCGATGGCATGTGGTGGGAAGATGACGACCTATGTCTTGCCTACACAGATGATAACTGGGGGAGTAACCAGCTGGATGATACCTGGTACATTGGCGAAGTTGATCACATGACTAGGAGCGGGCGATATTTCAAACCCCCACACCTAGATCAACTAGAGGCGTCCAGGAAGGACAGGGAGGCAGACAAGTAGAAAGAAAAGCTACTCGAAGAAGAGGCTGTGCTGAAACAGCTTAAGAAGATACAGGCAGACATCTCCATTTGGGGACTGCTTATGGCTTCACAAATCCATAGACAAGCTGTCCTATCTGCAATGGACAAAGCCAAACTCTCAATAGACACCACGCCTGAGCAGTTGGTAGGATTGGTTTTTCCGGTAGGAGCTTTACTGACGTTGACCTTTTCTGACAAGGAATTGCAGCCTGAGGGCGCAAACCATAACAAACCGCTCTACATCTCTATGGAGTGTAGAGACAAGTGGATACCGGTAGTTCTTGTCGACACGGATCCGTCATCAACATGTGCCTGTCGAGGACAGCATATGCAATCCGGTTGAAGCCCGCAGACTTTATGCCAACTGCCCAGGTGATAAGGGCTTATGACAATACTAGCAGAGAAGTGATGGGGACCGTGCAGATTCAGACCAAGGTTGGTCCAGGACATCACGAGATTGACTTTCATGTCTTGGACGTTCCCGTGACCTTTAATCTACTCCTAGGGCAGCCGTGGCTACACCAGGTAAAGGCGGTCTGTTCCATCCTGTATCAAATGTTGAAGTACCCCCACAGGAAAGGGGTGGCCATTGTTTTTGGGAATTCATCAATCCATTCGCCACTAGAAGTGACTACACTGGTTTTGGAAATCGAGCATGGCACGAAGGATGTGTTCCTATCAGGATTTACCCTAACCGAGGCTCGGGTTGTACAGAACATTTTGGCTATTGGTGAGGGGTAGTATGTCAGTGCACAATCCGTATGCCTCATGAACAAGCTCCAGCATATCCCTAGGATGGGATTAGGAAAGAGTGGCCGGAAGGGCACTGCAGAATCGGCCGAAGTGCCGCACAACCCGTATACCTTTGGCTTAGGCTATTTGCCCACCAAAGAGGACTGGGTGAGGAAAAGCAAAGAAATGGCTGGGAGAGCCAGGGCCAAGTAGACCGGGAGGCATTTTGATTTGATGCACCGGCCTATTCAGGGCACCCTAAATGGACGCTTCGTTCGAGAGGTGGAAGAGTTTCCATTCTACGGCTTCCCAAAGCCATGGCTGAATGCCGCGAAGAGGCGCCTGCCGACTTTTGAGATATTCTTTGATTTCCAATTGTCCGGGGATGATGTTGCTGAGGAGCACACGGACCCATCAGTTGAGGTTGAGCAGTGTAAGGAAGTGGATTCCGAGAGCACCGAGTTTGAAATGGGGGTAACACTGGCTTGCCTACTATCAGATCCTCCGATCGTACATGGGCGCTTGGGGGGTGATCTCTTAGTGTCTATGATTGGAAATAAAGCAGCCGCGAGCCCATCTTTGAACATTTTGGATGCATCCATCGCAGCCTCCCTCGTCTGGCAGTACGAGGAGAGATTCTTATCGAGCAGTACCGGGTCAAGTAGTGAGTCGGAATCTGATTCCACCGAATCTGTAGGGTTAGAATTAGGTTCCAGCTCGTTTGAGTTTGAGTCTGGTATTCCTGGGGGTGACAACTTGGATGCCACAGCCCTGTCTAGGTCGTCTTTTTCTTTCTCTTTTGAGTCTGTTGTAACAGAAGAATCAGATGGATTGGATGAAGTGCTTAATGAGAATTGTGCGGCTGTGCCCTTTGATTACTTTTCTGTACCCTTGGAAGAAATTCCTCTGGTTTTGAAATATTTGCTAGAACAAGAGCAGGAGAGGTTTGTAAAACCGCTGGTTAATGAAATCATCCAAATTAATGTTGGTACTGAGAAGGACCCACGGTTGGTCCAGATCGGGTCCATGTTGTCTTCGGAGGAGCGCGAGCGCTTAGTCGCTTTATTAAAAGATTTCAAAGATGTTTTCGCGTGGTCCTACGAAGACATGCCTGGAATCGATCCTAAGATTGTACAGCATCGGATCCCTCTTGACGCCGAGGCCCGACCTGTCAAACAGAAGCTCAGAAGGATCCACTCCGACTGGGCCATCAAGATCAAAGAAGAGGTCACCAAGCAAATTGACGCAGGGTTCCTATTGGTATCTGAATACCCAACTTGGTTGGCCAACATTGTTCTAGTGCCGAAGAAGGATCACAGAATCTAGGTATGTGTGGATTTCAGAGATTTGAACAAAGCCAGTCTGAAGGACGACTTTCCTCTGCCGCATATCGACGAGTTAGTGGATTTTACCGCGGGGCATGCTTTGCTCTCATTCATGGATGGCTTTTAAGGCTACAACCAGATTGTAATGGCACCCGAAGACTGGGAGAAGACTGCCTTTACCACCCCATGAGGGACCTATTGTTATAGGGTGATGCCGTTTGGGCTGAAGAATGATGGAGCTACATATCAACGGGCTGCGACCACAATATTGCACGACATGATCCACAAAGAGGTTGAGGTGTACGTGGATGACATGATTGTCAAGTCTAAAGAAAGAGAGGGCCACTACACCCCCTTGTAAAAGTTCTTTCAAAGGATTAGTGAATTTCGATTGCGGCTGAATCCTCAGAAATATACATTTGGTGTTACAGCAGGGAAAATGCTGGGGTTCTTGATTACACAGAGAGGTATTAAAGTCGACCCTTCCAAAATCAAGGCCATCTTAGAAATGCCACCACTGAGGACTGAAAAGGAGGTGCAAGGCTTTCTGGGTAAAGTGCAATTCATAAGACGGTTTATTGCTAAATTAACCTTGACTTGTGAACCACTCTTTGGTCTCCTGAAGAAAGGAACGAAGTTCCAATGGGACGGCCGATACCAAGCTGCTTTTGAACAGATCAAGCAATACTTACAGAACCCACCCATGTTGCCACCGCCTGAGTCGGGAAAACTATTGATTTTGTACCTTTCAATAACTGAAACTACAATAGGCTGCATGCTTGCACAGGAGTCTGAGGACAAGGTGGAGAGAGCTATCTACTACCTAAGCAAGAAGATGCTAGGTTATGAGACCTGTTACACTCCGCTGGAAAAGGCTTGCTTAGCCTTGGTATGGGTTTTCAGGAAGCTGCGGCACTACCTATTAGCTCACTCTGTAATGTTGGTTTCAATATTAGATCCCATCAAATATCTCTTCGAGAAACCGGTACTTACGGGTAGGCTAGCTCGTTGGTTGCTTCTGCTTCCGAATTTGATCTGAAATATGTGGCGCGCAAGTCAGTAAAGAGGAGAGCGGTAGCGGAGTTCCTAGCCGATCACCCAGTTAAAGGAGATGAAGCAGTTGAGTACCTATTCCCAGACGAGGCCATTCTGCATGTCGAAGAAGAGTTTTGGACGATGTACTTTGACGGAGCGTCAAACCAATACAGATATGCGATAGGGGTGTTGCTAATAGCACCTGACAATTCCCGTATTCCTCTAGCATTCAAACTCCGGTTCAAAGTCTCGAACAATGAGGCAGAGTATGAGGCATGTATTGCTGGTTTAGAGGCTACCCTAGAACTAGGGGCAAAACGGTTTGATGTCATCGAGGACTCGAACCTTGTTGTATCTCAAGCTAAAGGAAATTGGAAACTCAAAGAAGAAAAGATGAGAATATACCACCAGACCTTGGACTTGTTGATTCCTCGGTTTGAGAAGCTGAACTTCGCTCATCTGTTAAGAGAGAACAACAGGTTTGCAGATTCACTAGCAACTCTATCCTCTATAATAGACATCCCTTTTGGAGTCCGGATGCGTCCGATCATCATTGAACAGAAAATTGCGTCGACCTACAAGTTGATTGCTGCCATAGATGAGGTACAAGATGAGAACCCCTGGTATTACGATGTCTGGAACTACTTGGAAAAGAAGGTGTACCCACCAGGGGCAAATGACAAGGATAAACGGGCAATTCACAAAATGGCTGCTCAGTTCATCATTTGCGGAGGAAAACTGTATAAGAGAGATCATCTCGGGATGCATAAGTTGTGTGTTAATGCCGAAGAGTCCAAGCGCCTGATGGAGGCCATCCACGGAGGAGAGTGCAGAGCACACATGAACGGGGTGATGCTAGCCTGGAAAATTCTCAGACAGGGTTATTACTAGTCCACCATGGAGGAGGATTGTATTGACTTTGTCTGGCAATGCCACAGATGTCAGATCCATGGAAACCGCATGAACATTCCGCCGCCAAAGCTGTACAACATGACTTCGCCACAGCCTTTTTCAGTCTGGGGGATTGATGTGATCAAGGCTGTCACTCCAAAACGGTCCAATGGGCATGAGTTCATTCTGGTCACGATAGACTATTTCACAAAGTGGGTTGAGGCCCAATCTTATGCGGTGTTGAAGGTGTCGCATGTCGCAAAGTTCATCAGGAACAACATCATCTATCGCTATGGGGTCCCGAACGAGATTATTTCAGATAATGGTTCCCACTTCAAGAAGGAAGTGATTGACTTGTTGGAGAAATACAACGTGGCTTTTCATAAGTCATCTACATATCGGCCGCAAACCAAAGGAGCAATTGAGGCCACCAACAAGAACATCAAGCGTATTCTGCAGAAGATGGTGGAAGCCTACTGGGATTGGCCAGATAAGTTGTCGTTTGCTCTGTGGGCCTACCGGACGTCAATTTGAACTTCTACTAGGGCGACTCTGTATTCCTTTGTCTATGGGATGGAGGCTGTTCTGCTTATCGAAATTGAGGTTCCGTCGTTGCGAGTATTGGCTGAATGTCAGACAGCTGAGGCAGATTGGCAGCAGAGCAGATTCGAAGAACTCATGCTCTTTAATGAGCGAAGGCTGAAAGCACTGTACCATGTTCAGGGTTATCAACGATGAATTGCCAAGGCTTTCAACAAGAAAGTTAAGTCCAGAAATTCAAAAGAAGGAGATTTGGTGCTCAAAGACAACCGAGCTCCCATCCACGACCCTAGGGGCAAGTTCAGATGTAATTGGACTGGTCCTTACATCATCAAGTCTATCTGGTCGGGTGGAGCTATTGTTCTGATGGACCTGGATGGCCTAGAGTTCTATCAACCAATCAACATGGACAAGTTGAAGAAATATTTTCCCAGAGTGGCTCGCTAGGCCGAAAACCCGAAAGGGTGACCTAGGCAAAAGTTAGAGCACAAAAAATTTGAAATTGTAAAAACTGAGCTCGCAAGGTTGAAAACCTAGAAAGGGCGGCCTTGGCAAAAGTTAGAGCGCAAAAGGAGAGAGTTAATACACGAGTGAACCCAAGCCGAACTACGTAAGGCTTGATTCCCATCTTTGGGATACGTAGGCAACTTCATTCTGAAGTCCAGCCATAAACATTTCCCCTATCAACTTTGTCCATGTGATCGCCTTGGTCATCTTTGTCTATCTAGCATCCAAGAGCTCGATTATGACCTCTGGTGCAGTGCTACTCATACTAGGGACAACTTTCCAGTTGCTGGGATCCGGGGTTGTACATCTCAGTGATAGATCTCAGGCATTTCCAGTTGTGATCCATGTCGAAAATGGTTTTGAAAAGTTTTAATAAAAGTTGATTTTGTTCAAATTAATCTTTTTAAAACTTAGACCATTTTTGGACCAAACAGAAAATTTTCAGTACCCATAACCTTCAATTTCATTGATTTCAATACAGAAGTTCTCCTGCTCTTGAATACAAAATTGAAGTTGCTTTCCATTACATTCATAAAGAAAACTTGAAAGTTCTGATTAAAGCAAATAAATTTGGGGCATAGTCAGGTGTTTCTCGTCTCCCAGAGCGGTCAAGCCTCCGACGCTAAGTCATTCGATCTGTGCCTCTTCATTAAGCCAATCGAAGCACTCATCAGAGAGGGTGTAGCTGAAAGTAGGAGCGGGGGCCAGAAGTTCTCTCATCCTCCATGTTGCGGCATACCGAGCTAGCTGCACGCCTCAAACCAAGAATGTAGCGGAGTACTCAATCCCCTCCTCTAGGCAAGTTTGATCATGTCCGAACTGGCACCGGAACCGGAACGGAAAGTAAAACACGCAGTGAGTCAGGCCAATCAACTAGATGCCGGGCTGACGGGTTATGCTATAGCTCATTGCCGGTAAATTGAGCCAAGGGCAGCGCCAAGCAATGCGGTCCGCGGACAAATTGCACATCCAGCTGTACCACCATCCTTCATCCAGAGCATCGACTAGACGTCGTCGAGAGAAATAGCTGCGAGCTGAATATACCGGACATGAGTCCACAACTCTCAAATTGTCCATCAACCACACCTGGGGAGGGATAAAAAATGAGAGAATAAAGAATAGAGAGGTGTATGTTGAGAGAAAAAGTGAGCAGAAGGTTTTGGGAGAGAAATCGAGCCTGAGGGCCGAGTGATGTGAGCAATATATGTGAGATGGAGTGGGAAAAATTACTTGCAATAGTAGTGGACTTCCTGCAAACCTAGCCATCTCCCAATGATGAAAAGCGTCTAAGCCCATCAATGTCTTGGCCAATGTCATGGCAATGCTGCTTTTGCCCTCTTTCAAGCCCTCGGCGACCTCAATCAAACGAGTGCTAAACTCGCTAGAGCCCGGGGATTGCAAAAAATAAGACAGCATGCACAAGCAAAAGCGCATCTCGCCGATAACCCTGCCAATGATGGTCGTTGCGGTCACCGGTATCAGAAAGCCGGCAAACCAAGCTCGGAGTGTCCAACTCTCCATCATGAATCAATGACCGAGCGTCATGCACAGTAAGGCCGCACATCCGTCCTAAGGCTTGGACGTGGCCGAACCAAAACTGAGGCAAGATTTCCTCGTCACGCTCAGATTCCATTAAAGCTTGGAAATCCTCAAAAGTGGGACACATCTCTTCACCGCCAAAACTAAAGATGTGTGTTACCGGATTCCAAAACCTTGCTGCGGCATGGAGGAACGGAAAATGCAGCAGGATGCGGCCCAAAGTGAATAGTGTATTTATATCGAAGCCCCGGAAATTCAGCCTTTCCGAGCCATCCAAGTTGTGAGATTTTGGGCAAGAACCTCTTCCATTTGGTGCAAGTCAGTGTTGAAATGAGGAAAACTACGAAGCTGAGGCTTTTGTAGAAGATAAGGTGTTGAGTGGAAGACAAGTGTCAACATTCTGGAAGTGCTAGCCTTTTTTTGGCTGATCGGCCAAAAATAGTATCGACCGACCATCATTTTTGGCCAATCGGCTAAAAATGTTGGCCGATGGCCATTTATTATGGCTGGTGATCTCTCCCTTTGGCCGATGGCCTCTGCTTTTGTTCTCTGAGCTGAATAAATGTTAAACATGCTGAGAACTTGTAACTAGTTCCACTTCCAATACCTTTCGGTGATGATTTTACGAAGTCGCGCCTGTTACTACAATTTCTTTATCGAATTGTTGTACTCTTACTTATCGAGTTGTATTTTACATTCTTTAAGTCTTTGCTTTGCTTATCGAGTTGTATTTACACTTGGTTAGCTTATCGAGTTCTTTGTTTTGATTATCTAGTTGTTTTTGTCATTAGTCGATTCACTACCTGATTATTATGATGCAAGTGCCTAATTTTCAAACAAAAGTTCAATCTCGTTTACATCGTTGCGTAATGCGATGCATAAAATGTACAAATTTAACACTTTTTGAACAAAACAGTTGTTTCATTTCATCATACGTCTTTTGCAAAAAGTACATAGTTTTGAGAAAGTAAAACCTGCCTGAGGCAGTACAATGTGCTCAAACTACCAGTAAAAAAAAAAGTAAAGCAAAAAAAAAAGAAGAGAAAAAACAACAAAATGTCTGAACAGAGCGAAGAAAAGAAAAAACAGCAGAATGTTTGGATGAATATCGATGGCCTCAAGTGCGGGAGTCGGTCCTGGTCCTCTTCCTGGACGAGGGTCCAGGGTCACCACCGCCATCTCCATAGTCAGAATTTGAGCTGTCTCCGGCCGCCTCGAGGACGCCGCCTCCTCATCGAATCATCGAGAGGGCCTCGAATCGCTCTCAAAGACGGGCGCGCCAGGTTCCGCTTTGTGGATCATCATCCTCCGCCTGACACCCCCTCCTCCTCGAGTAGGAGCAGATGGTCTAGCTGGAGCACCTCTCGCGGCCGGAATCTGGAATGGGGCCTGAAAAGGACAAATGGCAAATGCATCAGCCATGCTACGCAAAACAGTGTATGAATGCTGTGAGCAGTATATCAGTACAGAATGCAGTGTACGAGTACAGTGTATGAATGCCGTGAGCAACGCTGTGAGCAGTATATGGGTTATAGTGTATCAGTGCCATGAGTTCTGTGTATCAAGTGCCATATCAAGAATGTGGTATATCAGATCAGTATGAAACAGATTATGCAAAGTTTGAAACTGGAGTTGAAGGAACTTACCGGGATACCGTAGATGGTCAACAGGTCGATGCTCCGCTGTAGCATCCCTATCACGGAGGCAGTCAACTCCAAAGATTGGCGAGTGTACTCGACGGAAGCCTGCAAAAGTGTTGAAGTCATTAGTATTCTGCGGAATATCAAATGAATTAACTGTACAGAATGCAAAGTATAGTAGTTCATACTGGGATCGAGCTGTACACTCCGATAAGCTCATGATCAGCTGGAGGAGGAGCGATCGGTATTTGGTACGTCTCCCCACCCTGTCATCGGCATGTCATCGTTGTAGGTAGCTCTGGCCATCCAGCTCCCTGCCCTCTCTAGGACCCACTCCTGCCTCGGGCCGGAGGCGCCCTCGGTGCCCCTACTCCTGTTGCTGGCGCCGCTGGCCTCTCTTTCTTGACTCAGTGAGCACCGGTCAGAGGCCGCATTGGCTAGGCCTGAATAAACTCGGTGTAGTCGCCCTCGTCTCTAAAGGACTCCGAGTCCCAACCGATCGTATAATCCATCGTCTTCTCAAAGGTATACC
The DNA here is from genome assembly GCA_025200525.1 of Camellia lanceoleosa. Taxonomy (NCBI): domain Eukaryota; kingdom Viridiplantae; phylum Streptophyta; class Magnoliopsida; order Ericales; family Theaceae; genus Camellia; species Camellia lanceoleosa. The sequence continues at coordinate 159,782,230 of CM045763.1, forward strand.
TCTCGGTATGCCTCATATGAGAAGGAGGTAGACTCGGAACTATCTGCTCCGGCAAGCCGAGGGTCTGGCGTAGGAAACGCTCGCCCAGGTACCAAGCCTGACAAACCAGGCCCTCCAATAGAATCCTGAATTGGGCAGTCTCCCGAGCACCCGCATACTGATCTCTGACTGCCTTCGATAACAGAGCCCAGGGCTGCCAAGTGATCTGCAAATGATATGCAGTTTGTTATCTATTGTTGAATGTACGATGCAAAGCGAAGCTTAAGTGAAATGTAAAGTTTGAAATACCTCTGCCGCCGTGATGGTGTCAAAGTATCGGCGGAAGAACATAAAGGACTCCCGTGGCCTCCGCTCGCACCTCACATTGAAGCGGTGAGAGAATGGAACGCCAAGGGGGATTTCCTCATCCGGCACTGGGGCAAGCCTAGGAAAGTAGGCGTACACCCACAACTACAGAGTATGACAGGGCAAACATCAGTGTGCTTATCAGATAAAGAAAAATGCAGAATAAAGCAAAACTCATAGGACAGTGTGCTGTGTAAAGCAGATTGCGTGTATGCATTGTGTGCAATGTATAGCCAGTATGAAACAGATTGCGTGTGTGCCGTGTGTACGGTGTACAGATAGTATAAAGCAGAAATGTGAAGCAGAAAGGGAAAGTGTACCTCCCAGGCTCGCCAGTATCCTCCGAGCAGGTGTCCGTTGCGGCGGGAAGATGAGCTCATACATCCGTAGAGAGTGGCCAAGCCTGCGCCACCCCTGTCGTAGCCGTGGATCTGCATTACGTCTACAAGTGCACTCAGTAGGTCAAGGGCGACGGTGTTCGCTCGGTCGGCGAAGAGCGTGGTCCCCAGCAGAAACATGATGAAGCCACGAGCATACTACTCCTCCTTCTCCCGAGTAATAGGCGCCTGGATCCGGAAGTGATCCTCGAACCACGAGTACCTCACAAATCTTGCCTGGGAAAGAGGTGGCTGAGTGCCAAGCAAGTATAGCTAAGCGGCGTCCCACTTGTCCATATCTGTATCAAAGGAGATCGGATCACCCCCCACTCTGAGGCCTGTGAGCATGGAGAAGTCAAAGGGAGTCATCGTCATCTCCCCGGTGGTAGAAAGGTAGAAGGAGTCAGTGGTGTCCCACCACCTCTCCACCAAAGTAGCAAGAAGGGGCCTGCTCGCAGAGAGGCACGAGAGTCCTATGCAGAAGGTCCCAAAGCCGGACCGCGTCGGGTAGCTCCATATACCAACCTCGGGCGACAATGTTCCCATACCCCCGGAAGGCATGGGAATCTCCCTGTGTTCAAAACAAATAGTTGCGAAGCAATGTTAGAAATATAGTGTTGAATACGCTCAGAATTGTTGAAAATGCAATATGTGTGCATGTGTCCGAGTCTACACAGATATCGAGTGTGGGCGTGCTCACAGTGAACTACAGCATATGATGTATTAGTGTGTTTGAATTATTCAGTTGAGAATGCAGTGTGTGTGCATGTGTTTGAGTCTACGCAGATATCGGGTGTGGGCATGCTCACAGTGAACTACAGCATATGATGTATCAGTGTGTTTGAATTGTTTAGTTGAAAATGCAGTGTGTGTGCATGTGTCCAAGTCTACACAGATATCGGGTGTGGGCATGCTCACAGTGAACTACAGCATATGATGTATCAGTGTGTTTGAATTGTTCAGTTGAGAATGCAGCGTGTGTGCATGTGTTCAGATTTAAACAGATACCGGGTGTGGGTGTGCTCACAGTGAAATACAACATGTGATGTATCAGTGCGTCTGAGTTAAGCAGTTAAAGAACATAATCGACTATTGCAGTTATATGTTCTACATTGCAGAAAATGAAACAGAGGAGGAATATACCTTAGCGGCGCTGTAAGATAGATGTGACTCTGGCTCGCGCAACAAAAGCTCCAGTGGCGCACCCTGCGCATAGCTCCTGAAGTGGCGGATGCCATTGGGAGGCAACACGTGTATCGCCGGCCTGTAAATCGCCGGATCAAACGGCTGGATGCGAAGAGGTAGGAGCTCGACCTCGGGGTCCGCGTCCATCTCCGGGGGAGTCCCACTACGTAGAATGTCATCTACCATCTCAAAAGGAACGTGAAAATGGCCGAAAATGTGAAAAATGGGCAAGACTGCGAAAGGTCAATCCAAAAGTCAACCCTGAGAGGATGAAAAATGGGAGAAAAGGTCAGAGTGTGGAAAAGGCACAAAAACCAAGTAAACTTGGGGGGAAACAAACCCCAAGTAGTGGAAACCAAGAAAGAAACACCGAAAACCGAGTTTTGTTCGGTTTAAAGTGTGCGAAACGGGAAGGGTTTCGCGAATCGAACGACGGAAAAGGGTTGAAAACAAGAGAAAAACACGGATCGAGGGTCGGGAAATCACCTAGAAAGAAAGAGGAAGGTTTTTCGAGCTTGGAGAAGTGAGGAAATGAGGTTTGGAACCCCATATTTGAAGACCTGTGGCCAAAAGACAAAACTGCCCCGAAATTGCCATTTTTGGCCGATCGGCCAAATTGTTAGCTGATCGGCTAAATATTTGGCCGGTGATCTCCTTTTGTGGCCGATGGATGGCCGATGGCCTCCCCTTGTGGTCGGTGAACCTCCCACTCCCTTGGTCGGGTCAATTACGTTGATTAGTACCTTCATCTCTTAAGACAGCGCAAGAAAATACACTTTTGAAGCTTAACCGGCCTTTGTGTTGACCTCGAACCGTGTCTTCCGTGTACCGCACCCGATACGTACAAGGTGTATCCTTTTTCGTATCCTTTTGTATATGGAAAAATTCAAGAATTGCTCGAGAATTGCTTTTGAATATCATGCCTAGCGAATGTTTCGTCATGCTTATAAAGCGCGTATTGGTTATACGTCATTTCGCTCTTGCATTGAGCATGCCTCGTCTTGTTTTAAAGATGCATCTCAACGTCGTCAGTAACATGCCTTTACCATGCTTCCGTTGAATATATGCCTCTCTTCACTTTCGCATTGTTGCACATTACATGCGTTATCGCGTATGCTTTACTTATATGTATTATTATGCTTCACTCGCATTGTTACGCGTACACTTAGGTTGCATTGTCATGCACCCCTCACTTGCATTGTCACGCACACTTGTTGCATTGTCATGCACCTTTTTACTTGCGTTGTCACGCACGTCTTGCTCGCATTGTTATGCGTACACTTAGGTTGCATTGTTATGTACCCCTTGCTTGCATTATTATGCCCTACTTGCATTGTTATACTCGTGTTTATCTCATATTGAAATGATTTCTTCATCTAACGATTGAAAATGTGTTTCTACTATATTGTACCTGTTGAATTTCTTTCTTTTCCAGGCACGTTATTGTATGTACGGTTCATTCAAGAGTTAGTTTCGGTTCGGTTTGACCGTACCCCTTTCTCCACTCGCGTACCGCGTTTGGACGTCCCCTTTCTCCACTCGCGTGATGCATTTGGATGTCCCATTTCTCCACTCGCGTGCCGCTTTTGGACGTCCCCTTTCTCCACTCGCGTGCCGTGTTTGGACGTACCCATTTCTCCACTCGCATGCCGCGTTTGGACGTTCCCTTTCTCCACTCACGTGCCACGTTTGGACGTCCTCTTTCTCCACTCGCGTGCCACGTTTGGACGTACCTATTTCTCCACTCGCGTGCCGCGTTTGGACGTTCCCTTTCTCCACTCGCGTGCCACGTTTGGACGTACCCTTTCTCCACTCGCGTGCCGCGTTTGGACGTCCCCTTTCTCCACTCGCGTGCTGCGTTTGTACGTATCCCTCTCTTCTCACGTTTGGCACGCGTTTGGATGACTGCGTTTTCTTGCACAGTCCCTTTCCTCTCATGCGTGTGCCACACTGAGAGATGCTCTCTTCCCTCTCATGCATGTGCCACGCTGAGAGATGCTCTCTTACCTGTCTTGCGTGTGATACACTGGGAGATGTTGTGTTTAAGACTCCGGGTGTCCTCGGTAGTCGCTTTTAATCTTCTCCGCGTGAGGCGCAGTGAGAATTGCATAATTTTCTTACATCCTTTCTGTTGGAATGTGTAGGACTATTATCTCTTATTTGCTTGTTTAAATTGTTGTATTTATTTTGCATAAATGCGTCATTACGGCTCTCTTTTGCATGATCATAAGTTATGCTCGGCGTTGTGCATGTCATTTGCATCTTGCCCCTGCCTTCGGGCACATATCTTGTTATCTTACATGCTTGTCTAAGTCTTCGGCCTTGTCAAAAATGGGTCGTCTTTGGGCTTTGACATTCACTCTCGTCATCTTTATGACTTTCGAGTTTTGTCAAAGAGGGGCAACTGTAGACACCCCATTTTTGACCGTCCTCAAGACTTGGACGTCATCATTTGAACACTCGATGATCATCCATTTTCTTGTTCATTTTGAGTTCCCGGAGGTCTCGGCCGCATGCCTTGCCTCAAGATCTCTCAACTTGTCTGTTTTGTGCTTGGTTGTGGACCAAACACTTGTGTTTTTGCTTCTAAGGGAAGAGAGCAGCTTGTTTGCCATACCCTCAACCCACCGGCCAATGCTTGAGGCCATCGGCCCTGTTTTCTTTCCATCGGCCAAAGATCGGCACTTTATTTGGTCGGCCGGCACTTATGTTGGTCGATCGGCCATTTTTGGTGGCCGAACCCTGTTTATCTACTTTATGCAGATATTTTGTGCCAGCTGGTGCAGCTGGCATCCACAATTAACCCCCTCCATACACGTGTATAGAGGGATTTGAGCCTTGCTTAGCTTCTCCAAGAAGCTTTGCAAAATTGGATTTCTATAAAAGGAGAGCCTCCTCTCCCTTTCCAGGGGTTCTAGAAATCTGATATACAAGTTATATATATATATCTCTCTATATCTCCCTCTCTCTGCATTTGTGTGTGGGTTTGAGTTTAAAAGGGTGTTTTGTTCTTATTATTGCACACAAACACCTAGCATTACACTATCCTTGGTTGCTGAGGTGCTAGGGAGTTGATGTTATAGTTCTTGAGGTGGTTTTGATCAGAGAAAGGTGTTGGAGTCTTGTTCTTGAAGGGATTCTTCAAAGGTGAGATTCTAAACTTTAGATACCCCATTCTTGCTTAAGCTTTTACACACACTTCTATATTGTTTCAAGCTTGACTCTAAACTACAAAAAGTTCTGATTTTGTATGCTTGTTATAGTTGCTTAAGGTCACTTTTTGGTTAGGGGTTGTCTATCCCCTCTTAGGCCTTGTTTGGCCTTGTTTTGTGCCTTTACTTTTGAGCTTTGGGATCATCTTATTTTGACCTTCCCACCACTGAAATCCAGAGGATTTTCAGTGGTAGAGAAGTGGTTTTGGAGTCTTGCATAGGAGAGGGACACCCTTCTCTGCTTGTCTCTCATTTGCTAACACAAATGACTCATAATGTTAGCATGTTTAATTAGCATGTCTTGGTTCTATTCCAGCACTTTTTCGTGACTTTTAGGACTTGCCTTAACTCTATTCCGTGTTGTTTTGATGGCATCTTGCATGCTTCACATACTGGTAGAGTAATCTTGCATGTTTGCATGACATGCATCTTGTGTTTGGACCACTATTCTTGCATGTTTTGGCTCGACTCCAAGGAGTTTTCCCTCATGTTTTATCATGATTAAACTCTATTCGGTGTTGTCTTGGTCATGCATGCATTGTTTTGCATAGCCTTGGTTCATTCTGGCTTGTAAGCTTTGTGCCTTGAGTTCATTAGCATGTGTTACTTGAAGTATTTTCATGATTTGGCATTGTGTGAAATGTGATTTCAGTCCATATTTCATGGTCACACACTTGCATTTATCACCTATTCCATGCTTTGGATAGTTTGTGTTTCACGCCTTAAGAATAGGTCATTGCGCATGCCATCATACTTAGGCCTTTAGGATGCCATCTAAGTGGGTTTTTGGGCTCATTCTAACATGCCATAACTCTGATTTTATTGGCCTAAGTCATGCCATGTTTGGTTGTAATAGGTGTAGTGCAATTGCCCCTTTTGGCCTTGTATGTGTTTTGTTTTGTGCTCACCTTTCTAGCATGTTTTGGCCTAATCCCATGCGTGTTCTAGCCTTGTTTTGGCCTTGGGACTGTTTTGGGTCACCTTGGTCCTTTGGGGCTTGGTTGATATGGCCATAGTTCAAGTACCTTGGCTAGCTTTGAACTTGAAGTCCATTAGCATGCCTTGCTTGTGTTATGTGTTTAATTTGGCATCACTCTTAACATAATTTTAGAGCTTATGGTGTCACCATACTGCCATGATTGTCACCCCTCGCTCATGTTTGGGTATTGTGACCTTATGCCTTAACTCTTGGACCATTGCATGTGCATGCTCATTGTGCATTTCATTCTATCACTTCATCATTTTGGCCACTGTTTTTGGCGTGGCTAAGGCCTATCCATTTTTAGTGTAAGTCCATGGATCATGCACTTTGTGAGTCATTGCATGCTTATCGCATTGCATGTTGTCGCATCCTTGTCATTGGAATTGTTGTCTTACATTGCATGTTTGTACGTTTAGGTTGCATTTTACATGCTTGCTAGTTTGCATTTCATCACATGCTTGATTAGGTTGCATTGCATTTCGCATGCTTGTTACCTTAGCCTTGTGTGCATGCTCGAGTCCTATTGCATTTGGCATGTTTGGGTTGCATAGCATTGCATTTTCATGTTGCATTGTATTTGGCATACTTGCTTGCATTGCTTTATGTTTGGTTTGGGGTGTCAAGCCAAACATGAGGAACGAGGAACATTCGTACTTGAAGTGACAAAACGTGCCTCAATCCTCAGTCGCCGACGCTCTTGATCAAGCATGATAGAGTTCTAGGCATTCATGTGTTTTCGTTGCATTCATTTTACATTGATTTGCACACTTGGCTCCTTTGGCCATCATGCATTGAAATGCATGATTGATGGTCCGAGGGTCGAGGACTAAACTCCCTTGAGTCTCAAACATGATAAGGAGGGTGGTTGTGCACACATTGCCTTGAAAATGCATTGCCATGCACTGTTTGTCCTCTGCTGCAGCAAAACAGCATTCTGCAGGAATATATGGCCGGCCGGCCATCTATAGTGCCGATCGACTAAAAATTGTTGGCCGATAGCCTCACAAACGGTCGATGACCAATTCCACTTGGCCGGTGTTCCTATATCTTGGCCGGTGACATCTTACAGTGCTCAGGGAGTGGTTCAGAAGCATCATTGGGAGTTGTGCAATTTTTAGAGGTGTAAAACAGTGCAAACAGAGGCAACATGTGGCATGGCAATGGGTTTCCGAGCGAGGTGATCGAGCATGCATCATTCAATCATTCCGAGGCGGAGCTGTGGCAGCCTCTTTAGTTTCATAGCTTAGTTAATTTGTTTAATTTAGTTAAGGGCTTTGTAATATTTAATTAGCTAGGGTAGTTGATTATTTATTCGGTTTGTATTATTTATTCGGACCCTCCATCGAGAGGGCAAATTTTGTAATAAGTGTGCATGAGTGTGTGAATGTCTTCCAACCCCACGTCTTTCTCCCTTTTACTTACCTGCTTTCAGTGGTTGGTTTTAGGTCATGTTTCAATTAGCATTTCTATGCTCGCATGTTTGCACCCATTCATCTGTATTGCATGCACCGGGCTCGGCACATCATTACTAACTGCATCGTATTTCAATTCTTACTTGAATACATGTATCGAGCTGTCGCATTTCACATGCCATTTTAGATTAGCCGAGCCTATTCTAGTTGCATTTTGCATGTGTTGCATTAGCCATTTTAACATGAACTAGGATCATGCATGATTACTAACTAGTTCTTTGTTTTGGCTCGGAGTACGCTGTAAGTGTTTATGCCTTAGCATCTTGCATGTGGGTGGGTGTTAACATGACAGCATGCTTGCCATGAGGCTAATTGCTTATATGATATAACTGCCTGAATGCTTGTGGGTGAAGGTTGGATTACTTGAATTGGAACGATTCATTGAAATCCGTGTTTTAGCCTACTTGCGAGTAGCAAACTTCAAACCATTTTCAAATAAGCAAACACAAAATGTTTCGTTCCAACTTAGGCGATCTAGTCTATACTTGTGTGTTGTGCGCATCACATAGTAATTTTAGGCTAATAACCGCCATAAGAATGCATGTGTTTTCAAAAACAAGATATCATGTTTAGTGCAGGCTGATCTTTGATCAGGTGAGCAGGGTTGCTCATAGATGACCTTCCCCAATCGTACCCAAGTTCCCGAGCCGAGGCAACTTTGGTGATGACGGACACGTGGCCTTAGGCAACGAGTCAGGGTTTCCTAAATTCCCCTAAAATAAATATTTAGGTGGTGATTCTGTATATGGTAAAGCAGTCCATGTTTGACACTTCATTCTTGAAAATTAGTTTTCCAAAACGATTTGCCTGATTTTGACTCTTTGGTGATTTATCAGTCTTGCATTGCACTATGCAAGATCATATTAAGAACTATGACATTTGAGTCCGAACTGTGGTAAGCAAGGCCCTCGGGGCGCGCCACAGTGAGTTATTAACTCATGATGTGATACCACTCTGTCATGACCCGACCCACCCCTATGGTTAGGATCATAACCGGTTGCTAATCATGAGATTACCTTAGGCCTCAGACTAAAATCAAATCAAATCATATTTAATAATAGTGGGCAAGAAGCGGAAGTAGAATAATAAATTTTATCCAATAAGTTGCGCATATATGGCCTAACAAAAACTTTTCACGTATGTAATAACTCACACCCAATAGAACATAGTAGATTATACATGTCCAGCACCATTTCGAAACTTGCAAACCAAAAACCAAGGTTTTTATATACGAGCCTGGTCTTACATGACCATCGAAAGCAAGCAAAAGAAAATCAAAACAAAAGCCTCGTGCATGAGACAACCTTGGCTAACTCCAAAAACTCGGTAACCTTCACAATCCCACCAAGACTGGGGCTAGACATCAAATTACTCACTTATATGCATATAAATACGGAGTGAGCTAAAATCCAGTGAATAATACTAGAATAAAGAGGTTATTGAATGAGTGTAGACACCCCATTTTTTACCACCCTTAAGACTTGGGCGCCTCAGATTGATCACCCAGTGATGAATATATACACTATACAAATCCTCGATATCCTCAGCAGGAAGCCTCTGTTTTGAGTCTTAGAAGCCTAAAAACCTTGCACCAATTTTTGACCAAAACAAAAATTTTCCAAGCCTGACCGCTCAGAGGCATACAGGCCAACTAGTGGCCGGTTGGCTAGAAATTAGTGGCCGGCCAGCCAAGTGTTTCGATAAAACAGATGTTTGTTGCCAATTGTCCCCCCATGTGCACCAGCCGGCCAAGTGTTTCGATAAAACAGATGTTTGTTGCCAATTGTCCCCCCTTGTGCATGCACTACACCAGCTGGCTCAATATAGATATTTTCGAGATATCAACTAGTTGTTCTATATATAGAGGGTCATACCTTATGTTTTGAGGTTAGAAAACAATTCAAGAGCTCAAATTCTTGAAATAAATAAATATATATATATATCTATCTATCTATCTTGCAACCTATATACACCCTACCTATACTCCTTAAACAAAATTTTTATGGCTTCTTGCTAAGATTCTTGAGCTTAAATTTCAGCACTTGAGGGTAAGAATTTGTTGGTTTGTGAATCAAAGTGTTACTCCTCTTCAAGAGGTATAACTTCTAGCTTCTTTACACTACTTCTTCCCTATCTTTACTTCCTATTTTTACACTATTTTCCACTATTTTTATGGACTGAAACTTGTAGCTTAAAGCTATCCAAGGTAGAGGGGTTAACCACCCATCTTTGAACCTTATTTTCCAAGCTTTTGCCCTTGTGTTTCCTATCTATTTTTGAAATTTTTACTACAATTTTTTAGAGTTTTTTAGAGGCTAAAAAAGTGGTTTTGAGGTTCAGAAAGGGGAATGGTTAGCCACCCCTCCTTAGGCTTGCTTACTAGTTTCATGTCTCCATTATTGTGGTTCACTTTTTCGAAATTTTCCAAGATAATTTCGGCACTATGTTAGCTCTTTTTGGGACTGTTTCAGGGTATTTATTTCATTTATGATTTGTGTAGTATGCTTGTAGTGTAGTGGCCCTCATAGGTTTCGTTGTTTAGGCATTAGACACCAACTATTTAAGTTGATAGCATTTATTTCATGTTTTCTATACTTATGTTTACACTTGCATAATAATCTCTGCACTCTCCCTCTTGTCTTGGCTTTTTATTTTTTTGAGAGCTATTTCAAACAATTGTTGTTTACGCTTGAGAAAGAGACCCTTCCATGCTTAATAGTTTAATCTCTTTGGAGATTTATTACTAAGGCATTACATCTCTCTCATGCCAAAAACAACTTATTGTTTGACACTTCTCTCCATTTAGTGGACTTAATTCTCATTTTTGCAATAAAATGACTAAATAATGGAAAGGTAATTAAAAGAGTCTAATAAAATTGGACTAACGTGGTACAAGATAATAAAATCAAGTTGGGTTCAATCGAACGTTAATTGAACCCGTTAGGTTTTGAGCCATTTCATACTCTCTTGTGATGATAATGGTTCAAAAATCAATGTCAACCACTTCCCTTGATCAATTCCATGATAGAGAGGGGGTTTTGTTGATCTTTTAGTTTCACTTTTTGAGCCTTTGTCCAATTAAGTCATGGATCATCATGCAATAACCTTACGACCATTGATGATTTGTGAATCGATTCTACCCCTCCTTTGATCAATTTCATGATAGGGAGAGGTAGAGAGGATAAACATCCCCTAGAAATACTCAGTATCTGCTCTGTTTCTTTTCTATTGCAGCAGGGTAGAGCCCAAAAATAGTGGTTTGCCAGCCACCTAACCATCCGGCCAACCTGTTTCCTTGGTCGGCCGGCCACCTTTTTTCAGCCATGCAATGTCTTTTTTCTTGCAAAACAGAGCAAAGGCTAGGGAAAAAATAGAAAAATTTTCTGGCTGTGAAACAGAACAGTCCTAGCAGCAAAACAGAGGAGTTTTTTTAGGTGGAATTCCCTGTCATATGCAATTCCTTGTTTCCCGTGGCTTGTGAAATTGATGCTAACTAGTAGTATGTTGTAGTTAAGATAGTAGTCCATTCGAAACTTGTAATAGCTAGCTCATTAATTAGTTAGCTTAATTCTAATTTGTAATAGTTAGTTAGCATAGGTCATTTTGGTGTTGTAATAGCTACTTAATTAGGACATTCATTCAAACCCTCTAGAGTGAGGCCAAATATGTAATAATGTATGTCTCCCAACCCCTACTTCTTTCTCCATTTTATTTACTTGCTTATAATGGATTGCATGTAGCATCATATTTTCCTTAGCATTTTCCATGATGTGCATTCATTCGATTTGCACGCATAAGGTTCCGCTTATCATGCTAAGTAATGTCAATTTCAAATTCCTTAATTGAATATGTGCTTTATGCATGCCTTGAATTGACTCACATGCCAGGTTAGGAAACCGAATCTGATAGTTGCTTTTTTTTTTTTTATGTGTTGCATCAGTCATTTTCATATTAGAGCACGCATTTAACTAACTATTTTCTTTCTTTTGGCTTGCCTCGGATAGTTGGGGTAAGCATTTTTTGCTTTAGCAAATTGCCTACGTGCGATTGTTGCCATGTCAAAGCATATATACCATGAGGCTAGGTGCTTAGTTGATATACCTATTTGAATGCCAGTGGATGAAGACTAATTGCTTAAATTGGGATGATTTGAATAAAGTACATATGAGATCACTTTTTCAAGTGGTTCATATTGAAAAATTTTCAAAACAAACATAAAATCAAAGTATTCCAACCTTTGCAAATTAGTCAATACTTATGTGCATCACATAGTAAAATTAGCCTAATAATTAGAACAAGAGCATATAATGTAAATAAGAATCACATCATGATAAGTAGAGACCGATCTTTGATTAGGTGAGTGGGGTGCTTAATTCATGACCTTCCCTTCTTATACCTAAGATCCTGAACCAAGACACTTTGGTGATGACTGATAAAGTGGCCTTTGGCACGAGTCGTGGATTTCCTAAATTTTTCAAAAATATTTAGGTAGCGACTATGTAATCTGGCAAAGCGGTCCATTTTTGGCATTTTTTATTCAAAATTGATTTTCTGAAAGATTTGCCAAATTTAGACTCATTTGTTCTTATCTATTTCACATTGCACTTGTGAAATCAGATTCAAAATCACAGGAGTCCGAACTGTAGGGCTATCATATCCAAAAGGAGCGCAAAAAGCAAACTACAGTTTCTGGCGACTCTACTGGGGAAATTAGAGAACTTGACTTGAACTTCATGATGTGAAATTTTATCTATATATAGATATATATGTTCTTTGCATTGCATTTTGTAGACGCGCCCATGGGCTTCACTCTCCAGTTCGGACTCCTTTTTGTGTGTTACGGTTCTAAATCTGAACCAAAGAGTCAAACTCTGGCAAATCGTTTGAGAAAACAGATTTTTGAAAAGTAGTGCCAAACATGGACTCATTTGCCAGATTACAGAGTCGCCACCGAAATATTTTAAAATGGGAAATTTAGGAAACCCTGACTTGGTGCCGAAGGCCACGTGTCCGTTATCACCAAAGTGGTCTTGGCTCGGGAGCTTGGGTACGATCGGGGAAGGTCAGCTATGAGCACCCCCTTTCGCCCGGTCCGAAGACCGGCCTCTACTAACCGTGATATCCGTTTTTGAAAACATTACATGCTCTTATTCCAATTATTAGCCTAGAATTACTATGTTATGCACGCAGCAAACAAGTATAGACTAGATTGCCTAATTTGGAAATAAACATTGCATATCCGTTCGTTTTGAAAACAGTTTCGGCATTTGCTACTCGCAAGTAGGCTAAAACACGGATTTCAATGAGTTCTTCCAACTCAAGCAATCCAACCTCCACCCACAGGCATTCAAACAGCTTATCTCACATAAGCACTTAGCCGCATGGTAAGCATACTGTCATGTTAACATTCACACGCATGCGATATGCTAAAGCATAAATACTTACATTGTACTCCGTGCCAAAAACAAGAAACTATTTAGCAAGCATGCATGTCCCTAGTTCATGTTAGATGGCTAATGCAACACAGGCGAAGATGCAATTTAGAGTAGGCTCGGCTAACCCTAAAGATGGCATGTGAAATGCACTTCATTCGATGCACAAAACACTCTTAATAAACTATGAAGAGGGCCTAAAAACAGAACTTTTTTGTATTGAACACTAAGCTTAAAAACAGCTTTAAGACAGGTAAAAATAAGATGCAAAAATGGGGAATAAAAGGCTAGTTTTGTTACCCTTGTAGACCTCTTCACAAATGTTGACTTTGTTACTTCCTTGAGCTCCAAACTAGTCAAGAACAGCAAGAACAACCTCTTGGGACCTCAGTAGCCAAGGGAAGGTGAAACACTAGGTGTTGATGAGCAATAGTAAGTCACAAACACCTAGTGTACAAATAAGAGGGAAGAAGAGAGATAGGATAGATTCAAAACTTCTAACCTAGAACCAGAGCTTCTTCTCTGTCTTTTCTCTCTAAAATGTCTAACTTTTGCTAACCCTTGAGCCAAGAGGAGGAAGAGTTATGTTATAGGCAACCAAACTTACAAGTTAAGCCACCAAGAAGCTCATCCCTCCATACACGTGTATGGAGGGGAAACAAATGCTATACAGCTGCTTCAAAATATCTCATAAAGCAACTGCACAGCAGTCGGCAGGGCAAAATTGTCATTTTGACAAAATTGACTGCCGACCGGCACAAAAGAGTGCTGACCGGCACAATATAGTGCCGATGGCAACACCAACCAGCCGGTGGCCTCTAGCTACTGCTGATGGTGTGTGGGGATGCCTCACAAGACATTCCCTGCCCCTCCAAGGCAAAACACAAGTGTTTGGTGCAAAACCAGACACAAAACGGTCAAGTTCGGGGGTCCTGAGGCAAGGCGCGTAGCCGAGAACTCCGGGAACTCCAAACGAACACGAACATGGATAATCACCAAGTGTTCAAGCGGTGACGTCCAAGTCTTGAGGACGGTCAAAAATGGGGTGTCTACAGTTGCCCCTCTTTGACAGAACTCAGAAGTCATAACAATGACGGGAGTGAATGTCAAAGCCCAGAGACGACCCATTTTTGACAAGGCCGAAGACTTGGACAAACATGCAAGACAAAACAAGGTATGCGCCCGAAGGCAGGGGCAAAATGCAAGATAATGCGAGAAGCCGAGCATAACTTATGATCATGCAAAGAAAGCTGTAATGAAGCACACATGCAACAGTTGTAAGCTAGCATATGCCAATCTACACTACAATGCAGAAAGGATGTGAGAGAATTATGCAATTCTCAAAACGTCTCACGCGGAGGATGCAATACCTGTGCGGCTCGTCCGGTTGCACCGGCCTCAAATGAACCTTACATACAATATCGTGCCTGAAAAGAAAGCAAACTTAACAGGTACAATATTGTTAGCAATACGCATGACAATGCGAAATGAATGCAAAATGATATGCAATATATACAAAGCTAAGTATAAACAATGCAAATGATAATGCAATGCAATTGAAACAATGCAAACTACATGCAAAGCAATTGAAGCATGATTCAATCGTGAGCGGTTCGAAACCACACAAATGTCAAGTAGATTGATGGAAGTAACAAGTCTGTCTACTATAGAAAAGGTGCCGTAACCTCAAACCAACATACCAGCGTGGAGTAGGCGCGATACACATGCAGAACTATGAGTAATGTAGACGGACACAAGGACAAGTATTGGGTGGATTGACATAAGTGGGGTGACGACCCGCTGAGGAAAGAACAATGATCCTAATGCCGGATGCAATATATTACACTACAATGCAATAGAAATGGATATGGCCTGTAGCCAAAACCGTATTTCGCTTAGGAAAGGTATGCACACATACAAGCCATGTCTAACACAGAAGAGGTGCCGCCACCCTCAAACCAAGTTCATCAAGGAATAGGCGCGTACACCTGCAGAACTGTGCTTCGACGTGAAAAGTAAGGGCACATACCAGACCAAGCTCAACAAGGAAAGGTGCAAGCCATAGATGGAAGATGATGCAGTGGATGCATGCAAGCTACAATGCAATATATTCAATATGTAATGGAATGGATATTTATAAAGGATGCATGACATATGCACTATATTACAATGGAATGCATGACATATGCATGGTTTTTTTTTGGATTTTTTGAAATGCATGACATATGCGAGATTTAGAATGATGCATGACATATGCAGTATTTACAATGATGCATGACAATGCAGTATGATGCAATGGCTGCGATTGCAGTTTTCCCTATTCTTACCAACAGGGCGATATACTAGGTTGGTTCAGTATCCAGAACTGAGGCGTAAACACGCCGCCTCAACCTATGGGGCTTCCATACAGATTTCAAGCCGAGGGTACACCCCCTGGGTATTTAAACCAGACTTTAGTCTCGGAAATCCCGAACCTTTGCGTTCTAGGCATAAGCCATTCGAACTCTAGTTTTCACCGTCCCCATCGGTCTCCTAGGAACTCACCGCAAACACAGACAGGTGGCTTTGCCAGACCACTGGAAGTCGTTCGGGCACGACAAACACCAAAGGAATTGCACCTTCAGAGAATTTAAGGTCTCCTAGACCGGGATGCAAAATGTATGCATGACAATGCATGTTTTCTTTTTTTGACATGCACATGATGCATGATGTTTTTGAAATGCGCGCCAACGCGCGACTTTTGGATGCATGACAATGCATGAATTTGAAATGCGCGGCAACGCACGGTTTTACAAATGCATGACAATGCATGAAGTGTGTGTGCTAAAGCAACGAAGGTCTTACACCTTCCGAGGATTTAAGGTCTCCTAGACCGCGCGTGTTTAAGGTCTCGCCAGACCCGTGGGGCAATGCATGAATTGAGAAGCGGTGCATAAGACAGTGCGATGTGTAGGATTGCGTGATAGAATGCATGCCAAATGCAATGAGATGCGCGAAACAACGCGATTGAGGTGCGCAAGGTAGCGCGACCGAGATGTGATGCACAAGATAGTGCGATGCGCAAGATAGCGCGATGCGATGCATGCCAAATGCAATGAGGTGTGCACCTTAATGCACCGAAGGTCTTGCACCTCCCGAGGATTTAAGGTCTCCTAGACCGTGCGTGTTTAAGGTCTCGCCAGACCGGTACGCAACAATTATACAACACTTTAAGTGAATGCGATGCAAGCGAGTAAACTCGAACCAAACTACATCTCATGCAGCGAGGGTTAAGAGAATTAAGCGATTCTCACGGCGCCTACGCGGAGAAGGCTAAAAGCGACTACCGAGAACACCCGGAGGCTCAAACACAACATCCTCAACAGATGCAGCGCAGGAGAGGAAAAAGCAAAGCAAAAAAGAAAACTCTCAGCGTAGTACATGCGAGAGGGGGAAAGACAAAAAGCCTCTCAGCGTAGTACACGCGAGAGAGGAAAGAGAATAGCCTCTCAGCGTAGTATACGCGAGAGAGGAAAGAGAAAAGCCTCTCAGCGTAGTACACGCGAGAGAGGAAAGACAAAAAGGCCTCTCAGCGTAGTACACGCGAGAGAGGAAAGGCAAAAAGCCTTCTCAGCGTAGTACACGCAAGAGAGGAGGAGTATGAGACAACGCACATGGGACACGCATGCCAATGCAAATGAGATACGCATGCCAATGCAAATGGGGCAAATGAGACATGCGTGCCTCAAAAGATGGAAAATGGAGTGCAATGAGGTACGCGTGCCTCAAAGGAGATGCAGAACAATACAAGTGTGACACGCATGCCGCACGAAAATGCAAAACGGCGCAAGTCGCAAGGGACGTCTGGAGACGGTAGCGATCACGCGCACTGACAATGTGATGGATGCGCGCGCTGCAGGGCAACTTTTGAATCTTGTAAAAGACAAAAGGATACAAAAGGATACAATCTTTGCTTGAACCTGAGTGCCACGTACAGAAGACACGGTCCGAGGTCAAAACGGAGGCCGGTTGAGCATCGGGGATGCACTTTCTTGCACTTTCTTGAACTATGAAGACCCAAAACTGCTCACATGGCCTAAACAAGGCTGTGGGAACACCACCGGCTGGAAGAGGAAGCCACTGGCTGGCCACCGGCTGCAAAATAACTCCACCGGCACAATATTGTGCCGACCGGCACAAAATAGTGCCGACCGGCCAAAAATGCCTGATCGGGGGCAGTTTTGACAATTTGCCTCGGGTTTTATAAAAATAGGGTTTCCAACCCTATTTCTTTACTTCTCCACCGCCGAAAACTCTTGCCCTCTCTCTCTAGAGCATTTTCTCTTCCTCTTTTCTTTGTTTTCTTCGCGTTTTACGTCCGTTTCGTCGTCGGATTCGCGATTTTCTTCGCGTTTCGGACATTTTCCACCGATTGAAATTCCGTTTCGGAGCATCCTTTGCTATTTCCACTTTTCGGGACTTGTTCCCCTTGATTTCCTCTTCATTTCCGTGCCTTTCCATCTTCCAGCCTTCCCGGCCATTTTCGGCCCGCTCGGGGTTGACTTTTTCGGTTGACTTTTCACATTCCTGCTCTTCCGGCCATTTTCTCACCGCCATTGCCATGGCTGACGATGTTTCACACGTCGGGACTCCCCCGGATCACGAGATGGATCCCGGGGTCGAGCTCCTCCCGTTGAGCGAGCGTCCCTTCGACCCGGCGACCTACCGCCCGGCGATCTACGTCCTACCTCCGGATGGTCTTCGCCATTTCCGCGGCTTTGACCGAGCGCTAGACCGGGAGCTTCTCCTGCGCGAGCCGGCCTCTCACCTATCCTTCGGCGCTTTCGAGGTAACATTTTTTTCTCCGTTTTACTTTCTGCAATGTAGAACTGTTAACTGCCATAGCTGAATCTGTTCTTTAACTGCTTAGCTCTGATATGTTGTGCACTGTAGCTGATCGCAATCATACTTGCAACTGATATCTGTTTAAGACGGACACATGCACCCACGTTGCACTAGCCTTAACCACCCAAACACACGGCACACACCGTACTTCACTACAAATCTACCGACACCCGGCACTTATTTGAATCTGAAAACATATTGTATGCTGTATTTAAACTGAACCACACAAAACACGCTGACGCATCATACGTTGTAGTTCACCTACTAGCACACTATAACCCGATACCTGCTTGAATCTAAAAAATGTGCACACATGCACCATATCTGTATGCTGATCCTCACAAACACACTGACACGTCACAGGCCGTAGTCCACCGTAGTACACTGAAACCTGATATCTGCTTGGATCTGAAAAATGTGCACACGTGCACCATGTTTACATTGCACTTACTCAAAACACGCTGACGCATCAAACACTGTAGTCCACCGTAGGCGCACCGGCACCCGGTATCTGTTTGAATCTGAAAAACTTGCACGCATGCTAGATTTGTATCGACTTTAACATGTTTCCTCAGAACTGTACATTTCATTTTGCTTCGCAACTATTTGTTTGAAAACAGGGAGACTCCCATACCATCCGCGGGTATGGGAACGTCGTGGCTCGGGATTGGTATTTGGAGCTTCTCGAGGCGGTTCGACGCATCGTAGACGAGGCGGGCTTTGGTTCCTTTTGCGGTGCGACCCGACTCCGCTTCGCGAGCCTCTTCTAGCATACTGGCGAGAGGTGGTGGGAGACCACCGATTCATTTCACTTATGTGCAGCCGGGGACATGACGATGATCCCTTACGATTTCTCGGTGCTCGCCGGATCGGTAGGGGTGATCCGATCCTTCGACACCGATATGGACGAGTGGACCGCCGCTCAGATCTATTTGCTTGGCGAGGCGGCACCTCTTGCTCGTCCAGGCTTTGTCCGCTACTCCTAGTTCGAGTGCGATTGAGTGCAACTGCGTTGGTGGCGGCGGCTCTGATGACCGAGGCGGCCGTAGAGCAGTACGTGCGTGGCTTTTTGATGTTTTTGCTTGGGACGACCCTCTTCGCCGACCGGGCGAACACAGTGCCCATCTGCCTTCTCAGCGCACTAGTGGATGTTCGGGACATCTTGCGTTTCGATTAGGGTGGTGCGGCTCTGGCTACCCTCTATGGCTATATGAGCTCAGTCTCTCTGGCGGGGGCGATTGCTTTCGAGGAGCTCTTGGCGAGCTTGGGAGAATGCGTCTTCTCCTCGCTTTACATTTACGCTCTATACTTTACGTATTACGCACTGCACACTTTGTACGCTTCACACGCAGTATCGTACACCTGCACACACATACTACCTTTTAATCGACTGCACACTGCTCACATTGTACATTCTGCAAAATATACTGCACAACACTCGGCTCTGCTATTTCTGCTTTACTCTGTATTCTACTTTATCTGATAAATGTACTGGTATTCACCTTGCAGTTGTGGGTTTATGCCTACTTCCCCAGATTGGAGCCAGTGCCGGAGACGGAGACTCCTCTAGTCGTTCCCTTCTCGCGCCGCTACGATGGGAGGTGCACTCGGCGGCCCCGCGACACATTCAGCTTTTTCCGCCGCTATTTCGACACCATCACTCCCGCAGAGGTATGTTTTACTTGCAGTTCATTTAAGCTTCGCTTTTCCACTGTATATTTGCAATACCAGTAGGTAACAAACTGTATTTCAATTTCAGATCACCTGGCAGCCTTGGGCTGCTCTGCCAGCGATGGTGCGGGATCGGTTTGCCGGCGCCGTCGAGACCTCGCGTTACCAGATTTTGCTGGAGGGCCCGGTCTGTCGGGCTTGGTACCTAGGTGAGCGCTTCTTGCGTCAGACCCTGGGGTTACCTGAGCAGATAGTCCCGATGCACCCTCCTGAGCATATGAGGGACACCGAGCGTTTCACCGCTAAGTAGATGGCGGACTACACCATCGGCTGGGAGGCGGGCAACCCAGGCGAGGCGATTACTCGAATGCGTCCGGACCTTCATCATGCGGCCTCTGGCGGTGGTCGCTGGTGAGAGAGAGACCTGCGCCGTGGCGGGCGGGAGTAGGAGGTGGAGCGCCGAGGAGGCTCGAGTCATGGCGGTGGAGTCCAGAGAGGACGGGAGGCTAGCTGGCCCGCTTTGCCTACTTCACTGTCTTTCCGGGGGTCGGATGGGGTGACCTATCAGATTCCCTTCGCCCCTCCGCCGGCTGATCACGAGTTTGTCGGTATCCCCGACTTGCCTCCGGTATGTACTACTGCATTTCTGTACAGTTATTTCATTTTAGTTTATTTGATATTCCACAGAATATTGATGCATCTGATTCCCTTGCAGGCGTCTTCTGAGTACACCCGGCAGTCATTGGAGATGAATGCCTCCATGGCGGGGATGTTGCAGCGGACCTTCGAGTTCTTAGCCTTTTACGGCCTTCCGGTATGTTCTCATAGCTTCAAACTATACACAAACTGCTTCACATAATCTGATGCATAACACAACACTGGACATCCAACCCTCACGGCACTTGATACACTGTATTCATACACTGCATTCTGTACTAATAAACTGCTCACGGCATTCATACTCTGTATTCATACACTGCATTCTGCACTGATAAACTGCTCACCAGATCAGAGACTATACTCGCCTGCTTGCGTGACCGGAGAACCGCTTCACATTCATTCTACTCAAAATTTTGCATTGATAAACTGCTTCATGTGTACTGATGCATTTGCCTTTTGTACTTTTCAGCCTCCCTTCCTGATTCCTCCAGCGGGTGGTGGCGCTCCATCTGGACCTTCCATTTCTACTCGGGATGGCAGGATATTCCCCGCACCAGAGGAGGGCGTACTTACGCCGGGAGCGACTCATGGCTCCAATTCGAGCAGCGAGTCTGAGGAGGGGGCGAAGTTATCCGAGGAGGAGGCCAGTGGCAGCTCGGGCTCGGACAGTGACACTTCTGGTGATGCTCCTGGACTTCTACCCAGGAAGAGAGCGAGGACAGATCCCCCGGCGCGAGGCCATTGATGATGCTGATGACCCAGACTTTTGCTGTTTCTTTTATTTCTTTTCTTGTACTTTTCTCTTTTGTTGGTAGATAGAGTACTTTGTACTGCCGCAAGCAGGTTTTTGTTCCCAAAACTATGTACTTGAAAGAGATGATATGAAATGGAACAAACTTTTTGTCTGAAAAAGTGTTACATTTGTATATATCTGCATATTTCATACTTTGCACTGCATTGCATCATATTACCCCTCAAATGTAAATGAAAATGATTTGTTGTCTGACAATTGAACACTTGCACTGTAATAATCAGATAACCAACCAACTAAACAGCAACACAACACATACGAACCCTCGCTCAAAATCGGATACCTGACCCATACTCTGGGGACTAATCTGCTGATTGATCTCAGACGCACCCGAACGCAAAGATTCGGCCCATTCGGCATACAACAAATTCTGAACCAACAACCCAATCTGACAAGACGGACCAGGAAAGCAGAAACAGTTATAGTTGAAACACATCCGGATGTCCCAAATCATCCCTTTCCTTCTCCTGCCTCACACGAATGTAGAGAATGGCACAGCATTCAGAGCACAAACGATCTTTTCGAAGTAAGGAAGGGTTTCACGACCGGGGTATCGAGCCTACCACAGGACACGGCGAGACAGACTCAAACAAAGAAACAAAGGCACACGACCTGACATAACGAGACATGCTCGGAAAAGACTCGAAGCCAAAAGCAAGACCGACAAATCAGAAGACACGACACACGGACGTGTTTACAAAGACCTCAGATCTCGAGGAGCAAGTTCCTCCGGGTATTATTCCCACCCTTTCCGATTTGCGATACTCACATCACTCGGCCCTCAAGCTCGGTTTTTCTCACAAAACCCTTCTCCTTACTTTTCTCTCAACTTACTCCTCTCTATTCTTTATTCTCTCATTTTTCAATCCCTCCCCAGGCATGGTTGTCGGGTAAATGAGAGGTTGCGGGTTCACGCCCGATACAGCTAGCTCGCAGCCACTTCTTCTGGTAGATAGGGTGCCTCTCGGGCAAGTGTGTTGACGGGGGAAAGATAGAAGACCAGACTCAATTGTGCCCCTAGTTCGTCACTTTGACCATTTTTTGTTTTCTAAAACAATTTTGATCAAAAATGAGAGTTGGATTAACACACTTATTCAATTTTTGAATTGAAAATCATGCAAGTTAGGCTGTGAGCACTGAAAATTCTCCTTTTTGGTTCCAAACATGGTCCAATTTTGAAAATGAAAGAGTTTTCGAGAAAATAAGTCAACCTCAGTGAAAATTTTCAAAAACTATTTCTGCAAACAATCAACGCTCAACAAGCGTAGAACTTACCCTCGAGATATGCAACCTCGGATCGGAGGCAATGGAAAATTGCCCCTGGCTTAAAGGGGGATAAGGCAACGGAAAGTTACCCCTGGTTTGGACGGTAACTCAGGGCGACTTATGGCAATGCATGGCAACGGAAAGTTGCCCCTTGTTTGGATGATGCCAAGGCATGTCGTAAGCCAGTCCTTGTTGATGACGATCGAACCCTTGGACGCGGAGGAGTCGAAGACGGTTTGAATCAATATGTGGACACAGTCAGCTGGAAGGTGTTGGTGGTTTGGACTTCAAGAGGAAGTTAATCACGTAATTCCAGGTTGCTGCAATCGAGACATTGGATTCGGAGGAGGCACAAGTGATCAAAACCATGACATGGACTGAGACGCTAGGGAAGCGTTGGGGGCTGGACTTCAGGATGAAGTTGCCTACGTATCCCAAACATGGGAATCAAGCCTTACGTAGTTCCGGTTAAGGTACACTCGGGTATTTTAACCTTCACTGTTTAGGCTCTAACTTTTGCCAAGGCGCCTGTTGCAGGTTTTCGACCTTGCGAGCTATGTTTTTTTTTTCATTCTTTTTCTTTTCTTTTGCATTTCTTTTGCTATATTTTTTCTCTTTTTTTTCTTCTTTTTGAATTTTTTCTTTTTTTTGCATTTTTGTATCTTTCTTTTGCTCTAACTTTTGCACAGGCCGCCCTTAGGGTTTTGGCCAAATGAGCCTCAAAAGGGTAAAAGTGTAGCAAGCCCATGCCAAGCGGTTTGAGATTGAAGCCTTCTGTGTCCGGAGAAGCTTGTTGTGTTGATTTGCATGCAAAGTCCATCACGGTTGCTTCTCGAGCTTTGCTTGGTGGGATCTGATCTCCCTGATCTGACTTTGATGCCTCTTGCTCGAGGGCTACCTCGAAATGGGCCACACAGGCGTTTCATGGTACTGAATGTTTTGAATAGATCCTAGGTTTGAAACAGATGAATTGAAACTTGAGGCAGGCGATCTGGGTCATACAATCTCAAGAGCGGTTCCACATCGGTCTTCGCAAGACTGCGCAAAATATTTTGTTTTTGAAAGTTTTTAAGAAAGCGACAAATCGCTCGCGTTGAAGATAGTATGGAACCAGTCTGGATCGGACCAAGATCCTTCTCAGTACTCACGCCGACAAGCATGATTTCATTCATTAAAAGCTTAGCACGCCTCTCTTTCTCTCAAAATGATCAAAGTTTTACAAAACCCGAGGAATTACTTCCTCTTCGTTTTCATCACCGCAGTGTTTGAAAATGGTTTTATGGAAAGCTCAGGTCATCATAACGATGTTCAAGGCACAAGAGAACAGGCGGTATGCACTGTCGTTCCATTCACATCTTCCGGCACGGCTAACTCAAATAGCAACGGATACGGCACATGATAGCCGCAGCTGTTTCATTCAGATTTGGTGGTATAACCGGCTTCTCGGCAGAAACAGACTCAAAAGCAAAAACAACTGTTTATAAGACAAAACGGTGTTTGAGGCAACAACCCCGCAATCACCTGGTATACTATACAAGAGGGACTGACTCATTACAACAAGACAGACCTTGTAAGCAAAAAGACTGACTCAGTACAGAGAGACAGACTCAAAACAAAACAAAACAAAGACTGACTCGACACCCAAGTCAGAATTTACAAAACTAGCATTGGTCGATGCTCAAAAATGCGTGCCAAACGCTACACCCAAAAATGTACCAGACACTGCCTGCAGGCGGTTCACCTTTTAATCACACACTCGCGGTATCTGTGTTCTCGGTATCTGTGTCCTCAAAATCCAAGAATTCTGTAGTGACTGATTTGGCCGAGGTAGGCGGGAGGATAACCTTGTTGTCAATCAAATCCTCAGACCTCATGGAGGCGGAAGCAATTATCGATTAGGGGTGGCGGTCTGGCGATGGTACGCCAAAGATCTTGAGTGGCATCATGGGTTGCTGGAAGGGGTTTGGGGAGCGGCCTAGGATCGAGAGGTGTAAGATGCCCCTTTTTGGCCAAGATCAGGAGTGCCCTAGACAAAGGCATGTAGAGGGGATGGAAGACCCTGCGCCCTCGGGGCAGGTACTTCGGAGCCTGAGCACTCTTGCTAGATGCACTAGCAAATGGATCGGCGGGCGCGGCCTTGGATTTCTGATCCTTCCCGGATGCGAGGTTGGGAGCGAGAAGAACTGTTTTGGCATGACGGGGCCTATCCCGGTTCTCCGATTGACTGGAACTGCCCTCAGGCGGGGTGGGGAAAGCGTCTTTCATAGCTTTTGTCACAACTGCAGATACCTGTTGCTTGTTCATTCCCCCGGCTTTCAAAGCCTTGACTGCCCACAACAGCTGTTCGATAGGGTCGGCATCTGCCTTCATCTTATCTTTACTTCTGGTCTCGGCCTGGTTGAGGGTTTGGGTGGATATTGGTGCATCATTGCCATGGTTGGAGGCCATCTCTGGTTGACTCAGTTCAATCACAATTCGCCCCAACAGCGGGGGCTCCTGAGGTACAAAGCTCCCGGCATATGGTGCGACTGGCGGTGAAGCAGACATCCCATAGGTGAGATCCGCCACGGATCTTTGGAGATCACCTATCATTCCCATTAGTTCAAATGTAGTAGGCTCGCGAGCCTGATATAGTTGAGGGATCCAAATTGGATGTGCGGCAGGCGACCTGGGTGGATGCGGCATGTCAACAGTAGTCTCATCCTGTGGGGTAATTCCTTGATCCAACGCGGCCGCCATGACCACAATCTCTTCTGAATTCTGCGTCATACTGAGACACTAGCTATCCTGGATCAACCCTCTGAATCTCTGAACTGAAACGGAAAACAAGCAGTATTTCAGCCCCAAACAGATCAAACACGGATGTAGCCGGACAACTGCACTCTACTACTGAACACTGTTCCCCAGAATCACTATTCAAAACTGAACTGACACCCGCAGACACAGCTGATTCTCAACAACACTGATACTGGTGCCCTCAGGCCGGATACCCAAACTTGCAAACTGATATATGCGTTCCCTGCAGAGATACACTCTAAAAGCACATAGCAAGTAAGAGAGAGCCAAAACACCCCTATGTTGGGGTAGGGTTTCCCTGTCCTATTTTGTCAGGAGCTAGGGTTTCACTACGCACACAGCGGTTTCAAACAACCTATATCGGGTGAGCAACCTGTCCTAGTTTGGAATGGCCACTATGGATCCGAATATGCACTAGGTCGAATGGTCAAAAAGGGTGCCCCGGTAAAATCGGGGTTTGTGTTCCCATCTTGGCGAGAGCCGTGTAACGTCGACCTTATGGACATGCCTTGACAAGACAAGCCTCCAAGAACCGCTCAGGAATAGCAGATGGCCAACACGGTGTCCTAGGTGCACCAATGCACATGCAATGCAAAGAAACACATAAGTGTAGTCAAAACAGGATATCACGAGTTCGAGTCAAGCTCTCTAAACTCCCCAGCAGAGTCGCCAGAAACTGTAGACGCGCCCGTGGGCTTCACTCTACAATTCGGACTCCTTTTTGTGTGTTACGGTTCTAAATCTGAACCAAAGAGTCCAACTCTGGCAAATCGTTTGAGAAAACAGATTTTTGAAAAGTAGTGCCAAACATGGACTGCTTTGCCAGATTACAGAGTCACCACCTAAATATTTTAAAATGGGAAATTTAGGAAACCCTGACTCGGTGCCGAAGGCCACGTGTCCGTCATCACCAAAGTGGTCTTGGCTCGGGAGCTTGGGTACGATCGGGGAAGGTCAGCTATGAGCACCCCCTTTCGCCCGGTCCGAAGACCGGCCTCTACTAACCGTGATATCCGTTTTTGAAAACATTACATGCTCTTATTCCAATTATTAGCCTAGAATTACTATGTTATGCGCGCAGCAAACAAGTATAGACTAGATTGCCTAATTTGGAAATAAACATTGCATATCCGTTCGTTTTGAAAACAGTTTCGGCATTTGCTACTCGCAAGTAGGCTAAAACACGGATTTCAATGAGTTCTTCCAACTCAAGCAATCCAACCTCCACCCACAGGCATTCAAACAGTTTACCTCACATAAGCACTTAGCCGCATGGTAAGCATACTGTCATGTTAACATTCACACGCATGCGATATGCTAAAGCATAAATACTTACATCGTACTCCGTGCCAAAAACAAGAAACTATTTAGCAAGCATGCATGTCCCTAGTTCATGTTAGATGGCTAATGCAACACAGGCGAAGATGCAATTTAGAGTAGGCTCGGCTAACCCTAAAGATGGCATGTGAAATGCACTTTATTCGATGCACGTATTCAATTTGGAATTGAAAATACAATGCAGTTTGTATGATGTACCGAGCCCGATGCATGTCAACAAATGCATGGATGCACGCATGCATTGCATAAGGTATGTTAAAATAAACGTGCCCTAATACTAACCATTAAAAGCAGGTAAGTAAAAGGTAAGAAAGAAGTGGGGGTTGGAAGACATGCACACCACTCACCCACACTTATTACAAATTTGCCCTCGCTCGGAGGGACCGAATAAATATTACAGATAATTAACTACGCAAGCTAACTAAATATTACAAATTAATTAAATTAACAAATTAATTAATCTGAGGAAAAATAGTAAACTGCCTCGGGGCGGGGGCTCAATGCACGTGCGCTCGGATTTCGCTCGGAATTGCACTGTCATGCCTAGATTGCCTCTGTTTTCCCTGCTTTGCACCTCGAGATCGCGAGTCTCAGGCGCTTCCTTGGATGCTGGGGATCACCACCGGCTAAACAGAATACCCACCGGCTGCTATATGTGGCCACCGGCACAAAATGAACTCATCGGCTATCAATAGACTGCCGGTCGGCACTAAATACTGCCGGCCGGCACTGAATGTCTACAGAACCTGCAACTCACAGCAGCAGAGGGCAAAAACTTGCATGGCAATGTAATTCCAACAATGTATACACCAACCATGCCCCTTATCATATTTGTGACTCAAAGGGACATGTGCCTCGATTCTCGGGCCACCAATCACGCATTCCCATGCATGATGGCCTAAGGAACCAAATGTGCACTTTCAATTTCAAATGCATGCAAACCATATAAACAAACAAGGGTGCCGAACCTCTATCATGTTTATCTCAAGAGGCCTAGCATGCATGTGAATGCAATGAAATCCTAAGCATGTTGGCTAGCATGCAATATGGACAAGGCAAGGCGCTTATGTAAGCATACAAGCAAACATGTAAGGCAAGCATGCAAACCAAATAAAAGGTGGACTTAAACATGATCTAGGCAACTCTAACTAGGCCTAAAATCAGTAGCCAAAATGCTAAGTGTGAGAGCTAAACACACATGCACATGTACACATGTTAAGGCACACAACTTAGGCATTAAACGAACCACTCTCGAGCACACTTGAAAGGAGATAACATAGATGATTAGCATGCAACATGAGCTCTAAAATCATGTCAAAGTGTGGTGCTAAACCAACTCAAGATAGGCCAAACAAAGTATGCAAATGGTCCGAGGCTCAAAGCAAGTCAATGAGGCATTGAACTATTCTTATGCAAGACAATTATGGCATGCATTAAACAACTAAAAACAGGTTTTTAGCATGTTAAAACAAAGCCAAAAGGCTACTTAGATGGCATCTAAGAGGCTTGAAACCAAAGGCATGCACAATGACCAAAACATGGAGCATTCGATACATGCTTTTAAAGCATTAAAGAGGCAACTAAGGCAAGCATACAAGCACACCAAAGGGACTGAAATGACATGCTAGATGATTCCAAACCATCAAAATAAAGTAAGCAACACATGCTACACATGCACGCTCAAAGGCTAGCAAGCCTAAAATGCAAAGGGCTATATAATGCATGCCAAGATCAACCCAAATGACTATGGACAGAGCTAAAACATGTCAAAATAAAAACAAAACATTCACAAATCTAAGCCTAAAGCATGCTCAAATTAGGGCTAACAACCTAAGGTATGTTAAGGCAATACAAGGCATTACATGGCAACAATGCTAAGCATGCATAAGGGACCAAAACCAACACATAGCAATGTTAAATCATGATATCCTAAGCATGAATAACTGTCCATACATGCTCAACACACACTCAAGCACAATGCTCCCTAAAGAGGCAAAACTTGTCTTTTTCAAGGACAACAAGGAGAGGGGGTGGCCCCCTCCTTCTTGGGACTTCAAGGCATCATCTTCACCACTGAAATCCCTCAAGATTTCAGTGGTGAAGACACCCCAACACCAAAATCCCGGAGCTCTCACAAAATAGCACAAAATGAGCCCTTTTCAAGGCCTAAGGGTGGCTAAACCTACCCAAAGCACAAAACACTCTTAATAAACTATCAAGAGGGCCTAAAAATAGAACTTTTTTGTATTGAACACTAAGCTTAAAAACAGCTTTAAGACAGGTAAAAATAAGATGCAAAAATGGGGAATAAAAGGCTAGTTTTGTTACCCTTGTAGACCTCTTCACAAATGTTGACTTTGTTACTTCCTTGAGCTCCAAACCAGTCAAGAACAGCAAGAACAACCTCTTGGGACCTCAGTAGCCAAGGGAAGGTGAAACACTAGGTGTTGATGAGCAATAGTAAGTCACAAACACCTAGTGTACAAATAAGAGGGAAGAAGAGAGATAGGATAGATTCAAAACTTCTAACCTAGAACCAGAGCTTCTTCTTTGTCTTTTCTCTCTAAAATGTCTAACTTTTGCTAACCCTTGAGCCAAGAGGAGGAAAAGTTATGTTATAGGGCAAAATTGTCTAACTGCACAGTAGTCGGCAGGGCAAAATTGTCATTTTGACAAAATTGACTGCCGACCGGCACAAAAGAGTGCCGATGGCAACACCAACCAGCCGGTGGCCTCTAGCCACTACCAGTGGTGTGTGGGAATGCCTCACAAGACATTCCCTGCCCCTCCAAGGCAAAACACAAGTGTTTGGTGCAAAACCAGACACAAAACGGTCAAGTTCAGGGGTCCTGAGGCAAGGCGCGTAGCCGAGAACTCCGGGAACTCCAAACGAACACGAACATGGATAATCACCAAGTGTTCAAGCGGTGACGTCCAAGTCTTGAGGACGGTAAAAAATGGGGTGTCTACACATTTGCATTGGTGCTTTAAGTCACTGTGTTTTCCATTTGCTATTCCTGGACGGCTTGCCAGAGGCTTGCCTAAAAGCTTGCTAAAAGGCTGGCTGGTCGTGGGCTCTGCCATGTTGGAAACACAACCCTTGCATCTAGATTATTATTGTACCGCTTGATCCTCCTTTCACTTCTCGGTGTTAGGTGTGAGAGGTGTATTGGGTAATCTTGCTAAGGCTTTCACCAATTGACCTACTGCATATAGTAAAGCCTTAGTGATTGTTCCAAACTAGGACAGGATGCTCACCTGCATATAGAATTGTGTGAAACTACTTGCTTGAAATAGTAAAACCCTAGATCATGTCAAATCTAGGACAGGGTAACCCTACCCCCTCATAAGGGTGTTTTGGTTGTCTTTAACTGGTATGTGCTTTACGGTGGAACTATACAGGAAAGTTCATATCAATGGCACAGTTGGTATCTATTTTGGGGCAGAATTCAGTAGGGAGTACAGTCTTTCAGCAGTGATTATATCCATTATGTTGAAAATTGGGGCTGAGGTGCTGTCTATTTTCTCTTTTGCGAGGTAGTCCTAGAACCATAGCATCAGAAGGCTCTGATATCCCCTGGGTATTCTGGACTCATGTTGATAGACTTTGTTAGGTTGGAGATCTAGTTCAGGGGCAACTAGTGTTTGTTTCACTGTCATCGGCAGCAAGGCGAAGAAGGGCAAGACATGGTTCACCAATTCCACTATTCTGGCATTTACCAGTTAGATCATCTACCCCTATCATGGCTTAACCTTCAACAAATCTGGAGACATTACTAATTCATCTTCAGTAGTCAGTCGACTCGCTCCAACATGACATGGCCTGCTAAGCTGAGGTCACGAATAGGTTGCAACAATAACAACAGCAGCTGGCTGCGGCTTCTGCTTTACATACACCTAACGTGGCTACTCCTATGCCTGGTACCATTGTCAATATTACTGCTCAGGATCCACTGATTAAGGGTGTTCCTATTCCTTCCATCCAAACAGATTCAATCCCAGTTCAGGTGTCTAGAGTTCCAGCTCACCAGACTGAGGCACCTTTTGGGTTCAAGTTCGACCCCAACCCTGCTCAAAGTCAATAAACTTGAGAAACTGTTCAAGAAGGCGCAGGGGGTTAACTCTATTCAAGATGCTATATATTGACTGCATCTGCACTTTTTCTCTAATATTCTGTGACCAATGGGTTTGACCAGGCTTCAGAAGTTGTCGCAATTTGGTTGAACCATGTCTGGTATAGCTGCCACCTGCTGTGCTAATTTGGAGGACTCTGTGAAACATAGTTGGAAGGAGGTGGCGGAATCTTTCATTGCCCAATATTCTTACAACACATAGATCGAGGTCACAATTCGTGATCTTGAGGCAATGCGTCAGGAACTGAAGGAAGCCTTTTCAAAATTTGTTACTCGATGGAGGGCAAAGGCGACTCTGATGAAAACAGGCCTCCAGAGAAAGACCAAGTCCATATCATTGTTAGAAATCTACGTGAAAGGCTATTACAGAAAATGATAGTCCTCCCATTATTTAAATTTAAGGACCTCCATGAAATTGGGGTTCAAATCGAGGATGCCATCAGACAAGAGATCATTGTGGAAGATAATGAGCCTTTGAGGAAGAATGATATTCGCAGTTCCAATGCTACTACCAATGGTAGCACAGTTGTGAAATGCTCAGAAGTAAACACTGTCACCAGTCCCATCAAAACCCTTTTGTTGATAATAGCCTAAAACCAACCACTTTAACTTGGCCTCAAGCCTGAAATTTCCATCCTCTTTACATGGCACTCTCTTAAGCTTTGAAAATGCTACTAGAAAAATGGCACCTAGAGCTCCTAGAACCCCGACCCCTTCCAAATTCTCTACTACCAAGATATGATCTCGCTAAACATTGTGCTTATCATCAACAACACGATCATGATACAAATCGTTACATCCACCTCCATTATAAGATTCATGATCTTATTGACGAAGAGAACATAGCTCCACCAAAAAGACCTCAGGCCATCACTAACCCATTACCTTCACACCTCAACCTAATCCATACACTACCATCCACCTACAACCCCAGCATATACATCACCCCAGCTTGTTTACCCAAGCCTGAGGTGTTCATTTCAGAAAGCATCGACTTGTATATGATGGATGCACTTGAACCCCAATCATCTCAAACCCATAAACCCACTACTTCTGAGCTAAGGAGCATGACTGAAGATCTTCATAGAACTGTGGCAGATTTAGCCTTTGAGATCTTGGCTCCATCATCGATTACATCACATGCCAGAAATTTTATGTTAAAAATTTCTCCAATATTGGGGCGAGCTGCAGTTAGAAAGGGCCAACCCAAAGCTATCTCAAGTTTAGGTGAAGACAGGTCAATAACAAATGGGTCTCGCTCTGATATAGCCACCCAATCCCTTAGCAAAGCTTAAGCAAGTGGCAAGAACAAGGCTAGGGCAAGTATTGATCCCTATGCATATCTTTAGTGGGCTATTGAGGTTTTGAAGATCAAAGGGTTGAACAAATAGCAAATGCTTGTAATTGTTGCAAAAATAGTAGATGATGCTTTTGCCGCTCAAGTTAGAAGCATTTTGAATCAGGGAGTAAGCCAGGCAACACCTGCCAACCCCCCTGTCAAGACTAGTAATCACACCTTCAATCCCCTTTATATGACCTTATTTAAAGCTCTCCAAATCCTCTTAAGACAAGGCCATCTCAAACCCCTTGACGCTTGGCCTCTCCTTGATTGCCTTCCAGCCAAACATGATACTGCCAAGTATTGCGCCTTCCATTACCACCCTGGCCATGACACTAACCATTGTTTTCACCTTCGCCATGAAGTACAAGATCTGATTGATAACAAGGTCATTGCATCACTGGGTCCTACAAAGTCTATCGATGCTGGATCAATGAACTTAGGGGGATAATGCGACTGGTTCTATGATCGGGAATGAACCACCTGCTGATGGCACTCATTTTACTCCGAGCATGGTGGGTGGCACGCATTAGAGTTTAGCAATTTGAAAATGTTGTTTGTTACTTTCTGAACTGGGTGTTGAGTCGTGTTAAGTTAGTCTTGTTGTGTCAGAGTTTGGTGATGTCGGGGGTGTTAACTCAGACATCACTATCTTGTTTTGTTTGTCTTTTAACTCTTTCTTTTGAGTTTGTTTCTATCATTGAGCTAGTTGAGCTAGAAGATTTAAATGAAAGGGTTGTAATTTTTACCCACTTCTATGTGCCTTTAAATCATTGCATTGACCAAAGCTTTTCAAAACTGATTCCAAAATTGTGGAGAAAACAAAAATTGAGGAATTCCTCAAGATTTGCAAAATTTGATCGACTGAGAGGAAGGGAGGCGTGCTAAAGCCCTTAATGAATGAAATCATGTTTGTTAATGTGAGTACTGAGGAGGATCCTGGCTTGGTCCAGATTGGTTCTACATTGTCTTTAGAGGAGCACAAGCCACTGGTCGTTTTACTAAAAGATTTCAAAAACATTGTTGTGTGGTCCCATGAAGACATGCCTAGAATTGATCTCGAGAATGTACATCATAGGATCACTCTAGGCCTCAAGACACAACCCCTTTGCTTTCAAACCTGAACTTGGATTTAGAATGATCAACGATCAACCAAAATATGAGGCTTGCATGGTCGGATTGGAAGCAACCCTTGAACTAGGGGCAAGAAGGTTAGATGTGATTAAAGGAAGCTTGCATAGCTGGATGAGAAGTACCCCTTGAACTAAGGGCAAAAAAGGTCAGATATGCTTAAAGATTCAAAACTGGGTCATTGCTCAAACCAATGGAGACGCGTAAGAAAGCCAAATCCCATAATTGGAGAGAAGAAAATTTTTGTTGAGGGACAATCGAGTTCCTATCCACGACACTAGGGGCAAATTTAGACCTAATTGGATGGGCTCTTACATCATTAGGACTATTTAGTCAGGGATAAGAGCCATTCTCGTGGATTTAGATGGCTTAGAGATCCTACGGCCAATCAACATGGATAAGTTAAACTTTTCTATCCTTGAGAGGCTCGCTGGACCGAAAACCCGGAAGGACGACCCAGGAAAAAGTTAGGGCAAGAAAAAAAAAGAAAAGAACAAAAATGAAAAAATGGAAACAAAGAAAAAAGAAAAGAAAAAGAAGAAGAAAGAAAAATGAAAAGGTAAAAATAGAGCTCGCAGGGTTGAAAATCCAAAAGGGCAGCCTTGGCAAAAGTTAGAGCGCAAAAGGAGAGAGTTAATACTCAAGCTCACCTTAACCCTGGAACTACGTAAGGCCTGATTCCCATCTTTGGGATACGTAGGCAACTTCATTCTGAAGTTTGACGCCAACCATTTTCTGTCTGTTTGTCTCATCTATGTTGATTGGCTTATCCTTGTTTAACTCGGCTATCCTATCCATGTCCAATTGGCTCATCTTCATTCAAAATCGGGTGTCCTATTCCGTTAAAGGATTCAGCTACAAGGCAAATCAAGTTCGAATTGGAGGTTGTGCATCTCAAGAGTTAATTCCATGTTGGTCAGGTAGTGGCCATTTGCAAAAACAGTTTTTGAGGATTTTTCATGAAGTTCACTAATTTTCTCAGAAATTATTCCTTTTTTCCAAAACTGGACCATTTCTTGGAACCAAAAAAAAGGAAAATTTTCAGTGCTCACAGCTTAACTTGCATAATTTCAAAACAAAAAGTCAAACAAGCATATTAATCTAA
Organism: Camellia lanceoleosa; assembly: GCA_025200525.1. Taxonomy (NCBI): domain Eukaryota; kingdom Viridiplantae; phylum Streptophyta; class Magnoliopsida; order Ericales; family Theaceae; genus Camellia; species Camellia lanceoleosa. The sequence goes on from CM045763.1 coordinate 159,816,369, forward strand.
ACTCTCATGTTTGTGGAAATTGTTTTAGCAGAAAGCCAAAAATAGAAATGCAATCAAAGTGATGAACTAGGGGTACAGTCGAGTCAAATTTTCTATCTTTCCCCTATTATCAACGCACTCGCAAGGAAGAGCACAACTGAAGCTAGCCACAGGTGCCAAAAACTCTCTCATCCTCTAAGTAGTGAGGTATCGAACAAAGTGCGAAGCATGAACTAGAAATACAGATGGATATTCAACCCCCTTTATAAGGTCCACAACTTCCAGCTTATCTATCAACCACACTTGGGAAGGGAGAAAAAATAAGAGAGATTAAAGAATAGAGAGATATGCGTTGAGAGAAAAAGTGAGGAAAGGGCTTTTAGGAGGAATAGAGTTTGAGGGCCAAAGTGATATGAGAGCCATAGATAAGAAAGAGTGGCAAACAATACCTGGAGAAGTAGGCTCCCCATGAATCGAGAGGTCTCCCGCCATTGGAAAACATCCAAGTGTTGTGTTTGTGGTTTTTGTTTGTTTTAAGTCTTGTTTTTAGTTGTTTTGATATCAATGAGTAGATGTGTTTAGATTGTTTTTACTTTGTTTTTCCTTTGATAAGTTGCGTTGTGTACTGTGATCAGTCATAGGCTCAATACTCAATTAAAAACTCATTCTCAGTTCCAATTTCAAAAAATAAATCGTTTTGTGCTCAGAGTGCCATGCTATTCTCAACATGATCTGCAAAACAGGATTCATTCTTTCATAAAACTGCATGGTCCAAACTCGATCAAAAGAGAGAGCAATAGAACAAGGACCTATCTGAAGCTACATAGGTTCCAGACTACAAAACAAAAGAGCGAGAGAGAAAATTGGAGCATCTAAGTTTGTTTTAACTTCAACAATTTCGAGATTGCATTAGGATGCACCTCAAGCACCTTTAAAGTCAAAATGGCGATCAAAGTGCTCTCCTTAAACACCATTCCTGCCAGAGGCATTTTGGTCAGTGTTTGCAATGAGTTCTTAGGAGACCAACTGCGACGATGGCAACTAAAGTTCGAATGGTGATGCCTAGAACACAAAGGTTTGGAATTTTCGAGACTAAATCTGGTTTAAATACCCATGGGTGTATCCTCGACTTGAAATCTGTATAGTAGCCCCATAGGTTGAGGTAGTGTGTATGAGCCTCAATTTTGGATACTGAACCAACCTAGTCTATCACCTCATTGGAGAATAGGGAAAGTTGTAAGTATGATCAGGGAAAAAAGTGGCATTCGTGGCTTCTACATGCAGATGTTACCCCATGCCAGTATTTGAGGACCTTCGAACTGTGAGTTGAAGGTAAGAGTTCAAAGAACTCAAGAGGGAGATTCCCATCAGAGTAGAGCGGTTCATCGCCACTCACCCTATGAGGTGCTTTTTAAAGCGCCGCTTTGTTTATCGCATTTCTAAGCATCATCAACTACATTGCTTGCCACACATATCATATCATCTACCGTACTTATTGCATTTATTTGCATCATGCGTTATCTTGTATCATTTACCCTTTTACACTGAACAGCATTTAGGATCATTGTCCCCCGGGGCTTTTCTTAGAACTCGTGGGACGCATTCCTGAGCGGCTTTTAGTATCTCAAGGTGTGTGGAAGCACAACCCTGGGTGGTTTTCCTCTTCTCATGATTTCAGCGTGATTAGAGTATCTCAGGGCGTGAAGAAGCAAGACCCTAGGCGGTTTTCCTCTTCTCACGATTTCAATGTGATTAGAGTATCTCTCGGCATACTAAGCACAACCTCGGTGGTTTTCCTCTTCTCATGATTTCAGGTGATTAGAGTATCTCACGGCTTGTAAAGCATGACCCAGGAGATTTTCCTCTTCTCGCGATTTCAGCAGGATTAGAGTATCACAGGTATGTGGAAGCACGACCGGGCGGTTTCTCTTCTTATGATTTCAGTGGTTTGAGTGTTCCCTTTCTCGCATGATTTTAGTGTGTTTGGAATTTATCTTAGGTCGTAGAACGTGACCTGAGCGATTTTCTCGTGACTTTTTCTCACAATTTCAAGAGGTTAGAGTGTTCTCAAGCGGTTAGAGTATCTCAGACACATGAGATGCAACCCCGAGCGGTAGGACCTCTTCTCACAATTTCAGCATGGTTAGAGTGTTCTCGAGTGGTTAAAGTATCTCAGGACGCATGAGACACAACCTTGAGCGATAGGACCTTTTCTCACGATTTCAACGTGGTTTGAGTGTTCCATTTCTTACACGATTTCAGCTTGTTTGGGATTTGTTCATCTTCCTTTCACAATTCCAACGTGGTTGGAGTATGTCAGCCTATTCATCTACTACATTATCCATCGCATTCATTACATCATACCAATTTATTGCCTGTATCCTTTCTATGTTAAGCCTAGTTTGGCATGTGCTCATACATTTTCCTCATTAAAACATGATTCTGTCATGTGTAAGTACCCATGCTACGCTGAGGCCAATATTGAGAGTGTTAGCCCCTTTTTTGTGTTAGACGTGGTCTGTTTTGTGTCCATGCCCTTTCTAGGTAAGACGTGGTTCGGCTTGCACCCCTTATTCACCTTATCCATTGCATTCATTGCATTGTACTTTGTCTTGTTACATTCAGCATTTAGGATAATTATCTTTCCCCTAGCAGATCATTCCTCACTTATATCACACCACCCAATTACTTGTACCCTTTCTACGAAGGACATAGTTCTGCATGTGCCCGCATCCCTTTCACGTTAAAACACGGTTCTATTATGTGTAAGCATCCATGTTGCACTGAGGCCAGTATTGGGGATATAGGCACCTTGCCTGTGTTAGGTGTCATTTGGCTGTGCCACTTCTTTTCTATAGAAAACGTAGTTTGATTTTGCATCCCCACTTGTTTATGGTATTCGTGTGTTTTGCACAACTTGTGTTTTGATTATTTCGTTACATTGTGTATCATTTTGCATTTTTCCCCTGAACTATGCTAGTTTGATTCCTGGCGAAGGGATATGTAGGCAACTTTAGAGTTCAACCAATTTACTTTTATGTCTTGATTGCTTACCCAAGTCTAACGGCCTTGTCCAAATGGGTTGTCTCCGGACTTTGACATTCACTCACGTCATTTCATGACACCCCATTTTTTACTACACTTAACACTTGGATGCCTCAGATTGACCACCCAATGATAAATTTATACATTGTACAAACGCTCAATTTCCTTAGTAGGAAGCCTCGGTTTTGAGTCTCAAAAGCCTAAAAACCTTGCACCACTTTTTAACCAAAACAGAATTTTTCCAAGCCTGACCACTCAAAGGCCTGCAAGCCAACTAGTGGTCGGCTGGCCAGAAATTAGTGGCCGGCCGCCCCCCACTTGGTCGGCCAGCTAGGTGTTCCGATAGAACATATATTTGTTGCCAGTTGTCCCCCATGTGTATGCACTGCACCAGTTGGCTCAATACAGATATTTCTGAGATATCAACCAGCTGTTCTATATATAAAGGGCCATACCTTATGTTTTGAGGTTAGAAAAAGATTCAAGAGCTCAAATTCTGAAAATCTCTCTCTCTCTTGCAACCTATATATACCTTACCTATACTCCCTAAACAAAATTTTTAAGGCTCCTTCATGTGGTTCTTGAGCTTAAATTTCAGTACTTGAGGGTGAGAATTTGTTGATTTGTGAATCAAAGTGTTACTCCTCTTCAAGAGGTATAACTTCTTGCTTCTTTACACTACTTCTTCCCTATCTTTACTTGTTTTTTTTTTACACTATTTTTCCACTATTTTTATGGACTAAAACTTGTGTCTTAAGGCTATCCATGGTAGAGGGGTTAACCATCCTTCTTTGAAGCTTATTTTCCAAGCTTTTGCCCTTGTGTTTACTATCTATTTTCTAGCTTTTTACCATTGTTTTTCAAAGTTTTCAGAGGCAAAAAAAGTGGTTTTGAGGTTCAAAAAGTAGAGGGGTTAGCCACTCCTCCTTAGACTTGCTTACTAGTTTCATTTCTCCATTATTATGGTTCACTTTTTTCTAGCTTTTTCATGATAATTTCAGCACTGTGTTAGCTATTTTTGGGACTGTTTCACGGTATTTATTTCATTTATGCTTTATATAGTATGCTTGTAGTGTAGTGGTCCTCATAGGTTTGGTGGTTTAGGCATTAGACACCAACCTATTTGAGTTGATAGCATTTATTTCATGTTTTCCATACTTATGTTCACACTTGCATAATCATCTCTGCACTCTCCCTCCTTTCTTGGCTTTTTATTGTTTAAGAGTTGTTTCAAACGAGTGTTGTTTAAGCTTGAGAAAGAGACCCTTCCATGCTTAATAGTTTAATCTCTTGAGGTTCATTGCCAAGGTTTTACATCTCTCTCATGCCAAAACACCTTCTTGTTTGACACTTCTCTCCATTTAGTCGACTTAATTCTCATTTTGGACTAAAATGACTAAAGAATGGAAATGTAATTAAAAGTGTCTAATAAAATTGGACTAATGTGGTACAAGATAATAAAATCAAGTTGGGTTCAATCGAACGTTAATTGAACCCATTGAGTTTTGAGCCATTTCATACTCTCTTGTGATGATAATGGTTCAAAAATCAATGTCAACCACTTCCCTTGATCAATTCCATGATAGGGAGGGGATTTTGTTGGTCTTTTAGTTTCACTTATTGAGCCTTTGTCCAATCGAGTCATGGATCATCATATAATAACCTTGCAACCATCGATGATTTGTGAATCGATTTTACCCTCCTTTGATCAATTTCATGATAGGTAGAGACAAAAAGGATAAACATCCCATGGAAACACTCTGCTTCTACTGTTTCTTTTTCACCGCAGAAGGTAGAGCCCAAAAATAGTGGCCAGCAGGCCACCTAACCATCCAGCCGACCACTTTCCTTGGCCGGCCGGCCACCTCTTTTCAGCCAAACAGTGTCTTTTTTTCTTGGAAAACAGAGCAGAGGCTAGGGAAAAAACAAATAAACTTTCTAATTGCGAAACAGAACAGTCCTAGCAACAAAACAGAGGAGTTTTTTGGGTGAAAATCCTTGTTCATGCATAGTCCATTCGAAACTTGTAATAGCTAGCTCATTAATTAGTTAGTTTAATTCTAACTTGTAATAATTAGTTAACATAGTTCATTTTGGTGTTGTAATAGCTACTTAATTAGGACATTCATTCGGACCCTCCTGTGCGAGGGAAAATATGTAATAATGTGTGTATGTCTGCCAACCCCCACTTCTTTCTCCCTTTTATTTACTTGCTTATAATGGATTGCATGTAGCATCACATTTTCCTTAGCATTTTCCATGATGTGCATTCATTCAGTTTGCACATATAAGGTTCAGCTCATCATACTAATCAATGTCAATTTCAAATTCCATAATTGAATACGTGCTTTACACATGCCTTCAATTGACTCACATGCCATGTTAGGAAGTCGAATTAGATAGTTGCATTTTGTATTTGTTGCATTAGTCACTTGCATATTAGAGCACGCATTTTTTGCTTTAGCATATTGCTCAATGCAATTGTTGCTATGTCAATGCATATATACCATAAAGCTAAGTGCTTGGTTGATATATCTGTTTGAATGCCAGTGGATGAAGGCTAATTGCTTAAATTGGGATGGTTTGATTAAAGTACATATGAGATCACTTTTTTAAGTGGTACATATTCAAATAATTTTCAAAATAAACATAAAATCAAAGTATTCCAATTTTTTCAAATTAGTCTATACTTATGTACATCACATAGTAAAATTAGCCTAATAATCAGAATAAGAGCATATAATGTAAATAAGAATCACATCAGGATTAGTAGAGGCTGATCTTTGATCGGGTAAGTGGGGTGCTCAATTCATGACCTTCCCCTCTCATACCTAAGTTCTCGAACCAAGAACTTTGGTGATGACAGATAAGTGGCCTTTGGCACGAGTCTTGGGTTTCTTAAGTTTCCCAAAAATATTTAGGTGGCATCAGATAACTGGGAAAGCACTATTTTTAGCATTTTTATTCAAAATCGATTTTTCAAAAGATTTTCCAGATTTGGACTCATTTGTACTTATCTATTTCACATTGCGCTTGTCAAATCAGATTCGTAATCACCGAGTCCCAAATGTAGGGCTATCATATCCGAAAGGAACACGAAAAGCAAGCTATAATGAGATTCGTACACAAATAAATCATACTTATAATTTAAACATTTGAACTATTATTCTCATTCATAGTACATCAAAATCCATAACTATACTTATAGATCACTATCAAAGCAAAATGACATTAGGTCTAGTATATATCCATATACAAAATGACCTCAGGACCAACTCATATACAAAACAACCTCAGGTCCATTACATGCAAAATGACCTTGGGTCAATTTATACAAAACGACCTCGTCCAATACTCATGCATAGACCGACCTCAAGTCTAATGGATCCATATACGAATGACCATCGGTCTTTCATATCATAATACCAAATGACCTTGGGTCTAACATTCTTATTGTCATGACCCAAACCCGCCTAGGGTTAGAGTCATAATCGCCAATAATCATGAGATTACTTGTGGCCTCAAATAGAAATCAAATAATATTTAATAATAGGGCCAAAATGTGGAAGCGTAACTTGCAAAGATTGTCCAATGAGTGCCTACATAGCTTAACCAAAACTTTCTCATATATGTAGTAACCCACACTATACAAACATCAATAGAATGTATTACGAAGACCAAGATCATTCAAAATTTCAGATAACAAAAACAAAGGTTTTACACAACTTGGTCACATATGACCACAAAAGAAACAAAAGGAAATCAAAAGCCTCTCACGTGAGGCGACCTTGCTTGACTTCTCAAAACTCGCCTCATAGCTCATTGGGGCTAGGGTCGACATCCCACGCCACCTACATATATATAAATAAAGAGTAAGCTAACACCCAGTGAATAATATCAAAGTAAAAGGGTTCATGAATGAGATTCATTAAATCATAATCCATAAACTACGCTTGTTGATCAATACCAAAGCAAAATGACCTTAGGTCCGATATATCATATCCAAACACAAAGCGACCTCGGGTCCAATTTGTATACAAAACGACCTTTGGTCCATCATTTGCAAAACGACCTTAGGTCCAATCCGTATACACTTTTGTGTGAACTTTTAGATCCATGATCATGTTCACATTCACCTTGTATTCAAAACAACCTTAGGTCCAATCGATACTTAGTCAAAATGGCCTTCGGCCTATTTAACAACCATACAAAATGGCCTTGGGCCCATTTAACAGTCTTACAAAATGGCCTTAGGCCCATTTAATAATCTTACAAAATGGCCTTAGGCCCAGTTGTATCCTCATCAAATGAACGGAACGGCCTTAGGCCCATTTCATATTTACACGCCAATCACTTCACATATTTCATTGCAAATCAGCAGATAGAATACTCATTCACAATACCAATTTAGAAGTCTAGAAACTTACCACATAGGTAATATTCAGAAAATAATGCATATACAAAAATATCTTTACTAAGATATTATTCACAGTGTTCCGATACTTGATTCACCCTTTCACTTGACCCTACATAATTCATAACACATTGGGTCATAATGCAATTCAATTCGTTCTTTAGTTTACTTAACTTTCATAGGCTTCTTTCGTGCCTTTTAATTCATTTAGAATGCTCAATGTATGCCTAAGAATATTCAGAAATGGCAGAGAACGGAAATTGGAACGTAAAATAACTTTTCAAAATTTCTTAAATAGGGCCCTCCGCTAGAGCGCAGCTTTTGGTCGCTTGAGCATTCTCAGAAACTTTGTAAAAGTACTAGTTGCATGATTTTACGCCGAGTGAAACTTCCGCGCTTGAGCAATTAGCCATGCAAAACAAGGTGCACTTGAGCGTTAAGGTTTCGCTTATGCGCTACCGTGCAATTCTCTCGCAAAACTTCTAGGAGCTTGATTTTTAAGCTCGAGCAACGCTTTTCGCCGAGTGGACAAGTCAATTGAATTTCCGAACAATGTTTGAAGTTCAAAACTTGTTTCCAAAGGTCAAAGCTTGCAAGTTGATGCCAAAACATGGTAAAACATTGTACAACACTTAATACATAGGTAATTTGAAACCAAATGTCCAAAATCATGGTCCATCTCCCAAATCATTCAAATTCTTCTTGTAAAATCCAACACTTATACAACCAAGCTTCATAACTTCATGGATTATGCATGCGTGTGAGATGTAGACTCTAACTCCATGTCAAATGGTACAAATGATGTTCAAAATCACGAGGCTTAACAAAATTATGCATGCATGTGTTAAACAACCCTTAATTTAACATGATCATTAAGATTTATGCTTCAACATTAGAAGTCACTATGAATCCAAGCACGCATGCCTATATTAATCTCAAATTCATCCATTTAAGCTTAATTCATGTAACCAACTTCATATATACTTGAATTCACATAATCACAAACTCTAACTCATGAATTAAGAGTTAATTACTCACCTAGGAGTTTCAATCTTCCACATTCTAGCTAGCTCTTGGATCTACCTCTTCAATTCTCCCAGCTTGAGCTAAAATCTTCAAATTATATCCTCTCTCTTCTCTCTCTCTATAATCAGCTCACTCTCTATCTAGAGTGTGTTTTAGATTTTTGAGCTCATAATATGAGCTTAAGTGTGTTTAGTTCATATATATACTGGGTGATTTGTTTAAACTAATCAAACTCATTTAAGGTTAATAACTACACGTAATTTAATCTAATTATTTTGATCCAAATCAATTTTAATTAAATTTCACCATAGGATCTAAAAATCATGCTAAACACAATAATACATCAATTTTGGTCTATGTTGCCTCTACAACCTCAATTTCAAATTATAACAAGAAATATAACTGATTTGTTCACGATGAATGATATAACTTCAAATTCACATCTAATCACATAATTAGCATTCACAATCACATGATTAGCATTCAAATTCACATCAATCACATAATCACAAGTATAATTATCAATTAACAAAGATATCACAGAGCGTGTTTGTCACACTTATATCCATATTTATGCGCATATTCATATTCATGATCATGATCACATCCGTATTCATATTCAAAATGACCTTTGGTCCAATCAATTTCTTATTCAAAATGACCTTTGGTTCATTTAACAATCATACAAAATGACCTTTGATCCAATTTATATATAAGATGACCTTTAGTCTGCCTTGTTAAACATTCCAAACGGCCTTAGGCTCAATCAGATCCTTGCCAAATATACCAAATGGCCTTTCATAGTATTTAATTTTTTTAATTAAACATACCACACAGCCTTGGGCCCATTATGTATTCATACATCAATCACTTTACAAATTCTATTACAAATCAAATAGATAAAATACTCATTCATAGTACAAATTCATAAGTTCAGAAACTTACCACATAGGTAACATTTAGAAAATAATACATACACAAAAATATCTTTACTAAGATATTACTCACAATGTTCAGATGCCTGGTTCACCCTCGTAGTTGACCCTGCACAAATCATAACACGTACAAAAATTGGATCACAATACAATTCAATGTATTCCTTAACTTGTTTAATTCTTTTAGGCTTCTTTTGTGTTCTTTAATTCATTTAGAATGCTCAATGTATGCCTAACAATGCTTGAAAATGAAAAAGAACGGAAATTGAAACATAAAACAACTTTTTAAAGTTTCCTGAAATAGGACACTTCGCTCGAGCACAACATTGGTTGCTCGAGCGAACCCCTTGGTCTGCAAAAGTATTGGATGGGTCTAACCTACACTCGAGCCAATAGTTGGTCGCTCAAGTGGTCCAACTATATACAAAGGGTTCGCTTAAGCGCACACTTGGTCGCTCAAGCCATCTATAAAGTTTGCCAAAATATCGAGCTCGCTGTTCACTCGAGCGCACTTGGTTGCTCAAGCGGTTCAATTTTTTCGAGCTTAGATTGCTCTTGAAGTTCAAAATGCACCTTTCACGCCAAAGCTTGCGTGTCTCACTAAAAACATGTGGAGACTCTCCATAGGGCATAAATTCATGGAAATTATAAAACTACATACTCAAAACCCCTTTATATTTTCCAATACAAAGTTCAAAAGTCCATATTCCTGGTTGATGAATATGGTTCTTGGAGGGTTGGGGAGCAGATACAGTGGTAGTTAACCCGATGTATATGCGATATTCATTATATTACCTATCTTGCACAGGAGGTTCTAAGCTGTGTGTTAAGCTTCGATGATGGTCGAACATATGCTATTGATTGGTCGATACAAGAAATCACTGGATATACCGGTTGATGAATATGGTTCTTGAGGGTTGGGGAGCAAAGGTACAACAGCCTCTTTTGTCCGCATTCATGTGTACGGATGTTTCTCGGCTGGAATCTTATACATTTGGAAGTGTTGTCACAGAATTAATGGCTGCTGGAAGCGCCGTTGGAGTGAAGAAAGTTTTATTTATGTGTGTATATCTGTTTTTGTTTTATGTTATTGTTATAGCATCTTTTTGAACCTACCTTTGCGGGGTGTGCAAGGTTTTAGTTATGTGTTAATAATGTTGTTGAGATGGATGTTCATGGTCCACATGTCCTTCTATGGGGCCCATGAACATTCGATGGTTTGCTTTTTTTTATGTTCGTTGCCGGCTTGTGCTGCCCGGTTTGTGTTGGTTTGTTATGATTTGGTTTCCCGGTTTGTGTTGGTTTGTTATGATTTGGTTTCCAGGTTTGTTTTTGGGTGGATATGCATAGTTGCTGTCCATTTTTTCTTTGTTTCTTTGTATAGTTTCGGGTAGGGCCTGGGGCATGCCCCTTGTATTCTTGTGTTAGTCCTTTGTTTTATTTTATGACTTACTTACCCAAAAAAAAAAGTCCATATTCTTGACTTGCATGTAATGATCTCTTTTCAAAACTCATGAACTTAAAAATTTTGAGCTAAAAGGCTCCATGCATATACAAAACCTCTTCCTAAACATAAATTTAAGAATCAACACATGATGGATGAAACATGCATGTACGATTTATTCCACAATTTCAACATAGATGCATGAATTCATACTCAACATGGCCCAATTCAACATATTGCTACATGCATGTAAAGCTTATTCACATTCTTGACTTTAATTTCCAAAATACATGCAAATGGTCACATACAAGCCATGAACTCAACTCTAAATTACATCATTTTTAGGACTTGAGAGGTAAAAGCTTACCTAGAGGCTTTAATTACACTTATTCTAACACAATATTGAGCAATCCAAGTTATATCTTTAATTTCACCTTCATTCTCTACACTTTCTCTCTCTAGAATATGAGTTCTCTCTCTTCTCTAAAGGCTCTCTTAGATTTCTTGAACTCAAATGAAAAGGGACAATGAGCTCAAATGAGCTTATGACACAAATATATAGCTAGGATAACATAATGCAACAATTCGAACATTAGACCAATTAAACACAACTCAATTAATTATTCTGAATCAGTTTTTAATCAAATTTGCCATATGTTCTAAAAATTGCAATTAGTCAAATCATGTACTCAATTTTGGTTTCCGACGCCATTAAGGCCTTCAATTTTTGATTCAGAGTAGAGATTGGAACAGATTTTTCTACAATCAATAGATAAGCATCCAAAAATCACATAGAACACTTAATTAGCATTCAAATTCATATTAGGCATATAAACACATACATAATTAAGGAATTAAAAGCCTAATACGGAACAGGGTTGTCACAGTAACTATGAAGAACCAATGTCTATTGTCGAGGATAGATGATTTGTTTGACTAACAGAAAGGATCTCGTTGCTTTTCAAAAAATTGACTTGAGGTCGAGGTATCACCAGTTGAGGGTGAAGGAGGAAGACATTCAGAAGACAACCACTATGAGTACGCAGTGTGGCCACTATGAGTTCTTAGTGATGCCTGTTGGGTGAACCAATGCACTAGCTTCGTTTATGGACTTGATGAACCAAGTCTTCTACGAGTTTCTAGACTTTGCCAGGTTATCTTTGTCAATGACATTTTAGTCTACTCACCATTCAAGGAGGAACATGAGGAACACTTGTAGGTTGTACTTGAGTTGTACTTGAGTTTCTTAGAGCACACCGCTTGTATGCTAAGTTTGAAAAGTGTGAGTTTTGGCTTACGAGTTAAGTTCCTAAGACATGTTGTCGTTAGGAAAAGAGTGATTGTGGATTCATCTAAGATGGATGTTGTACAAGACTAGGAACAACCTCGTAATGCCTTTGAGATCTAGAGTTTCTTAGGCTTAGCGGGTATTACCGATGCTTTGTGAAAGATTTCTTTAGACTAGCTTCGCTTTGACTAGGTTGACGTGGAAGGAAATTAAGTTTGTGTGGAGGAGGCTTGTGAGGCTTGTTAAGATTAGACTCACCACCGATCTAGTTTTGATTATTTAAAAGGGTTTGGATTATTTGATATATTGTGATGTGTCCTATGAGAGATTGGGTTGTGTGTTAATGCAAGAAAGAAAGGTTGTGGCCTATGGCTCACGACAATTGAAAATCCAAGAGAAGAATTACCATAAGCACGACCTAGAATTACTAGTTGTGATGTTTGCCATAAAAAATGGAGGCATTATCTATATGAGGAGAGGTTTGAGGTGTTTTCGATCATAAGATTAAAATATCTATTCTGACAAAAAAGACTTGAATTTAAGGCAAAGAAAGTAGATGGAGTTCATTGAGGACTCTGATTTTGAGTTGCATTATCATTTAGGAAACGCCAATGTAGTGGCCGTTGTGTTGAGTATGAAGTTTGTGAGCAATGTAGCAAGTTTTGCCATATGGAAATGGGAGATGTTGGGTGTTATCAGCGAGTTTGACTTGCATCTTGGTGAGTTTGTTGATTTAGCTACCTTGTTTACCGTTGTTGCACAACCTACATTGGTTAGTTGAGTTATTAAGGCACAACAACAAGGTCAGAAGTGAAGACTATCCAAGGAAAGATCTCTAGTGGGAAAGTAGAATAGGGCCTAAATGTTCATTATAATTTGAGTGTGAGATACCAAGACCATCTATTTGTGCCAGAGTCTTATAAAGAAGTGGTACTCCGAGAGCTCCACAATTCACGCCTTGCAATACATCCAGGAGGTACGAAGATATATCACGATCTTTGCTGCAGTTTTGGTAGGTGGTGATGAAGAGAGACGTGGCTCTGTTTGTTTCGAGATGCCTCACTTGTTAGCAAGTGAAGACTGAGCACCAACGACTAGCGGGTTTGTTACAACCCTTACCTATAATCAAGTGGAAATGGGAGCATGTGACGATATATTTCGTTGTAGGTTTCCAAGGAATCAGCGGGGTAATGATGTTGTATAGGTAGTTGTCGATTGGTTAACTAAGTCTGCACATTTCATTTCTATGTGCATTAGTGACCAAGTGGATTATTTTGTCAAATTGTATCTTAGAGACACAGTTCGACTTCACGGGGTCCCGATGACTATCATCTCAGACAGTTATCCACGTTTCACGACTCAATTATGGCAGAGCCTACAGAGTGCTTTGGCCACTAGATTGACTTTTAGCATTGCCTATCATCCTCTGACAAACAAGCAGTCTGAGCACACTACTCAAAGTTTAGAGGACATACTTTGAGCATGTGTTCTTGACTTTAAGGGGTCGTGGGAGAGACACTTATCTTTGATAAAATTTTCCTATTACAATAGCTTTCAGGCGAGTATAGGAATGGCACCTTTTGAGGCCTTGTACGGCCGACCCTGCAGATCACCTGTTTGTTGGGCCAAAGTAAGGGATGTACCTATGTTGGGTCCGGAGTTAGTTTGAGAGACGGAGAAAGTTGCACTTATCTATAAGAGGTTGGTTTCCTCGATGTCACCAAAAGCTATACCGATTAGAGGAGGGACCCTTATCTTTTTGAGGTGGGGATCATGTGTTTCTCAAGATTTCCCAAGACAGGTTTGATGACATTCGGAAGAGTGGAAGTTGTCTTCAAGGTTTATTGGGCCTTTTAGGATTTTGCAATGAATTGGGGAAATAGCTTACCGTTTGGCCTTATCGCCTCAACTTTTGCAATTCATGATATGTTTCATAGCTGTATGCTTTGGAAGTATGAGCCCAATCCTTCACATGTGCTAGATTGGGTGATTTAGAGGTAGACTAGGATGCCTCGTGTGAGGCGCGATCGATTCAAGTTTTGGATACTCGGGGGCAAGTCTTGCAAGGTAAGATTATTCCATTGGTCAAGGTGTTATAGCGACATCATGGAGTCGAGGAAGCAACTTGGGAACATGAGGCTAAAGTCTGTGATAAGTATCCATACTTTTTTATTGATGTTTGAGTCTTTTATATTTAATTTGTATTTGGTTGTAATGTATGAAATTGTAAATACTTTGTGAGATTGATGTTAATGTTGTGTTGAGTTAAATTGTCATGATTTTCTATGCTGTTGGACCTATATTTTTTGGTTATTGATGTTGTAGTCCTTGTTATTGGCATAATTCAATTTCGGGGATGAAATTTCCTATGGGGGGAGGGAAAGTTAGAATAGCCCAGGTTAAGACTTGATCCTTTTATATTCTTTGGTTTTGAGTTTTGTTTCTACAGGTGTTGTTATTTGTTCTAGTCTTATGTTGATGCTGGGAGTTGAGAATTGGATTGTTGCTAACATTTGAAATAGGTTAGGACTTAGTATTTATGAGGAGATTTTAGCTGTCTGGGTTGGATTCACTAAAGCTGTGTGTTGGTTGCTCGAGTGGTCTTTCATTTCTCCTAGATTTTGAGTTTGCGGTTTGAATTTCTAGAAGCATGGCTTTCTTCGCTTGAGAATTGTTTTATTCACTCAAGCAGTTTGTTTGCAGTTTGAATTACTGAGAGTTTATATTCTACACTCGAGCAGTGTTTTGTTTGCTCGAGAGGTCTATTCTATATAATATCTGTGAGTATGGTTTTTCGTCGAACCTAGTTTGGATCGCTAAGCGATGTTATATGTCCGACACTTAAGCGGTGTTTGTTTGCTCGAGCAATGCGCTTTGTATAAAACCGAAAAAGATCTTTTTCCCACTTTTTCAATTCTTCTCTCTCTATAAAGTTTTTGAACCCGCATTTCTCTCATCTGTCTCTAATTTCTTGTACAAAACTTTCGATCTACTTCAATCCATGAATCTTGCTACCGTAGTGCTTTGGGATGAAATGTAGAGCTTGGAGAGAGGGTCATTTTAATCAGAAAAGTTTGAGTTTTCATCTCCGTCAAATTTGGAAAATTAGGAATTTTTTCATCTCTTTTTTTCTGATTTGATGTATGGATTTCTTTAATGTTTTTAAATGGTATTTAGCTTTGTTATGTACTCTTTGAATGAAGTAGTATCTTGAAGGATTTGGGCTTGATTTGGACTTGATTTTGGGTTCGAATTGATTTATAAAAGGGGTTTTTTTGGATGGTTTTAATTGAAATGTTGTTGGAATGATTTTGTGGAGGGAAAGTATGGAAATTATGAAATTGCTCTTTAATAGGCTTTTTGAAATGAGCAGATGTTATTTGGAAAACTTTAGAAATCCTTGGGGATTGTTTGTTTTGAATAAGGATGGGATTGTGAAACATTGTTTTGGTCCTTGTTGAGTTGGAAAGAGGAGATTGAATATATGATTGTTACACCAATATTGAAATTCTAGAATTTATATCTATCTCTTAGAAATTTATCTTTTGAATAGAGATATCTGTTTTAGCTATCGGTGGAGGATAGCATTGTTTGTTCTAGAAATTGTATGAGAATTAAGTTAACTGGGATCCGTTCATTCATACATATGAATTGAACATTGATTTTGTACATATGCACTAAACACCTTTGTTCTGAGAACAATGAGTGAATACATTGGTGAATTTGGTTAGGGAGCGTGGTTGTGGTTATTTATGTTGGCTTTTGTGTCCTTGGTGAAAGTCGAAAAACCCGCACGGTTAGGTTCCGATCCTTCCAGTTAGTACTGGTAAAATGGCTTGGTAGTATTTGTATAGTCTACTTGTAGACACGTACCTAGAGATTCCCAATATGTGTATTTACTACTCTGATTTCTATTTTGGGAAGCAATGGTTTATTAATTGCGATATAAACATGGCATTGAATTATTTGAAAGAGAAAAACACATATTTTGGTAATGGAATTCATATGCACTCACCATATGATTTGTTATACATCGTACTGATCATTAAACTAATCTCTACTAGGCTTTAGCTCACCCTGTATAGAAACCAACTTTCAGGTGCTGATGGAGTCTCTGCCAAGAGGTTAGCTTCGGAGGACTATGGAGCTGAAGGCTCATTTTGTTTTGTTTCCAAATGTATTTTGCACAAGCCTAAGGCTTTTCCTGTAATGGGCTTCGACCCACTTTTGTTGTAACCAAGTATCGTCTTGGAAACTTGTAGCCTTCAGGCATGAACTTGTATTTATTTA
Source organism: Camellia lanceoleosa (assembly GCA_025200525.1). NCBI lineage: Eukaryota > Viridiplantae > Streptophyta > Magnoliopsida > Ericales > Theaceae > Camellia > Camellia lanceoleosa. Next base: position 159,832,790 of record CM045763.1, read on the forward strand.
CTATCATTTTATATATCAATCACATGCTATAGATTCATATATCTAGGATTGTTGAATGTATTAATACATGTGACGCCTTTGTAATATTTGAAGGAAGATCAATGAATGAAGGATAGTTTCGGAAATGTTTATGTTATTAGATGAGTGAGATTGGTAAGCTTCATCATGTATGTTTGAGAGTTATGTTGTATATCGATTATCATTATGTAACAGGTCCGCGAAGGAACTCACGGGTTACAGTTCGGACTCCCCTTTTTTGTTTGTTGTGGTTCTTAATCTGAACCAAAGAGTCCAACTCTGGCAAATCATTTTTTGAAAAAGCATTTTGAAAAGAAGTGCCAAACATGGATCGCTTTGCTAGATACGTAGTCGCCACCTAAATATTTTTTAAATGGGAAATTTAGGAAACCTCGACTCGGTCGATGCGTGTCCTCATCACCAAAGTTGTCTTGGCTCGAGCTTGCACGATCAGGAAGGTCACTATGAGCACCTTCGCCCGGTCAAGACCGCCTCTACTAACCATGATATCCGGTTTTGAAAACTTTATGCGTTCTTATTCCATTATTAGCCTAGAATTACTATGTTATGCTACGACAAACAAGTATAGACTAGATCACCTAATTTGAAATAAGCATTGTATACAGTTGGTTTTGAAAACGCTTTGGAATTTGCTACTTTCAAAGTAGGCTAAAACACTGATTTCAACAAGTTTTTCCAACTCAAGTAATCCAACCTCCACCCAGGCATTCAAGCGGTTATATCATATAAGCACTAGCCTCATGGTAATCATGCTATTATGGAAACACCACACGCATGCGATATGCTAAAGTGTAAAAGCTTACCTAGTACTCCAAGCCAAAAGTAAACCGGTTAGTAATCATATGCATGATCCTAGTTCATGTTAAGTGGCTAATGCAACACAAGCAATGGTGTAATCTAAGCAGTTTCGGTTGTCCTAAGCATGGCATATGGAATGCTACAAATAGCACGATTCAATTTGGAAATTGAAATACAATGTAGTTAGCGTGATGTCACGAGCGATGCATGTAAACAAATACATGGATGCACGCATGCATTGCATAAGGTATGCTAAAATAAACGCGTGCCTAATCTACCATCATAAGGTAAATAAAAGGGAAGAAAGAAGTGGGGTTGGAAGACATGCACACACCCACACACACTTATTACAAATACGCCATCACAGGAGGGATGAAAGAATATCTGACCCAAAATAATACAAATCAATACAAAATGAATTATTACAAAATTTCTAATTAAATTAATAAATTAAATGCAGAAAAGAAAAGGCATGGGATCTGCGAATGATGCATCCGACTACCAAAAACCCACACAATAATATTGCCTCTGTTCTGTTTACCTGTCTCTCCAAAATTGCCAAGGTCCCGAATACCTTCCTTGCGTCTTCAGACACCACCGGTGGAGGAAGTGCCCATCGCCATCAAAATTTCTAGGTGATTAGAGTTTATCGGCCACCCATATAGTGCTTGGTCGGCACTCTATAATGCGATCGGCATAAAATTCCGCTGAAGGGCAGTTTTGTGACAAAGCCAGAGACAGACGATTGCATGGCATGGAATTTCAAGCAAATATGTGCATGGACACACTCCCTATCATGCAATGGACTCAAGGGAGCATGGCCCTCGACCCCCCGGGCCATCAATCACGCGTTTCAATGGATGATGGCCCAAAAGCCAAGTTAGCAACTTTGATTTCAAATGTGATGCAAACCAAACAAACACATAAAGCCCAACCTCTATCACTTGATCAAGAGGCAAGGCATGCATGCTTGATGCAACCCTAGGCATGTGATCTAGTATGCAACATGAGCATGCAAAGGAGCAAAGTAGACTAGAGCATAACCTAAACATGTAAGCAAACAAGGCATGCAACAACATGCAACGATGAACTTAAACTAACATGGATGGCTCGCAAGCATGCCAAAATCGTTGGCTATGGCAAAATGAGACACTTTCAATGCATGCACGCATGCACGCATAAACCGAGGACCAAACCTAAGGCATCAAATGCCACTCTAATAAGGCATGGCAAGGGATGCAAGATGGCATACAAGCATGTGAATTTCAGAGGAGATAAATGATGCAAAACAGCCCGAAACATAGCGAAATGACACTAAGTGCATAAACGGACCGAAATGCAAGATTATGCACATGGAAATGACCTATAGCTATATCAAACATGCATAATCTGGACATGAAGTATGAAAAAAAAGCAAGGCAGCCCCAAAAAAGCATTTTTTCAGTTCAAAGCATGGCCAAGCAGGTGAGCATAGATAAGGCAAAAACAGCATGCAAAAATTGGCCCTCAAGCTAGGTAATGAAGCAAGTGGTAGATGCAAAGCTCAAACTGAAAAAGACCCTTCAACAACACTGAAGAGGGGCCAAAAATATGACTAATAACAGTTTATGACAGCCCCCAAATCAATATAAAAACACCCTTAAAATGCAATGCAAGATTAAGGCCACAAGAGGGCTATAACATGAAGTATACAAAAAAAGCATCAAACAACCAAAGACCCTTAATGAAACATGTCAAGGGGGTCAAAATATGGCCACTCTAAGTTCTGATCATGGCCGAAAAATAGAAGCAAAACAAGCTAAACAAACATGCAAAAATGGGGACCAAAGAGGGGTAATGAAGCAAGTCATACATGGAGGTCCTCAGTGTTGAGCCCTTCTTCAATGTTGAAGAAGGGCTCAAAATCTTCTCTTACAGTTTACATCGAAGCTCAAAAATACTTGTAAATAAGGCTAACCAATGAAGCTAAAAATGCAAGTTTAAGGAAATGGATGCTTACCCTTGAAGAAGCGACAAACCGGCCCTTGGTCCAGTTTCTAGCTTCTAACCTCTGCAAATGGCCTCCCCAAGTGCTGGAATGGAGGATGGAGGTGTTGTGCTAGGTGTTGTAGGGCAAATGATGCAAGAACAAAAGGTGTTTGGAGGCTTGGATAAGATAGATATAGAGGGTTGTAGATATATATGTTAGATATATATATGTCTACTCTCTAGGTTTTTGCTCAAAACTCCAACCTTTTACAATGGAGGAAGGCTCTTTATATAGGAAAAGGCCAAGGCTTAAAGCTTATGAGACAAGCTAAAAGAAATGGGCAAAGGGTGCAAATGGCTCAAGGTTTCTTGGAGAAGCTAAAGCACTGTAGGCTTCTTGAGGAAGCCAAGACAAAGAGGTCAAGGCTTCCTCAAGAAGCCTTTGAGTAAAGGGTGCAAAAAAAGGGTCCAAAGGTGGTCAATGGCTCAAATAGCAACATATATGCAGTGTGCTGGTGCATTCCAACTGGGTACTGATGCACCAGGCTTGAGGGTGCAAAGGGTGCAAACCGGCGAAAAATTTGGTCGTCGGCCAAAATAAAGTGCCGGTCGGCAAAATAGATTGCCGATAGATGATTCCAAGGTCAAAAAAACGGCCAGTGGGTATGCAAATTGAAGCCCCGGAAGTTAGCTTTCCAATGGCGCAAACCTTGCATCAAAATTCCTCCTGTGCAGAAAGTTATGCCCTTTTTGGTGAAGCCGCGCAGACTCGATCCAAACGGGGTGATGCCTAGCTTCAACCAATCATATCTCCTCCACCCGGACTTGGCTTTAGGAGATTCTTGAATGAAAAATAAAGCCCCAGAAGTCTTCTTTCCAATGGTGGTAGCCTCATAGCTCAAATCCAAGTGTATAGGTAGATAAGCTTGATTTAGCGATGACTGCTCGTCTTTCTCCCACCCGGATTCATCTTGAACTTCTCCCAAACTAGTTTTCTCCCCTCTTCTCCTCTTCTCTTCAACTTCAAACCCCGAAGTAAGGTGTTTTGAAAGATTTTTCAAAGATTTCATCTCTCTTTCATTCATCTCCACTTTGTCCTTGCTCGGTTTACCGAAAAGCACACCATTTACCGAAATGCGATTGTCGGAACATCGTGGGAATTTTATTTCAAAAATGTTTTGAAAGAGAAGGTTTTAAGGTCTCAAAACCAACCAAAATAATTTTGGTTCAAAATGGGGTGTGAAGTTGAGATTCGCTTCTCTCCTTGCCGAAGAAACTGAACCTTTGCCCTGCGCAGTTTCCAACACCGAGCAAACCATTAGTAGCGCCCAAGTCTTGAGGGCAGTCAAAAATGGGGTGTCTCTGATTTGCCCTCTTTGATAGAACTTGGAAGTCATAACAATGACGGGAGTGAATGTCAAAGCCCAGAGACGACCCATTTTTGACAAGGCCGAAGACTTGGACAAACAAACAAAATATTGATAAATAAATGGTTGTGCCCACAAATGCCTCTCGTATCCCTTTGCAAGGAATGAAACCAAGCATAGTTGAGGCGAGGATGCAAAGTGATGCACAATGCAAGTGCATAACTTATGATTATGCAAAGAGAGGCATGATGAAGCAATTATAAATGCAACATTTTAGCGAATGCTATGCAAGCAAGTAGACATGAACCAAACTACATCTCATGTAGAAAGGATGTAAGAGAATTATGCAATTCTCATGAACATGTGCGTTAGATACGCAAAACTGAACGAAGTGTGATAGATACACTAAGTGGTCAAACATGTGTGATGGATACACCAAAGTGAAGAGAGTGTGATGGATACACTATATGAATAAAGTGTGATTGATACACTAAGCGAATACGTAAACGAATGTGTGTGATGAATACACAAAGGGAGCATGTGATAGATACAAAAGGTGAACGTGTGTGGTAGATACACAAAGTGAAGCGAGTGTGATGGATGCACTATATGAAGCAAAGCATGATGGATACACTGTATGAAGCAAGGTGTGATGGATACACAAGATGAGCATAGTGTGATAGATGCATAAAGAGAAAGTGTGTGATTGATACACAAAGCGAGCGTGTGATTGATACACAAAGCGAAAGTGTGTGATTGATACACAAAGCGAGCGTGTGATTGATACACAAAGTAAGCATAGTGTGACAAATACACAAAGCAAAACGAGTGTGATGGATACACTAAGCAAATATGTGATAGATATACTAAGCGAATGTGTGTGATGGATACACAAAGGGGCATGTGTGATTGATACACAAAAGCGAAAGTGTGTGATTGATACACAAAGCGGCGTGTGATTGATACACAAAGTAAGCATAGTGTGACAAATACTGCGAAACAGTGTGATGGATACACTAAGCAAATATGTGATAGATATACTAGCGAATGTGTGTGATGGATACACAAAGAGGGCATGTGTGATTGATACACAAAGCGGCGTCGTGATAGATACAAAGCGAGTGTGTGATAGATACACTATATGAACGAAGTGTGATTGATACACTAAATGAATGAAGTGAGAAAAGTGTGATGGATACACAAGGCAAACACAAAGTGTGATAGATGCACTAAGTGAACAAGTGTGATGGATACACAAAATGTACACAAAGTGTGATAGATGCACTTAGTGAACAAAGTATGATTGATATACTAAAGGTGAACATGAAGTGTGATAGATGCACTTAGTGAACAAAGTATGATGGATATACTAAAGGTGAACGAAGTGTGATAGATGCACTTAGTGAACAAAGTATGATGGATATACTAAAGGTGAACACGAAGTGTGATAGATGCACTTAGTGAACAAGTATGATAGATATACAAAATGTGAACACAAAGTGTGATAGATGCACTTAATGAACAAGTGTGATGGATACACTAAATGTGAACACAAAGTGTGATAGATGCACTTAGTGAACAAGTATGATAGATATACAAAATGTGAACACAAAGTGTGATAGATGCACTTAGTGAACAAGTATGATAGATATACAAAATGTGAACACAAAGTGTGATAGATGCACTTAGTGAACAAGTATGATAGATATACAAAAGGTGAACACAAAGTGTGATAGATGCATAGTGAACAAGTATGATATAGATATACAAAGGTGAACACAAAGTGTGATAGATGCATAGTGAACAGGTATGATTGATATACAAAAGGTGAACACAAAAGTGTGATAGATGCATAGTGATCAAGTGTGATGGATACACTAAAGATAATGAAGTGTGATGGATACACTAAAGTAAATGGCGTGTGTGATGGATACACTAAAGTAAATGAAGTGTGTGATGGATACACTAAAGTAAATAAAATGTGTGATGGATACACAAAATGAGAATGTGTGTGATAGATATAGAAAGATGAATATGCGTGATAGATACACAAAATGAAAATGTGTGTGATAGATACACAAAAGTGAGAATGTGTGTGATAGATACACAACATGAAGAGTGTGATTGATACACTAAATAAACATGTGTGATACATGAGGCAAACAAAGTGAATGAGGTGTGATGGATACACTAAAGTAAACATGTGATATGAAGAGAAGAATGGTGTGATAGATACACAAAGTGAATGAAGTGTGATTGATACACTAAGGCAAATAAAGTGTGTCAGATACACTGAGTGAATGAAGTGTGATTGATACGCTAAGGGAATGAGGTGTAATTGATACACTAAGGCAAATAAGGTGTGTTAGATACACTGAGTGAATGGAGTGTGATTGATACACTAAGGGAATGAGGCGTGATTGATACACTATTAGCGGCAGCGGACTTGATCTTGAGCTTGAGGTAGAGGTACACTCATACTTTGGAGCATTGGCAAGGCCTAAAGAATTACCTACGAGATGTAGTCTCGGAACTTATTGAAGTTGAAGCGAACTCGAGATGCAGCGTTTTCCTCTTTTGCTTTTTGCTGCGGTCCGAACCATTATAGCTTTAGATAGGTCTGGTTCTGCTTTGTTCTCACATGACACAGGTTGAACCTGCGGTTTTATGAAAGAACAAAAATTGTTTTGCACAAATGTGGAGAATGGCACAACATTACGAGCACAAGATGATTTTTGAAATTGGCGGTGAGAATAAGTTCTCGGCCGGGTATTGAGCCTCTGTTGAACCGCAGCCGCCATGACTCAACAACGGAAAACAAAAAGGTAAACAACCTAAACACATCTATTGACACTTTCGAAATGACTCAAAACAAGAATCAAGGCAGACAAAACAAAACACAAGACTCAAATGTACAGGGGGCATTTCACGGGTATTATTTCCCACCCTTTCTCATTTGTGATTCTCACATCACTAGCCCTCAAGCTGTTTTTTACGAAAAAAGCCCTTTTCCTCACTTTTTCTCTCAGCACATCTCTCTATTCTTCAATCTCTCATTTTCATCCCTCACGAGTGGTTGGTGGATAGACAAGTTGCGGGCTCTTGCCCTAGCATTCTGCTAGATTCTTTTCTTCGTACCTGCGGTGAACTTTCCTGAGAGGGGTTGCGCCAATGGGGGTGTGTAGAAAATCTGCAATCGGTTGATGATGCCTGTTTGAGTTTGGGCGTGGTTAGATCTGTCCATATGAGGAAGTGGAACATCTTGATCCATTCAATTCGTTAGCCGCACTTGACTTGATACCTCGTTGCTTGGAGGATGAGAGCTTTCGACCTTTTGTTGTTAGCTTCAATTGTGCCATTTTAAGCAAGTAGAGTGCCCTTCGGCAAGTATCTTGGCGATGGGGAAAAGACGAAGCTTTGACTCAGTTGTGCCCCTAGTTCATCATTTTGACCATTTTTATTTTGCTTTCTACTAAAACAATTTTGACTAACATGAGAGTTAGATTAACATGCTTGTTCAATTTTTACGATTTAAAATCATGCAAGTCATACTATGAGCCTTTGAAAATTTTCCTTTTTTTGGGTCGAAAAATGGTCGATTTTGGAAAAGATGGAATAATTTTGAAGAATTAATCAACCTCATTAAAATTCTCAAAAACTATTTTTGCAAACAGCCAATACCCAACAAGCACGGAACCTACTCTTGAGATCATAACCTCGGATCCATAGTAATGGAAAATTGCCCTTGTCGAAGAACTTTTGCATAGCAGCGGAAGATTGCCCTTGTTTCAGATAACATCGCGATGTATTTGTAATCCGATCCTCGGAGCGAACACAGCAGACTCTCGGATCTGAGAGGAGGCAAAGATGATCAAAATCATCACATGGACACAATTGATTTGGAAGTGTTTGTGGCTAGACTTCAGAATGAAGTTGCCTACGTATCCCAAAGATGGGAATCAAGCCTTACGTAGTTCGGGGTTAAGGTACACTCAGGTATTTAACCTCTCATTTTATGCTCTAACTTTTGCCAAGCTTTGTTGCGAGTTTTCGACCTTCGAGCTTTGTTTTCTTTTCTTTTCATTTTCATTTCTTTTCTTCTTCTTCTATTTTTTTTTTTTTTTTGCATTTTTTGTTTTTTGTATCTTTGCATTTTTCTTTTTCTTTTTCATTCTTTTCTTGCTCTAACTTTTGCCTAGGTGCCCTTAGGGTTTTAGGCCCGTGAGCCTCTCAAAGGGTAAAAGTGTAACAAGTCCATGCCAAATGGTTTTGAGATTGAAGCCCTCTGTATCGGAGAATGGGTACATTGTATTGATTTGAAGGATCCACCTTTGACTCTTGAGCACATCGGATATTTTTACCCCTAGTTAGAGGGTATACATTCTAACTTTGCAAGCTTCTTGATGAGGTCGACCTTCTTGGTCGACTTTGGTGCCTCTTGTTCAAGAAATTTGCTTCAAATCAGCCACAGGCCTTACATTGTAGTCGGCCGTTGAACATTGAATGCAGATTCAAGGTTTGAAAGCAAGGGGTGAGTCTCGAAATTTGAAGCGATCTAAATGCACAATCTCAAGAGCGATTCCACCAGTCTTAGCGGGACGCGCAAAACATTTTTTGGCGGTTTTTAAGCGACAAATCACTCATGAGAAGATAGTGTGGAACGAGTCTGGATCGAGCAGGATCCTTCTCGATTACTCATCTTGAACAAGCATGATTTCATTCATTAAGGGCTTATACGACTTTCTTTCTCTCAAGTTGATCAATTTTGCAAAACCGAGAATTCCTTCCTCTTTGTTTTTACCACAGTGTTCAAAAGTTTTGAAAAACTTAGGTCAATGCAATGAATTCAAGGCCTGAGAAAAGACCTGACTTCTTAGTCAAATATTATCATTTCATTGAACTTAGGCATAAGCACAAGGTGACAAACACAAGAGTGTGAAAATCAACTTTGTTCCATTCAAATCTGTTAGCACAACTGGCTCCTTGGCTGAAAGGACTCAAAAAGAAAGTGAAAGACAAACACAAAACAAAATGGTGATGTCAGGTAACACCCGGAATCACCGACTCCTACATAACTAGGGACTCGATACAACAAGAAGACCTTAACCAAAAGTGACTCAAAATAAAGGCAGGACTCTAAACAAAACAATAGGCTCAATACCCAAGCCAGAAAGTACAAAAACTAGTATTTGCATACTGCTCAAAAAAGTGCGTGCCATTCCCACGTCTGGAGTAAACTGAGTGCCGCCCGCAGGTGGTTTATCCCCCGATCACATATTCATACTATCCCCCAAGTTTACTGATCCAGTGGTGATAGACTCTACTGAGATGGTGCGGCAATGACCTTGTTGTCAAACAAATCCTGTACATCATAAGTGACGAAAGCGACTCTCGGTCTCATGACCGGTTTGTTGATAATGCGCCGATGCCAAATCTGGTCATGCTTTGGAGGAGAGGATGGGTAAAATTTGTTGTTCCAATGGTTTGAGATGTCCTTGGGATTAAGACCTCTAGAGCCTTTGACAAAGGCATGTAAAATTAATGAAAACCCTCTTGACTCGGGGTGGATATTTGGTTTCTGTGAGCTACTTAGGACGCCTTGCGGTGAATGGGGTTCTATTTTGATGTAGTGGTGGTGACCATGCCCATGTCTGAAGTCCTAGCAATTTGCATCCCGTGGTGGTCGCATTGACTGCGGAGTAAATACTCTGGTGCTCCTTTTCTGGTCGATAAGGCCACCTTTATAGCGTCCTCGATTTGTACCTAATCTCATGGAAGTGCGCAAGGTGTGTAGGGAAGGGCGATCATCTTCTGCATCGCTGGGTTGGAGATTGCGTACAATCATCCGTATCCCGGTCCTTGTCGGTCGGCTGGTGGTCATCGAAGAAGCTTTGGCCCTCAACGGGTTACAAAGTCGGAAAGCCCTCTTTGCTCTTACTGGTTGTCTCAAGATCGGGGTTGTGATCTCGTCTGGGTATTGTATGAATATTGTATAGCGAGGCCTCGGCCGTCTCTTCCGCCGTTTCATGAGTCCTCTAATTTGGCGTGCAGGATAGCGCGATAAAGCGAGGTCTGCCAAAAAGGGAGAGCTTCTGTAATCTTGTCAAGCCCATCGGGCGCAAAACATCTGAAAACAAACTCAAGTGGACCATGGGATCTCTCGACCCATCAAAACGGTCGATGTAAGGCATCTTTAAACGATTTGGCAACGTCACAGCTGCGTCGGTATATCCATCTTCGATGTCCGGGATGGACTTGACTCATTAGGATTTCTTAAACATTTTTTCCAACTTACTCAACTTGACCTTTGTGGGGTCCGCGAACTCAAAGGAGAGTGGGTACATTGATAGGCGTGGGCGCCTTGGATAGTTCTTGATAGAATCGGGGAATGAGCGGCCCCGTTGGAAGGCTGTATCCTCTTGGACATTTTGGACATTTAGGCGTCTCCTCGGTGTCGGAACCCTTGGTGGGAGGAGCGATCTGAAAGCGAATGCCGACTTCTTTGCTTTAACACAGCAATTGTCTCTGCTGTTGGGCTATGACCACGACTGTTGCTTAGTGAATTGAGTTAATGAGACAGCATCTTTGCATGGCTTTCATACTATCTGAGTTGGCGCACCATCTATTCCAAACTCGACATATTGTCTGATCTAAGCGAGCAATCGGTATATCGTATGCTGCGATGGGCTCGGTAATCTCAACATTTGCTCAAAATCACTAATTTGGTATTGTTGTCTTGGTGATGCGTGCTGACTAGCCTTCTCATGCGATTACCTTTGGTGAGTCTTTGACACGACAAAGTCTGTCGATACAAATCAATGTGCAGGGAGATAGTGGAGCCTATACGAAGCTATGGTTCCAAGACTACCTAGCAAAGGAAAAACACGACATCTCAACTCAACTTCACCAAAAGCAGTCTGGCGGAAATTTGAGCGCAACATGTTCTATGCGATCCTTTGTTTCCCAAAATCAACGCCCCAAATCTGAATCGATACATGCAAATATAAGCGATTCTCAAAAATACTATCTTGGTGCTCGCGAACTGATGCAGAACTTCATAAAAAGCGGTATATCGTTCTGTGAGATACACTCTAAAAGCACATAGCAAGTAAGAGAGCCAAAACACCCATATCTTTGGGGTAGGGTTTCTCTATCCTATTTTGTCGAGAGCTAGGGTTTCACTACATGCCTTGACGGTTTCAAACAACCTAAAATCGGGTAAGCAACTTTGTCCTAGTTTGGAATGGTCACTATGGATTAGAATATGCACTAAGTCGAATGGTCGAAAAGGGTGCCGGTAAGCGGGTTTGTTTTCCCATCTTGGCGAGACCAACGGTCGACCTTATGGTCATGCCTTGACAAGACAAGCCTCGACAAACGCTCGGGGAATAGCGAGATGGCCAACACGGTGTCCTAGGCACCAATGCACATGCAATGCAAAAAACACATAAGTGTAGTCAAAGCAGGATATCACGAGTTGAGTCAAGCTCTCTAAAATCCCAATGCTTGAAGCTATGCAGTCCATGAGAACTCACAGATTCTGATTCGGACTCCTTTTTTTTGTTTGTTGCGGTTCTTAATCTGAACCAAAGAGTCCAACTCTGGCCGTCGTTTTTGAAAAAAGCGATTTTTGAAAAAGTGCCAAACATGGTTGCTTTGCGGAATCTGATCGCCACCTAAATATTTTTTAAATGGGAAATTTAGGAAACCACGACTCGGTCTTGAATAACGTGTAAAATCATCACCAAAAGTTGTCTTGGCTCGAGCTTGGAGTGCGATCGGGAAGGTCGACTATGAGCACCTTTACTTTGCCGGTCCGAAGGCGGCCTCTACTAACCATGATATCCGTTTTGAAAACTTTATGCGTTCTTATTCGGTTATTAGCCTAAATTACTATGTTATCGCACAACAAACAAGTATAGACTAGATCGCCTAATTTGGAAATAAGCATTGCATACCGTTGGTTTTAAGCGCTTTGGAATTTGCTACTGTAAGTTGGCTAAAACCAGTTTCAACGAGTTTTCCAACTCAAGTAATCAACCTCCACCCGCAGGCATTCAGCGGTTATATCATATAAGCGGCTAGCCTCATGGTAATCATGCTATTAGCAACACTCACGCATGCGATATGCTAAAAGCGTAAAAGCTTACCTAGTACTCCAAGCCAAAGCGAAACCGGTTAGTAATCATATGCATGATCCTAGTTCATGTTAAGTGGCTAATGCAACACAAGCAATGGTGTAATCTAAGCGAGTTAATTTGTCCTAAGCATGGCATATGGAATACTACAAATATGCGTATTCAATTTGGAAATTGAAATACAATGCGATTAAGCGTGATGTAAAGGCTTCGATGCATGTAAACAAATGCATGGATGCGCATGCATTGCATAAGGTATGCTAAAATAAGCGTGCCTAATCTACCATCATAAGCGAGGTAAATAAAGGGAAGAAAAGTGGGGTTGGAAGACATGCACACACCCACACACTTATTACAAATCGCCCTCACGGAGGAATGAAAGAATATCTGACCCAAAATAATACAATTGAATACAAAATAAATTATTACAAAATTTCCTAATTTAATTAATAAATTAAATACGAGAATAGAAAGGCAGCGGGATCTTGTGAATGATGCATTCGACTACTTGGGAAAACCCACACCATAACATTGCCTCTGTTCTTCTTGCCTGTCTCTCCAAAATTGCCATGGTCCCAGAATACCTTCCTTGCATCTTTCTTGTACACCATAATTTGAAGGAAGTGCCCAACCATCAAAATTTCTCTTAGGTGATTAGGAGTTTATCGGCCACCCATATAGTGCGATCGGCACTCTATAATGCCGATCGGCATAAAATTTCTCTTGAAGGGCAGTTTGACAACAACGGCGCATGACGATTGCATGGCATGAAATTTCCAGCAAATATGGGCATGGTCACACTCCCTATCATGCAATGGACTCACGGGAGCATGGCCTTGACCCGGGCCATCAATCACACGTTTCAATGCATGATGGCCCAAAAGCCAAGTTAGCAACTTTGATTTCAAATGTCATGCAAACCAAACAAACACATAAAGCCCAACATCTATCACTTGATCAAGAGGCAAGGCATGCATGCCAATGCGATGCAACCTAGGCATGTGATCTAGTATGCAACATGAGTATGCAAAAGAGCAAAGTAGACTGAACCGCAACCTAAACATGTAAGCAAACAAGGCATGCAACAACATACAGCGATGGACTTAAACTAACATGGATGGCTCACAAGCATGCCAAAATCGATTAGCCATGGCAAAATGAGACACTTGAAATCGCGTGCTGCGCATGCAAACCGAGACCAAACCTAAGGCATCAAATGCCACTCTAATAAGAGCATAGCAAGGGATGCAAGATGGCATACAAGCATGTGAATTTCAGAGGAGATAAATGATGCAAAACAGCTAGAAACATAAGCGAAATGACACTAAGTGCATGAAACGGACCCGAAATGCAAGATTAGGCACATGAAATGACCTATAGCTATATCAAACATGCATAATCTGGACATGAAGCATGAAAATAGAAGAAAGGTAGCCCCAAAAAAATCATTTTTTCAGTTCAAAGCATGGCCAAACAGTGAGCATAGATAGGGAAAAAACAACATGCAAAAACTGGAACTCAAGCTAGGTAATGAAGCAAGTGGTAGATGAAAAGTCCAAACTGAAAAAGACCCTTCGACAACACTGAAGAGGGGCCAAAAATATGACTACTCACAGTTTATAAAATCCCCCAAATCAATATACAAACACCCTTAAAATGCAATGCAAGATTAAGGCCACAAGAGGGCTATAACATGAAGTATACAAAAAAAATATCAAAAAACCAAAGACCCTTAATGAAACATGTCAAGGGGGTCAAAATATGGCCACTTTCAGTTCTGATCATGTCTAAAAACAGAAGCAAAATAAGGTAAACAAACATGCAAAAATGGGGACCAAGAGGGGTAATGAAGCAAGTCATACATGGAGGTCCCCCAGTGTTGATCCCTTCTTCAATGTTGAAGAAGGGCTCAAAAATCAACATCTTTACAGTTTACATCGAAGCTCAAAAATACTTGTAAATAAGGCTAACCAATGAAGCTAAAAAATGCAAGTTTAAGGAAATGGATACTTACCCTTGAAGAAGCGACAAACCCGTGACCCTTGGTCCAAGTTTCTAAGCTTCTAACCTCTGCAAATGGCCTTCAAGTCTTTGGAATGGAGGATGGAGGTGTTGTGCTTGCTAGGTGTTGTAGGGCAAATGATGCAAGAACAAAGGTGTTTGGAGGCTTGGATAAGATAGATATAGAGGGTTGTAGATATATATGTTAGATATATATATGTCTACTCTCACAGTTTTTGCTCAAAAACTCCAACCTTTTACAATGGAGGGGGAAGGCTCTTTATATAGGAAAAGGCCAAGGCTTAAAGCTTATGAGACAAGCTAAAAGAAATGGGGAAAGGGTGCAAATGGCTCAAGGCGTCTTGGAGAAGTTAAAGCAATTTGGTAGGCTTCTTGAGGAAGCCAAGACAAGGGTCAAGGCTTCCTCAAGAAGCCTTGAGCAAAAGATTACTGAAAAGGGGTCCAAAAGGTGGTCAAGGGCTCAAAATAGCAACATATATGCAGGGAGTGTGATGGTGCATTCCAAGCGCTTGACTAGGATGCACCGAGCTTCAGGGTGCAAAGGGTGCAAGCGGCCGAAAATTTGGTCGTCGGCCAAAATAAAGTGCAGTCAGAAAAATAGATTGCCGATAGATGATTCCAAGGTCAAAAAAAATGGCCAGTGGGTATTCAAATTGAAGCCCCAGAGTTAGCTTTCAATGGCGCAAACCTTGCATCAAAATTCCTCCTATGCAGAAAGTTATGCCCTTTTGGTGAAGCCGCGCAGACTCGATCAAGCAGGGGTGTGCCCAGCTTCAACCAATCATATCTCCTCCACCGGACTTGGCTTTAGGAGATTCTTGAATGAAAAATAAAGCCCGGAAGTCTTCTTTCCAATGGTGGTAGTCTCATAGCTCAACTCCAAGTGTATGGGTAGATAAAGCTTGATTTAGCGATGGCAAATCCTTCACCCACGGATTCATCTGAACTTCTCCCAAACTAGTTTTCTCCCTCTTCTCCTCTTCTCTTCAACTTCAAACCCCAAAGTAAGGTGTTTTGAAAGATTTTTCAAAGATTTCATCTCTCTTTCATTCATCTCCACTTTGTCCTTGCTTTCGGTTTACAGCGCACCATTACGAAATCGAGCATCGGAACATCATTAGAATTTTATTTCAAAAATGTTTTTGAAAGAGGGTTTTAAGGTCTCAAAACCATCCAAAATAATTTTGGTTCAAAATGGGGTGTGAAGTTGAGATTTGCCTCTCTCCTTCAAGAAAGCGAACCTTTGCCTGCGATTTCCAACAAGCAAACCATCAGTAGCGCCCAAGTCTTGAGGGCAGTCAAAAATGAGGTGTCTACACATTATTTTTGGAGCATCACACTCATAGCAACTCTAAGCCGCTGGAAACACCTACGGACTGAAGCTCTTGAACCCTAGCTCGGAACCAAAGCAAGGGAGGCTCATGACAAGAAAAGCTTGGTTTTCTTCCCATCTCTTGCATTGCTCTTTGGTTTAAGCAAATGAACAAGTATTCTCGACTTCCCTCTTAATTTCTATTCCATTTTCTCAATATATAAGCATGTAGGGTAGTTCTTTTGGCATAATCATCATGTAGTTCATATATTTTCGTTGTTCTATTACTCTCTTCCCCTTTCCTAGTGTATTCTTCTCACCCCATTAGAACAACTTGTTTTTAGGTTTATTTTGATCACAAAATGAGCATGCTTGGCCCGATTTGAGATATCATGTAGTTAGTTTATATTTGTGCTTTTTGCTTGTTAGTTGTATTTTGTGCATAAGCCTAGTATTTAGGCCTAGTATTATGTTTTTGTATGTTAGTTGCTTGATTAAGACATATTTATTTTATGCATGCATGTAAGACATGTAAATGGGCATCGGGTAAATCCTCTCTATGCTCTTGGCATATGTTTGTTTCTTGCATTATTTTTCAATTATGCAAGTTAATTATTTTTCTATGCAAAATTGTGTATTTTGTATGTTTTTATGAATATTGTGTATTTTAGTTTTTGTTTAAAGTCATGAATTATTAGAAAGTCACTTTTTTTTTTTTTAATGAAAAATCGTTTTTTATGAAAATATGCCTTTATTCATTCAATATAAAATATATGACATTTATTTTTCTTCGAATTACACGAATTTAGGTTTGTAAAGGGTTTTAAGTCTAATAAATAAATTTGTGAATAATTAATCACTAAAATCATAAAATAGAAAGTGAGTAGAGGCCAATCTTCGGGGATACTTCCATGAAAATGGCATTCTTCTTTTGTATCTAAGCTCCCGAACCTAGAAATTTTGTAATTATAATGGATTGGATCTTAACTTAGTTTTCATTGTTAAATGTTTCTTAATTCCCTTTTAAAAATTAAGTGATGACTCTTTATTAGTAAAAGCAAGTTAATGTGGGAAATAATGCCTTAGATTTGAAAAAGGCATGGCGTCCACACAAACCAATGCACTTAAAGCACAAACCAATCCAACCCAAAGAATTAAAGCAGTTTGGTTCTTTAATTCCTTTGGATAATTTGAACACTCCTATTATGGACCCTCAAATTCCCTCGAGTTTATATTCGAATTTGAGAGAAATTCAACTCATTGCTAATACTCTCTTGGAGAGGATTTGTAATCCCATAATATTGTTCCAATCTCACCATTTCGAACTAAAACAAATAAAGTCTAAGCCTTCAAAAATTTGGAGACATTCTTAAATATGGATAATATAATTTTCAAAAACATCAACGTGTTTTGACCAAAGTAATTATCGAAGATGTTGAGGACCTTTTAATTTGCCATTCTGGTTTCATTGTCTTAGTCATTACCTAGAATGAAACTGAACTTGTTACTTGTCTCGAGTCTATAATCTCATCACAGTTATATCTATATATCATGACTTTATTGACGATACTTACCCAAAAATATTATTGGCAACCTCTTTTTTTTTTTTGGATATGCAATGCAAATTTATCACATTAGATTACGGTAAAATGTGGTATATGGAGATGATAGTATCTAGGGCTGTAAATGAACAGGAAATTTGTTTGTGAAAGCTCAAGCTAAACGATAAGAGTTAGATTCGAACTCGGTTCGATTAATTTTTGCGTTTGAGCTCGAGCTCGAGCTTGAGCCGATTAAATTTTAATAAACAAGACCAAACATTCTAAAACTCGACTTATAAGCTCGTCGTTAAGCTGCTCGTTTAATATTTATTATTTATATATTAAATAATATAAAAATATGTATAAAAATAAGAGAAATATGCTATTTATATATTTAAAAAATATAAATGTAAATAATAGTTAACTATAGATAGTACATTTATATAATAGTGGTAGTAGATATTATTATTTTAGTAAAATATAGACTTTTTTTTAGTATGTTTATATAGATTGTATATATAATTGTATAATCAAAGTCTTAATTGTAACTTTAGTCTCACATGCAAGTATGAATTTATAAATTTTTGGCTTATTAAGACTTGTGAGCAGGCTCGAAAGGCTCGAGTCGAGCATAAGTCAACTCGGCTCGAGCTCGGTTAGATTAAATTTTTATTAACTCGAACTCGAGTTTGAGTTCATTAAAATCTTAATAAACATGTCTAAACATACTAAAGTTAGAAACAAACTCATTTCGTTTGCAGTCCTAATAGTATCATTATTATTAAGTATTGAAAATTTGAATTTTAAAACCCCGTCCCAATAAAAATATTTTAATATAGAAATTAAACAAAACTAGTAAAACCCCCCCCCCCCCCTAAAAAAAAAAAAAAGGGGGTAAACAAAACCGACAAAATAACCAGGCACAAGGAGTCTCAAACGGTGGACATCTTAATAAAAATGAACTTTACATAGAATATGATTGGTTTAAATGTGTGAATTTTATATTCAAAAACTATAACAATCTTATCTAAAATGATAGATCAATTACTTTTAATCGGAATTGTTAGTGGAACACACTTTGGGGTTAGCTATAAACTCAAATGTCATTCAAGCATCATTGATATTTGTAATTTGAAATGAATATAGGCTTTTGAGATTTATTCTATACACACAGATCTAAATGATACTGTCTTAAAAGAGATTTCTTGTTATTTTTATATTATTATATAAAGTCTACAACTGAATTGATATACGTTTTTATTGTTTTAAAAATATCTAAAATACAATAACTATCATAACATCTGAACTGTTTCAATTCTATTAAATTTAAATTATTTCAAATAATTGTCACAATTATTTTAAATTTCACACTGCTAATATATGTATGTATGCATAAACTTGTGGCTCAAGATCCTGATTCTCTTCTTGGGCTCCAACCTGATGGTTTAACTACAAGCAGGTGGGGACAGTGAAAACTCAAAAGCAAGCAAGAGATGCATAATAATAATGAGTAGTCCAAATATAAATTGATAACTGTAAGCATACATATACACACATATATATATTAGAATATGTCACATTGTCTGAAGTTACCCTATACATCTTGATTATAAGACTTTAGTTTCCTTCTCCTTAATACATGTGTTTTAAGGAGAAATGTGAAACTAAGCTTTTTGATTTGGTATCGAGCTTAATTGGGCGATAATTGGTGTATCGTTTGTCCACTCTTTTGTATGTTCTGGTTCAAGAGGGTGTGTTGAAATGTATCACACATAAGCCTAGAATTGTCTTATCTGTATTAATTATAAGGTTTCAATTTCTCTATCTTTAATACTTAAATTTTAAGGAGAAATGTGAATCAGACTTTTCAATTATATACATATGTGTGAGCTGGGTTTTTAAAAAACAATTATTAAAAATTTTGACGTTGTGTTTAATTGAAAATTAAAATATATATATATGTATATATATAGAAAGGGAAAGGAAACCAAACCATTTTTTTGTTTTCTCGTGTCTCAATATAAAGCCATGGTTTCCATCGTCTTTAGTAATCATAACAATTTTGAGACAGCATCTGACCACCTTCAAAGTCACTTGACAATTTCCATGTGGTAAAAGTGAAACCAAACAAAGAATGAGGAAAAAGGAAGCCAACCCAACCCACCACTGCTTTTTGTCCCTCCCATCCCATTGTTTTCATATCATTGCTACTAATCAAATCTAAAGTGAAATGTTGTAGTCTCATCAACAGCAGAAAATATGTAATTTTTATGAGTTATGTTAGGGTCTCAAATTTTTTATCAAATTTTTTATATGGGTGTGGAATTTACATGCATATAATTTGTGTGAGTCTCATAATTATGTAAAAAAATTAATAAAAAATTTAGTAATTCATTTAGGATCCATAGTATTTTCCAATTTTTATGAGGCTAACACTAACCAGTGTCTTTGGAGCATTAGTTAAGGTATATTTAATGTGGTATTAAATTATTTTGATATTGATAAATTTTTAATTTTAGTTATTATTCATTAAGACAAATGCTAACAAGTACCTCATGCTATTATTTAATGTTAAAAGATATTTAAAAAAAGCATATGAAAAATATGTAAAAATATTAAGAAGTATATTAATTTCAATAAAAATATATTGAACTTTGTAAAAAATATATTGGGTTATATAAAGCAAGACCCTTTCTTTAAATTGATAAATTTTTAATATTAGTAACTCATTAAATTTAATGTATTTATTATTGAATGTTTCAATGCCTTTTGAATTTAAATTCAAGTACTTTGTAATTAATAGTTTATATTTTCATGCATAAAAATAATTGTTACTTAATATTTAACAAACAGTCATATTAGAAACACAAAAAGAGTGCGAGGTCTGTTAATCTTATTTTGTGAATGGTTTCTGTGCAAATAAATTTATTCTTTAACGAATTCTAAGGCTCATAAAAATATATATATATATATCATTAATTATCCCTCAAGTGCACTAGAGGGACTTATGAGCATGGCCCTTTCATAAATATTTCATAAAGTAGAAAATTTTATATGCTAATAAAGGACCGTTTGTAGACTAGTGCTAAACCCACCAATGCTACATGAGCATGAATTTAAGGTTACTTTATAATTTATGAAATTGACATCAATGAATTTCACAATTAACAATTTAAAGAATATAATCTTACCTCAAACTAATATTAATATATGGTTAAATTACATTTTTAATTTTTGTACTTTTGAATTTTATTTTACTTTTTATTGTTTCAAATTGAACAATTTAGTTATTCTATTTTAAATTTAATTTCAACTTGGTTCTTCTATTTAAATTTGAAGTCAAAATTAACAATTTTAAAACAATTGTCAATCTCCTAGATACACTTTCAAAAACCAAGGCAAAATTTATTTTTTCCCCTTCTAGTTTGTGTTATACCCAGCGGTGTGTATAAACAACAAAATAAAATAATTTCAAAAATAATTATATAAATTAAATTCCGAATTAAACGCTTATAGAAATTAAAGTCGAGGTTTGTGTTAGACACAATCTTCTTAAAGTAGATTTTGCCCTCGCTTCGGTGCTTTGAGTTTTAACCGGTTTCTACTTCCCAAGATGCAACAACTAACACTTGAATTTACAACACTACAAAATCAAGTCTGGCAAACCAAATCATGTTGTAACTCTTTCTCTTTCTTTTCCTAAAAATAAATGTAGAAATAGATGCTATAGCACAGGAGAACGAACTGAAGAAGAAAGGGAAGAAGTTTGGATTTTTTTTTCCCCATGCAAATGAATGTTGGAATGGCAGAGTATATATAGAAAAATTGGTGGCTATTCGAACAGGTGCCAACATATATGAACGTATTTGGAATGATTCAATAAACAAAAAACACCTTAGGCGTCTGAGATATGTTAGGAAAGAATTCAATAGATATGAACTGTTGAGGTGGGTTAGGATCGGTTTGGATGATTTGGATCAATTTATTTTGAATTTTGAAACCAAAATACAAAATAAATAAATAATTATAAATATTTTTTCCCAAAAGATAAGTATTGGGTCGGACAAGCCTAGCAACCTCACACCATGCACTTTTAAGCCCAACCAGTCCACGGTGACCCAGACGGACAACGGTGACAGCGCACGTGTGTGGTTTTTGTTTTGAGTCCAATGGGTTTAGCCCACTTTACCCGTAACCTCACCCTTCCACAAAAGTTGGGTATCCCTTGGGGCCCATCCCAAGTATTCCAAGCTAAGGTATATAAACTCATTCAAAACCTTAAGCCTTTCTAATGTGGGACAAGCATATTTCACAAATGTGTAGGAAATCCACTTAAATCCATTTCCATGAACCAGAAAATGCCGTTGAATTCTCATTTATCCGAAAATGGTTTTGAGCAACCAAATACGATTTTATTCACTCGTGGCATTAAACATGAATCTAATGGAGAGCGTTAAAAATGACGCTTGGATCCCACCTTAATTAATGCTCAAAGTTAACAAAAAATAAGGAATTTGCAAAGCCATTTTCCAACAATCCCCTACATGAATGGAATTCACAAGAACGGACATGCAACAAGATGTAGGCAAAGAAAGAGTACATTAAGAAGATACACCATATCGAGATAGGTAGCTTTTGGCTTTGAACCTCCTATAGTGAAAGCCTATCGGACTTACTAGCTAACCAGCGGATGCAATGCCTTGAATTGTACAGCTGTTTGTGTAAGCCAAACATCCTGTCCCAACGAACCTGCCCTAAAAGTTAGACGGGCATGACCTATCTTGGAGACACAAATGATAACTTTGAGATAATAATTAAGTATAAAGGGCTTTGAGCAGGAAAGCATAATACCATAATGAAGATAACGTTGTTCAAACTTCACATTGAGCTACTATTATATGCGACCGGGATCAGCCGCACATCAAGCTGAGAACCAAAAGCGTCATATCTGAACTATACAAATATATGCAGAACTCCGCCTATATACAAGCTTAACCCTTGCCTCGGTGTGTGACAACCAAAATAGTACTTATGGAGCAACCCCAAAATCAAGTGTTTTTAAGTTACAAGCCATATTTGGACAAAAGTACTTGCAGAAAATAGGGGCACAGAATCTTCTTGTAATGTTTTGACCATAGGGGTTGACAAAAAAGGGGCGAGCTTCAAGGCTAAAATTATGGCCTTCCCGAGGTTGACCTTCTGAAAGCCAGAACATTATGAGAAGGTGGCCGAAGCTTCGATGAATAATAGTATCAAATGATGATTGAGAAGTCATAGTTCATATTCAAAATATACGTAAATTAGTCCATTACCCATGGGTGGTCATGACCGAGAATGTTACATTTAGCCTTTGTGGCTCGAGAATGATTCTGAGCATAATACAACATGGCCCTCGGCGAGAAGGTTCAACGAGAATGATACCTGGCGAGATGGCCCATTGACACGGAATGTTACCGCAGAATGGTGCCTGAGAATGTTACTTTCACCAATTATCGCGAAGTGGCCCTCGGCCGAGAATGTTTCCGCAGAATGTTATTGAGCGTTTCTCAATTCCTTTTCCCACATTAACTTTCTTTTCACATCACATGCATCAATAGCATGTTATTCAACTTTAAACAAAAGGTAAAGTGTAGTCGAAACAAAGCGAGAAATAGAGTAATCATTAACAACAAGGAATGTCATATTCTTAGCTTTAATACTCGCGGCGATGTTAGTCGGTTGCACTAGTGCGCCGGGGTGTGGCGCCTGCACACAGATACCCATAATTGAATATTAGTTTCCTTCTTCTCATATCATAAAAATCATTTCCTCGGCGCGCGAGCTTTGCACTTGTTTTATTTTTATCTTAAAATCATTAAAACATATTCTAAAAGTACGATTAGTCAAGCATTCAAAAAGCTGAAACCCGGACATTTTTTCCTCAAAATATACCCTCATTTCAAAGCGCGCTTTGGCCACTTTCGGCCGAATTCTGCTAACACAAATTATTTTGGAGGGTGTTTTTCCTTTCGGCGGATATCCCATACTTCAGCCGGACAGACGAAAATCGCACCACTGTTTCTTGAATTTGAGCTACACCTTAATTCAAACTTGATCTCCGATTCAAAGTATAATCAAGGATCACCATAGCTCCCAAAAGCATTTAATCACCACAATTACTCTATATATATATCACTTTGTTTATCAAATGGAAGTCAATCGTCACTTAATTTCCATATCTCTCATGGGCACTTCTGCATACCTTACTTGTAAAAGCCACTTCAGTATCTAATTCAGGCTTCATGATGGAAATTTTGCATAAAATAGCGGAACTAGGTATTTGTCCCCAAGCACAAATCATCACATAAAATGGTCATCAAAACATGGAAGAATTCCAACCAAAAGTAAGAGGGAGTAAGACCTGTCCCGAAATATTTCATGCCTTAAGTCTGAATTTCCAGCAATTCTTCACAATTTCTCACTCGAAAGTTCCTAGCAATTATTATCTCTCTCTACTTCATATTTTTCCCTTGTATTTTCTTGATCACACCCAAAGTTAAGTCCACATGTCGAACAATTGGATAGATACTAGGCTAGAATATTTCATATAATAAAAGCGAAATTCAATCGTTTAGCATCCTAAATTGAAATTTCGCAGATGAAACTATGTACTAAAAGAAATTATCTTTGAATCTTAAATATAATATCAGTTGGAGTTTTCAACCTCCTAGGGTGCTCAATTTCTATCACAAACACGGTTTGCCAGATAATATGTCTTTCTTAATCAACGTTGAATCTCAAATATTTCATTTTA